>CM026390.1:68664294-68682949 GCA_014843695.1 Archivesica marissinica
TTTCCCGAACCTAATTCGTGTCCCAAGTAACTCACGGTTCCCGACCCAATTCTACATTGCTTTGGGTTCAAAGCCACACCACTATTTTCTAATCTATAGAATGTCCAATCCAAGTGATTAATGTGTTGTTGCCAACTATCGGATTTTACAGCGATATCGTCTAGATACGCATCGGTAAATCTGTCACGGATGGGTTCATCCGGGGACTGAGCGATAATCTCGTTTATGGCTCTTTGGAAGGTAACTCCACCGTTTTTCAAACCAAATGGGAGGGTCAATGGTTCAAATAAACCACAGGGTGTTATGAATGCCGCAATCTCAATGGCCTTAGGGGTTAGAGGGATCTGCCAGTAACCTTTATTAAGATCAATAATGGATATACGGTTCGAACCTGCGACCTGATCAATCAGATCATCTTATCTGAGTATGGGGAATGCTTCTCCTCGTGTTAAGTCATTTACCTTTCTATAATCAATACATGGTCGCCATTCCGAGTCTGATTTTCTCACTAATATAATGGGGGAGGCCCACTGACTTTTACTGGGACGTATACTTCCCAATTCCAACATTTTATCAAGCTCCGTTTTTAATATTTGTTTTTTATCCGGGGACATGCGATAGTAAGGTTGGACTACTGGGGTAGCACCTTGCACATCAATGTCATGGGTAACACATTGGAAACATCCTAGTTTTCTAGAGAATAGACGGGGGTAATGGTCCAATAATTCATTAATATTATCTCTTTGGTCTGGGTCTAAGTGACTGATATCTGGCCATGCTTTCTTAGGCACAGATTCAATAGGACTGCAAGGGTCAAACTCCTCAATATCAGTCGGGGCTTGCCCATCTAACAGGGTATGGTCTAGAGACTCCTACATCTGACTACTTTCAGCAATAACTTCCTCTTCCTCTCGACCAGTCCAGGGTTTCAACTGATTCACGTGCATAACACGATACTTCACTCTCTTATCTGGCATGTTAATAATATAGGTGTGCGACGCCACCTTTTCATGAATCGGATACGGTCCCTGGAGGGCATTCCTCAGTTTATTACCTTTCATCGGTAAACGCACAAGGACTAATTCGCCACGCTGAAATATACGCATTTTCGCTCTCTTACTTCGATCGTATTTTGATTTACGACTTGCGGCGGCCTGTGTGGCATTATCACTAGCGTCTCGCAACGTTTCGGATAATCTCTGACATAACTCTCGTACATAGTTTTCTATGGGTACTTCTCCGTTTCTCTCGTTACCAGCCCATAGGTCATAAGTGGAATCTAAATTATCCCTCGGTTCGCGCCCATAGAGAAGATAAAAGGGGGAGTATCCTGTACTAGAATGTTCAGCGCTTCTATACGCAAATAACAACCAGGGTAACATCTCATCCAAAGGCTCTATCGTATTCTCTCCTAGGATTCTGAGCATATTCTTTAAGGTGCCATTATACCTTTCGATTGCTCTGTTAGTCTGAGGTCTGTAACTACTGCTAACTATATGTCTAATATCGTGCTCGACGAGGAATCGTGTGAATGTCTCTGCTATGAAAGCACTGCCTCGATCAGTTAGTAGAGTCTGAGGTTTTCCATGTCGAGATATTATCTCGGTAAGAGCCTTTTGTGCATTATCAGCGGTCGCTGCTGGGTATGGGAATGACTCAATATATTTGGTTGCATGATCAATAAAGTTCAGTACATACTGGTTTCCATTAATAGTCTTTTTCATCGGCCCAATGAAATCTGCACAAATAAAGCTGAATGGCTGTGAAATAATAGGCAGGGGTTTTAATGGCGCTATCGTCGATTTCGGCCCCTTACCAGCTCTCTGGCAAGGTCCACAGCTATTACAGAATCGCTTAACATCGGCCCGAATTCCCGGCCAAAAGAAACGGCGTGTAATACGTTTCAATGTCTTTTTAGGTCCTAAATGTCCCATACTTACGTTGTCATGTGCGAGTCTCGTTATTTCTCTCTAAATTCTCTCGGAACTATCACTTGATCAAACACTTTCCAGGATCGAACCTTGGACGATTCTCTGGGTTGCTCTCTCCTCATAAGTAGATCGGTTTCGGGATGGGTATAGTATCCGTGCCGGATGGGGTTTCCTTCCAAAGTTGGATCCTTATGTTGTTCCTGTAATAATGTCTCAGGGCTTAACACATCAATCGAGGGGAGATCTCGTGGTTTTCTCCGTATTCTCTTTCTCAGGGGGAGAATTGATCTCTACCGTATTCTCAAATGGCAATCTATCTTGCTCAGTGTCTGGCATATTTTCTGCGTCTGGCACAGAAATGACGGTGTCATCGAACGGTATAAAGTTCTTTTTGGAGCGCGTCACGACCCCACAGGTAATAATATCAGTTTCTGGGGTAGTCTCACAATCATTCCCTATTACCAGATCCACCCCCGCAGTACATCGGTGCTTCATTACTGCCACGTCTAACACATTCCTTTATATATCGGACAATCTACTTTTATTCTCGCTACTGGATAATTACCAGGTATGTAATTAACACCTCTGATTGTAACTCGTTCGCCAGTGTATTCTAACAGAAAACCGCCACTTTGATCAGTCACGGTCAATAAACTTATGGTCGCTCCGGTATCTCTCAAATAGGTTACTGGTCTGGGGATTTCATTTACGCTCGCTCGACCAGTGTATTTTGCCAGTAACGGATTTACTATCTCGTTACGATCGAATGAGTTCATCGGCTCATTAATAATCAAGGCCGAACTATGGTTCGCCATGTGGTTTCCATTTGATCCGTTCCTGTTTCCTCTATTTCTAGGTGAATTTGGGTCTGCCCAACATTATAATCGTATATGACCATTTCGCCGACAATAATTGCAATATTTGTCCACCCTAGGATTTCTTATGGCAGGTAGCGAGTTATCGGTCCTAATATGAGATCGGTTTACAGGTGGAGGGTTGTACGGCCTCGTAGTAGGAACTCTGTGTTCTGCCTCTCTAGGTCTCATACTCGGATTGGCACTAATCCGTGTTCTAGGTATCAACTTGCGCTGTACTGATACTCATCAGCCAGGGAAATACATTCCTGGAGATTGGATGCCTTCTTATCCAGAATGAACAAATTAAGCTCATCACTTAACTGGGAATCGAACCTGTATCGAAGGAGCAGGTCAATCCAGTTAATTTCGCTGGGATCAGAGTTATCTGTCCACAGGGCGATTTGTTCCCTTAATTCCTTGATGTACTCAGAATATGTCTGACTAGGTCTCTTTATCTAAGAAAAGAAATTTCTTCTATACACCGTGGGTGACAGTAGTAGTCATTTTATTCTTTTAGTTCCTAAACTATTTCAATTTTATCCCAATAATATATATCCCAATGTACGCTAGTCGTGAGTTCAATACATGGACGAGAATCAATACTATATTCTGTATAACCATATAATAGAAAAAGCCTCTATGACAATAAATTGGTACTCACCGAAATCCGTATCTTCTGTTAATCCAATAATCCAATAATATATGTTATCACAATTTAAAATTTGTCACACAATAATTTCAGTTATATAATATTTCACTAGTTTACACTTTAATAGTTCACAATTTAAATTTTCGTTGATGTATTCTCGTTATTTCAATATTTCGTTGTATCTTCTTATTCACGTGATTAATAGTTCGTTGTATTCTGCTTTTATTTAATGTAAGTGTCCTTCACAAGTTTTTCTTCCTCTGTATTTGTATTTCTGATGAGCCCCCATTTGTGGCGTCCCCCCTCGTCGGCTCTTACTCTACGTCTGGTCTATTTACGGCTCTTTCCAAGGTTTAAGCTATATAAACTCTCTGGTCGGTTGTCTAGGGGTATATTTCAGTTCTCTATCAATTCAATAATAACATAACACAAAGTTCTTTTCTATCTATTTTACTCTATCGTCTCTTTTTATATTCTCCTATTTTGTTTATTCACATCTCGATCTGATCTCTTATCTATATAATAGTCACTTCAAGTCTCATTAATTTCTAATGTCTTTATTAGATCACCGCCCTGTCGATAATTGGATTACATCTTTAATCTTCAATATACAATCAAGGCTATCTCAATTAGACTGTCTACGTTGATCAGCCGCTCGCGTCTCTCAATAAGGATGTAATCTTTATTTATGTCTCATCCATGTACATTACATAAAATATATACATAAAAGCTTACACATTAACAACCGTACATGGCCATTCTTCAAAGAATTATAAGAGACTATATATCACAGTACGACTATCACATAATTACAGTACAATTCACCAAGGTATTTACAACATAAAACCAAGAAACAGTTGCTAATTCTCTTGTTGAATATGAATTAAAATACATAGGTTTCAAACACTGAAAGGGAAAAGAGGGCACTAATGTGCATATTAAGAAATATTTTAAAAGATCAATTATCAGCCTCGATCAGATCGAGAATGAACTAATTAGCAGCTGTTTCTTGTGATAAATAAAAGGTATCAACACATATATTTAAAAAATAAAAATAAATCATATATTATTTACAAAGGTAAAAGTAGCGTCGTTGAAGTATATTAAAACAGGTCTTGGCACAAATTCTAATTAGATATGGATCAGTAAACAGAAAAATAAGTTGATCAGTTTTGCTTAAATTAAGGAAGTTGAATTCATACAACACTGCCTTTTCAAAAAGAACAGTTCTAAGGTCAGTGTATATGATACATTCTAATAGTACATGGCGTTCATCTTCCAAAACACTACAAAACGGACATTTGCGATCTTCTAAATGTAGATTTTCATACCTTCCAGTTTCTATGCGAATTGGGGCAACTCCACACCTAAATTTACTATATGCAGACCTATGTCTTGTAGGTAAAATTAGGTTACAATATTCCTCAGTTCGAAAATCAGTTTTAAATGTACAATATGTTCTTAATTTATTGCGACCTCTTCCGGATGTACCAGAAACGCTAGTTATAGAGGAAGACCACTCTGCTACATATTTTACCATATCAGATTTTTCTACACGATCTACAAATGTGTGTTTAGATATGGGTACAGACAAATTACAAAATTCAACCAAATTATGATCTGCAAAGTGCTTCTTGACGAAATAAAACCAGTTTTTGCAATTAGCAGATTTAATGTTTGCCCAGAGTGCAATACGTTTATTCAGTCTAGAATTGTTCGTATTAGCTAACCGTGTCCAAAATAATGCAATAGACTTCCATTGACGGACAGTCAATGGAATAACGCAATATCTCACAGTACTGTTCTGGTATCAATTTATTACAGCGATATATTAGAGATAATTTGTATCTCTTATCTTATTATATTAGCTATCACGTATTCTATTCAAACAATACGGTGCTACTTAATCCATCGCTACCCAATGTGTCCGTAACACTTAAGTTCAGTTTATAGTTCGTTTTATAAGTATATTAAATTAATATACTGAAGACATCTCGTCTTTTATATTAGCTATCACGTATTCTATTCAAGCAATACGGTGCTACTCACTCCATTAATATTCACTGTGTCTGTAACACTTAAGTTCAGTTTATAGTTCGTTTTATACGTATATTAAATTAATATACTGAAGACATCTCGTCTTTAGTGTCATAGAAACAGTAATTGTTTTCTATTTGAGATACACAATCAATCCTTGCATAAGGACAGCCTTTTGTGCACTGATTTCTCTTTAATTTTACTCGGAATTATATACATTTCAGTCAGACAGCGTGGCGCTGACCACCTGTTACCTTACGCAATCAAAATCGTAACTTTAATGAAACAGCCAGACATATTGGCCCCTCGTCAAAAGAAACCGACAACTATTACATAATCTCTCGCTGTGAGATAATATTTACGTACATCAGCCTCGCGGTCAGCGAAATTAACGATACACAAATTAAGTTCTCATGTAATCATTCTTTTTGCGCGCCAAAATAGCTTGTTGATTTTAGGCGCGAATATTGCATAAATATAGTACGGTCATTTCTATTTATAATATATACATTAGACCATCACAATACTTAGTATCGTGTGCAAAATAGCTGTTTCAGCCGCCGTGAACTTGGTATGTTTTGGAATATGACATGATTTTTTTGTAGAGGGGAGTACTAGTACTGGTTTCAAATAATTTAGCGTTCATCGCTATAGGTTCGAAACTAACCAGGGGTATCGAATTCATGTGAGGAAGCTATCTAGCTGGATTGCAGAAGGTCGGTGGTTCTACCCCGGTAGCCCACCCATGCCTGAAATACTGCTCGGGGGACCGGGATCTTCCTCCAACAATAGCTGAAGAGTCGCCATGCGCTGTTAGGGCAACTTTAAACCCCCACAACTCAAATAAACAAAAACATTTCTAACACTGAATGTAAGACATCCGCCATTTTAATTGTTTATGAGATTCAGTGACATGTTGAATGATTATGACCGGCTCGCTGGTTTGATGAACTAATGCATTATTCACGCCAAGTTGACCATTAGTAGCATTTGAATTACAAGCCACTAGTTACGGAGAAAACCCTATGAACTATTTGACAGAGAATTCATATTAGATAAAGACGTAAACAGCTCATAGGATGTATCAAAACTCAGAGCTAAATACCGTGAGATTAAAATTGAAACATCGGACCAATGCTTAGTTAAGGTCGATGTTCCAATTTATTATCAAATCCCAACTCCTGGGTATTAAACTGCTAGTTTGGATACATCATGTTTGCTGTTGGGAACCGACGTCTAGTTCAGCATGAGAACATACACTCAACACCGAGGGTCATTATTTCAAGTTTTGGTTTTATTTGCTGGGCTAGACTCGCCATGGAGTAAAGATACAGTCCCTTAATCATGATTTAAAGCAGTATTACATCGTATGAAATAAAAGATATTTGAATAATTATTTTTTTACGTATGGGTAGCAATGCTGCTACACATTCTAACATTAAACTTTGTATGCTTATGTTCATTTGGGTCCGCCTCTGTGGTCGAGAGGTTAAGGTCGCTGACTTGTATACCACTGTAACCTATCATCACTGATGGTCACGGGTTCGAGCCATGCTCAGGCCGTGTCTCATTTATATGAAAAAGTTGGCAGTTTCTTACGGAGGTTGGTGCACCCAAGTACTGGTTATAGCTGGAGCCTGCTCAGGAAAGGTGTTGTTAGGTAAACTGGCCGCCGGCGATATAGCCCGAAATGGTGCTGGTGCAGGCGTAAAACCCGAAATATAAAATAAATATTATGTTCATTTGGTAAACAGTGTTTTTTTGCAATAAAACAAACTCGAAACCGAAAGTAGGACTTTCCGAGTCGATCGGTCACGCACTTGTTTACAACCGGAACGCATCATCCGTACTTGTTTACATTCGGAATGCATCGTCCCCATGTGCCCCACGTTGTCTTTTTTAATTAAATTATTTGATATGTTGATTCATACCTCTGTTAGCTAAGTCTTTTAGGGACATTTCTACATCCCCGCGAGGGGTTCGACATTAGAGAAGATAGATAGATAGATAGATAGATAGTCTTTCATGTTAAAAATATATACGTTGTTTTCTACATCCTATGTTGTTTCAGGCGTATACGACGATTTAAATTTATTGGAATTTTTATCGTTTCTGAGCGACTATTTCGATTTTTGTAAACACACACACATTATTATTTATATTTTACCCAAAACAATCTTTATTACGATGTAATGCTGCTTTAAGTGTGTATGTACGTATATTGCCAGTAGTAACCCCCGTAACATTTTAACTCTTCAGTATGCGAGAAGTATTTACTGGAATGGTCCAGTCCTGTTGAAGATACGGGCACATGTTCACCTTCATAATTTATGTTTTAGTGTAATCTGAGTACTGTCGTCTGATGGGTTGTGGTGGTGAGAAACGAGATAAATTGGGGGCTGGACTTGTTATCCCGTGGAGTGAAATAGGGAAACATTCATCGCGAGATGACCGCTGGATCGTAATTGATGGACAAGTATACGATGTTACGGAGTGGTCCAATAAACACCCAGGCGGACAGAAGCTTATCGGACACTACGCCGGACAAGATGCTACTGTACGTAATTTACATGAGTAGGCTTCGACATGGCCTGGTTACGATTTTTTTTTAGCTTCTTAGAAAATGTAACATCGTTCTATACAAATGATTGATTAAAGTTTTCTTTTGTTTTTAAAACTGTCCGAATTTGTATGAAATCTAAAATAGACTAATACACATTTGTGTTCGTGATATTCGCCGATTGACCGTGGCGTATCGTTCTGAAAGTACAGGGAAATTATAACTGCCGATATGTGTCGTCTGCCTGCATTCTGTGAATGTCCACGTCACCAACACGTTTTGTATGCCACTTATTACGTGCATATTGTAATCCCGTTCCGTTCCGGCTGGATGATTTCTGGCGAATATACGGCTATTTGAACATTTTTATAGCTTAACAAAATTGTCGGCCATGCTTTATCCCCGGCGCGATTTTTAGCCTGAAGTGTGCTGAAGCACCGTTAAACCAACTACTAAATACTCACTTCATTTCCTGAACTTCATAATACATTAATTATATCATATATTTAACGTCCATGCTTTTATTACTCCACTGAAGCAACAGTGAATGGGGAAACACACCCCGCCCTGTTTTTGTTTTTTTGAAACAAACAAAATTACTTTTAGCCGAGCTCGGTATTATTTATCGATTTTAAATGATATTACAGTAGTGGTTAATGATACTAAGCCAACTAATATGTAAAGCGGAGAATCCAGCGCCTAACTAACAGCCTGTGATTAATTGATAAGACGTGCATGACAAAAGGTACGTTCAGGCTTCTGTATAATTGTTCTCGTTGATCATGTTTACATTGTTATCGTTGATCATGTTTACATTGTTATCGTTGATCATGTTTACATTGTTATCGATAATATGAAGAAGCAAAATGACATTATGTTCTGAGAGTAGCAGAACCGATGGTATCTATACTGTATATATATATGTATGTGTGTTATGCATAACAAATTAATGCCACGCTGGTAGAGAGGTTGGATGTTTCGTCTTGAGAGCGGCTATGTCTTGCAGCTGAATAGCCGCCTGCTGTATATTATACTTTGTTGATCAGTTTTGGTGTGTGTGCACAGTTGAAGGGTAGCATGCACTGCATACATGGAATGTGTGCACAGTTGAAGGGTAGCATGCACGGGATACATGGAATGTGTGCACAGTTGAAGGGTAGCATGCACTGCATACATGGAATGTGTCCACAGTTGAAGGGTAGCATGCACTGCATACATGGAATGTGTGCACAGTTGAAGAGTAGCATGCACAGGATACATGGAATGTGTGCACAGTTGGAGGGTAGCATGCACTGCATACATGGAATGTGTGCACAGTTGAAGGGTAGCATGCACTGCATACATGGCATGTGTGCACGGTTGAAGGGTAGCATGCATGGGATACATGGAATGTGTGCACAGTTGAAGGGTAGCATGCACTGCATACATGGAATGTGTGCACAGTTGGAGGGTAGCATGCATGGGATACATGGAATGTGTGCACAGTTGAAGGGTAGCATGCATGGGATACATGGAATGTGTGCACAGTTGAAGGGTAGCATGCATGGGATACATGGAATGTGTGCACAGTTGAAGGGTAGCATGCACTGCATACATGGCATGTGTGCACAGTTGAAGGGTAGCATGCATGGGATACATGGAATGTGTGTACAGTTGAAGGGTAGCATGCATGGGATACATGGAATGTGTGCACAGTTGGAGGGTAGCATGCATGGGATACATGGAATGTGTGCACAGTTGAAGGGTAGCATGCACTGCATACATGGAATGTGTGCACAGTTGAAGGGTAGCATGCACTGCATAAATGGAATGTGTCCACAGTTGAAGGGTAGCATGCATGGGATACATGGAATGTGTGCACAGTTGAAGGGTAGCATGCACTGCATACATGGAATGTGTCCACAGTTGAAGGGTAGCATGCACAGGATACATGGAATGTGTGCACAGTTGAAGGGTAGCATGCACTGCATACATGGAATGTGTGCACAGTTGAAGGGTAGCATGCATGGGATACATGGAATGTGTGCACAGTTGAAGGGTAGCATGCATGGGATACATGGAATGTGTGCACAGTTGAAGGGTAGCATGCATGGGATACATGGAATGTGTGCACAGTTGAAGGGTAGCATGCACTGCATACATGGAATGTGTGCACAGTTGAAGGGTAGCATGCACGGGATACATGGAATGTGTGCACAGTTGAAGGGTAGCATGCACGGATACATGGAATGTGTGCACAGTTGAAGGGTAGCATGCATGGGATACATGGAATGTGTGCACAGTTGAAGGGTAGCATGCACGGGATACATGGAATGTGTGCACAGTTGAAGGGTAGCATGCACGGGATACATGGAATGTGTGCACAGTTGAAGGGTAGCATGCACGGGATACATGGAATGTGTGCACAGTTGAAGGGTAGCATGTACTGCATACATGGCATGTGTGCACAGTTGAAGGGTAGCATGCATGGGATACATGGAATGTGTGCACAGTTGAAGGGTAGCATGTACTGCATACATGGAATGTGTGCACAGTTGAAGGGTAGCATGCATGGGATACATGGAATGTGTGCACAGTTGGAGGGTAGCATGCACTGCATACATGGAATGTGTGCACAGTTGAAGGGTAGCATGCACTGCATACATGGAATGTGTGCACAGTTGAAGGGTAGCATGCATGGGATACATGGAATGTGTGCACAGTTGGAGGGTAGCATGCACTGCATACATGGAATGTGTGCACAGTTGAAGGGTAGCATGCACTGCATACATGGAATGTGTGCACAGTTGAAGGGTAGCATGCATGGGATACATGGAATGTGTGCACAGTTGGAGGGTAGCATGCACTGCATACATGGCATGTGTGCACAGTTGAAGGGTAGCATGCACTGCATACATGGAATGTGTGCACAGTTGAAGGGTAGCATGCACTGCATACATGGAATGTGTGCACAGTTGAAGGGTAGCATGCACTGCATACATGGAATGTGTGCACAGTTGAAGGGTAGCATGCACGGGATACATGGAATGTGTGCACAGTTGAAGGGTAGCATGCACGGGATACATGGAATGTGTGCACAGTTGAAGGGTAGCATGCATGGGATACATGGAATGTGTGCACAGTTGAAGGGTAGCATGCACTGCATACATGGAATGTGTGCACAGTTGAAGGGTAGCATGCACTGGATACATGGAATGTGTGCACAGTTGAGGGTAGCATGCACGGGATACATGGAATGTGTGCACAGTTGGAGGGTAGCATGCACTGCATACATGGAATGTGTGCACAGTTGAAGGGTAGCATGCATGGGATACATGGAATGTGTGCACAGTTGAAGGGTAGCATGCACGGGATACATGGAATGTGTGCACAGTTGAAGGGTAGCATGCATGGGATACATGGAATGTGTGCACAGTTGAAGGGTAGCATGCACGGGATACATGGAATGTGTGCACAGTTGGAGGGTAGCATGCACTGCATACATGGAATGTGTGCACAGTTGAAGGGTAGCATGCATGGGATACATGGAATGTGTGCACAGTTGAAGGGTAGCATGCACTGCATACATGGAATGTGTGCACAGTTGAAGGGTAGCATGCACGGGATACGTGGAATGTGTGCACAGTTGAAGGGTAGCATGCACAGGATACGTGGAATGTGTGCACAGTTGAAGGGTAGCATGCACTGCATACATGGCATGTGTGCACAGTTGAAGGGTAGCATGCATGGGATACATGGAATGTGTGCACAGTTGAAGGGTAGCATGCATGGGATACATGGAATGTGTGCACAGTTGAAGGGTAGCATGCATGGGATACATGGAATGTGTGCACAGTTGAAGGGTAGCATGCACTGCATACATGGAATGTGTGCACAGTTGAAGGGTAGCATGCACGGGATACATGGAATGTGTGCACAGTTGAAGGGTAGCATGCACAGGATACATGGAATGTGTGCACAGTTGAAGGGTAGCATGCACTGCATACATGGAATGTGTGCACAGTTGAAGGGTAGCATGCACTGCATACATGGAATGTGTGCACAGTTGAAGGGTAGCATGCACTGCATACATGGAATGTGTGCACAGTTGAAGGGTAGCATGCACTGCATACATGGAATGTGTGCACAGTTGAAGGGTAGCATGCACTGCATACATGGAATGTGTGCACAGTTGAAGGGTAGCATGCACTGCATACATGGAATGTGTGCACAGTTGAAGGGTAGCATGCACTGCATACATGGAATGTGTGCACAGTTGAAGGGTAGCATGCACTGGATACATGGAATGTGTGCACAGTTGAAGGGTAGCATGCACTGCATACATGGAATGTGTGCACAGTTGAAGGGTAGCATGCACGGGATACATGGAATGTGTGCACAGTTGAAGGGTAGCATGCACGGGATACATGGAATGTGTGCACAGTTGAAGGGTAGCATGCATGGGATACATGGAATGTGTGCACAGTTGAAGGGTAGCATGCATGGGATACATGGAATGTGTGCACAGTTGAAGGGTAGCATGCATGGGATACATGGAATGTGTGCACAGTTGAAGGGTAGCATGCACGGGATACATGGAATGTGTGCACAGTTGAAGGGTAGCATGCACTGCATACATGGAATGTGTGCACAGTTGAAGGGTAGCATGCATGGGATACATGGAATGTGTGCACAGTTGAAGGGTAGCATGCACGGGATACATGGAATGTGTGCACAGTTGAAGGGTAGCATGCACTGCATACATGGAATGTGTGCACAGTTGAAGGGTAGCATGCACTGCATACATGGAATGTGTGCACAGTTGAAGGGTAGCATGCACTGCATACATGGAATGTGTGCACAGTTGAAGGGTAGCATGTACTGCATACATGGAATGTGTGCACAGTTGAAGGGTAGCATGCACTGCATACATGGAATGTGTGCACAGTTGAAGGGTAGCATGCACTGCATACATGGAATGTGTGCACAGTTGAAGGGTAGCATGCACTGCATACATGGAATGTGTGCACAGTTGAAGGGTAGCATGCACTGCATACATGGCATGTGTGCACAGTTGAAGGGTAGCATGCACTGCATACATGGAATGTGTGCACAGTTGAAGGGTAGCATGCACTGCATACATGGAATGTGTGCACAGTTGAAGGGTAGCATGCACGGGATACATGGAATGTGTGCACAGTTGAAGGGTAGCATGCACGGGATACATGGAATGTGTGCACAGTTGAAGGGTAGCATGCACTGCATACATGGAATGTGTGCACAGTTGAAGGGTAGCATGCACTGCATACATGGAATGTGTGCACAGTTGAAGGGTAGCATGCACTGCATACATGGAATGTGTGCACAGTTGAAGGGTAGCATGCACTGCATACATGGAATGTGTGCACAGTTGAAGGGTAGCATGCACTGCATACATGGAATGTGTGCACAGTTGAAGGGTAGCATGCACAGGATACATGGAATGTGTGCACAGTTGAAGGGTAGCATGCATGGGATACATGGAATGTGTGCACAGTTGAAGGGTAGCATGCATGGGATACATGGAATGTGTGCACAGTTGAAGGGTAGCATGCACTGCATACATGGAATGTGTGCACAGTTGAAGGGTAGCATGCACTGCATACATGGAATGTGTGCACAGTTGAAGGGTAGCATGCACTGCATACATGGAATGTGTGCACAGTTGAAGGGTAGCATGCACTGCATACATGGAATGTGTGCACAGTTGAAGGGTAGCATGCACTGCATACATGGAATGTGTGCACAGTTGAAGGGTAGCATGCACTGCATACATGGCATGTGTGCACAGCTGGAGGGTAGCATGCACTGCATACATGGAATGTGTGCACAGTTGAAGGGTAGCATGCACTGCATACATGGAATGTGTGCACAGTTGAAGGGTAGCATGCACTGCATACATGGAATGTGTGCACAGTTGGAGGGTAGCATGCACTGCATACATGGAATGTGTGCACAGTTGAAGGGTAGCATGCACGGGATACATGGAATGTGTGCACAGTTGAAGGGTAGCATGCACTGCATACATGGAATGTGTGCACAGTTGAAGGGTAGCATGCACGGGATACATGGAATGTGTGCACAGTTGAAGGGTAGCATGCACTGCATACATGGAATGTGTGCACAGTTGAAGGGTAGCATGCATGGGATACATGGAATGTGTGCACAGTTGAAGGGTAGCATGCATGGGATACATGGAATGTGTGCACAGTTGAAGGGTAGCATGCACTGCATACATGGAATGTGTGCACAGTTGAAGGGTAGCATGCACGGGATACATGGAATGTGTGCACAGTTGAAGGGTAGCATGCATGGGATACATGGAATGTGTGCACAGTTGAAGGGTAGCATGCACTGCATACATGGAATGTGTGCACAGTTGAAGGGTAGCATGCATGGGATACATGGAATGTGTGCACAGTTGAAGGGTAGCATGCACTGCATACATGGAATGTGTGCACAGTTGAAGGGTAGCATGCATGGGATACATGGAATGTGTGCACAGTTGAAGGGTAGCATGCACTGCATACATGGAATGTGTGCACAGTTGAAGGGTAGCATGCACTGCATACATGGCATGTGTGCACAGTTGAAGGGTAGCATGCACGGGATACATGGAATGTGTGCACAGTTGAAGGGTAGCATGCACTGCATACATGGCATGTGTGCACAGTTGAAGGGTAGCATGCACTGCATACATGGAATGTGTGCACAGTTGAAGGGTAGCATGCATGGGATACATGGAATGTGTGCACAGTTGGAGGGTAGCATGCACTGCATACATGGAATGTGTGCACAGTTGAAGGGTAGCATGCATGGGATACATGGAATGTGTGCACAGTTGAAGGGTAGCATGCACTGCATACATGGAATGTGTGCACAGTTGAAGGGTAGCATGCACTGCATACATGGCATGTGTGCACAGTTGAAGGGTAGCATGCATGGCATACATGGAATGTGTGCACAGTTGAAGGGTAGCATGCATGGGATACATGGAATGTGTGCACAGTTGAAGGGTATCATGCACTGCATACATGGAATGTGTGCACAGTTGAAGGGTAGCATGCACTGCATACATGGAATGTGTGCACAGTTGAAGGGTAGCATGCACAGGATACATGGAATGTGTGCACAGTTGAAGGGTAGCATGCACAGGATACATGGAATGTGTGTGCACAGTTGAAGGGTAGCATGCACTGCATACATGGAATGTGTGCCCAGTTGAAGGGTAGCATGCATGGGATACATGGAATGTGTGCACAGTTGAAGGGTAGCATGCACGGGATACATGGAATGTGTGCACAGTTGAAGGGTAGCATGCACTGCATACATGGAATGTGTGCACAGTTGAAGGGTAGCATGCACTGCATACATGGAATGTGTGCACAGTTGAAGGGTAGCATGCACAGGATACATGGAATGTGTGCACAGTTGAAGGGTAGCATGCACTGATACATGGAATGTGTGCACAGTTGAAGGGTAGCATGCACTGCATACATGGAATGTGTGCACAGTTGGAGGGTAGCATGCATGGGATACATGGAATGTGTGCACAGTTGAAGGGTAGCATGCACTGCATACATGGCATGTGTGCACAGTTGAAGGGTAGCATGCATGGGATACATGGAATATGTGCACAGTTGAAGGGTAGCATGCACTGCATACATGGAATGTGTGCACAGTTGAAGGGTAGCATGCATGCGATACATGGAATGTGTGCACAGTTGAAGGGTAGCATGCACGGGATACATGGAATGTGTCCACAGTTGAAGGGTAGCATGCACTGCATAGATGGAATGTGTGCACAGTTGAAGGGTAGCATGCACTGCATACATGGAATGTGTGCACAGTTGAAGGGTAGCATGCATGGGATACATGGAATGTGTGCACAGTTGAAGGGTAGCATGTACTGCATACATGGAATGTGTGCACAGTTGAAGGGTAGCATGCACTGCATACATGGAATGTGTGCACAGTTGAAGGGTAGCATGCACTGCATACATGGAATGTGTGCACAGTTGAAGGGTAGCATGCACTGCATACATGGAATGTGTGCACAGTTGAAGGGTAGCATGCATGGGATACATGGAATATGTGCACAGTTGAAGGGTAGCATGCACTGCATACATGGAATGTGTGCACAGTTGAAGGGTAGCATGCATGGGATACATGGAATATGTGCACAGTTGAAGGGTAGCATGCACAGGATACATGGAATATGTGCACAGTTGAAGGGTAGCATGCACTGCATACATGGAATGTGTGCACAGTTGAAGGGTAGCATGCACTACATACATGGCATGTGTGCACAGTTGAAGGGTAGCATGCACTGCATACATGGAATGTGTGCACAGTTGGAGGGTAGCATGCACAGGATACATGAAATGTGTGCACAGTTGAAGGGTAGCATGCACTGCATACATGGCATGTGTGCACAGTTGAAGGGTAGCATGCACTGCATACATGGAATGTGTGCACAGTTGAAGGGTAGCATGCACTGCATACATGGCATGTGTGCACAGTTGAAGGGTAGCATGTACTGCATACATGGAATGTGTGCACAGTTGGAGGGTAGCATGCACTGCATACATGGCATGTGTGCACAGTTGAAGGGTAGCATGTACTGCATACATGGCATGTGTGCACAGTTGAAGGGTAGCATGCACTGCATACATGGAATGTGTGCACAGTTGGAGGGTAGCATGCACTGCATACATGGAATGTGTGCACAGTTGAAGGGTAGCATGCACTGCATACATGGCATGTGTGCACAGTTGAAGGGTAGCATGCACTGCATACATGGCATGTGTGCACATTCCTTAAATGAGTGAAGGGGGAAGTTCCACAGGAGCTATGAGTTGGCAGGATGGGCACTTAGGCAAATCCACTTGTCTTACCACAAACCATCTGGGCTACCCCACCTGCAAGAATTCTGTTACAATAATGGAATTGTAACCCTACAGTTTTGACGGGCAAGTGACAGTTACCATTACTTTGTGGAGGTCCCCTTGTAGAAAAAATCAATTCTTGTTTCAGGAAGCATTTGGTGCTTTCCACAACAATTTAGAGAAGGTAAAGAAGTACCTGAAGCCGATCCATATTGGTGCTGTAGAAGATTATGTTGACAATGATATGAATAAAGATTTTCGAAAATTGAAAGAAACGGCAATTAAAATGGTAGGATATTGTATAGAACCTGATCTTCAATGATGAAAATCCAAGCTTTTTGCTATTATACAATAATAATATAATAATAGAACAAACTTATTTTAAACAGATTTTGTTGTTGTTTCTTTTAAAAAAATGACAAGATATTGTGATGACTTGGTTAACATCCGTCCGTCCGTGAGAATCCAAGCTTGGATGATTCATCTGCTCATAGTATGTTGTACTTGTCCATGCACCTCAGTGTTCGATGTCTATACATGTATTTAAGTAGCTATCTTTATATCATCGTAACTGGAAGAAAAATATAGAATTGTCAACTTTGTTATATTTTAGATATATCTACCGTAATTTTGAAGTCAAAATTTCTTATTTCTCCCATAGGTCATATTGCAAAATAATGCAACATCAAAATCACATTTCACTTAAAAGGCATTGATCTGCTGCGTATTAACTTACGTGTGTTTTATGTTTATTTATTGTCGCTACCGGTTGCCAATATTAGCGACGCCTCCTGAAGAGATTAGTCATTTTAGAATTTTGGAAGATAGTACAATGATACAGACAGAGACCCATTCCAGAATCTCCTTTGTTTTTTTTACATGCAACGTGTACAGCACCGACACGAGACCTTGGTTTAATGTCCCATCTGAAAGACTGTTAATTTTATTAGGGTCAGACAGGGAATCGAACCTGCGATCGCTGGATTACCAGTCCAACGTGTTACCACTGAACTACAGATTTGTCAGGTTTACCATGTTACCCTGTGTACTCCATTTGTAACGATATGGAAAAAATAACAAAATTACCAATTTTGGCTTCAAAATCAAATAAATAGAAAAAATAAATTATTATTATTATTGTGATATTTTATTGATGTTTACTGCTACATACACTTGAATGATGAAACTCACAGCTAGGTGGGACTAACTGTTAATCAGTAATGCTTCACATTGACATAACAACTTTGACTGTTTTCATAATTTGTAAGATATGCCAGCTATTTGTACACAATACTAGTCACTAATGTTTAACGGCACATTGACTTTGGCATATTTCTAGATCTATTATTCTAATACTTGGAAGTCTTGGACATATTTGCTGATATTGCACATGCCTTCCTCTATACTCTGTACTGTTTGGTCACGATTTAAATGAAGGCAAAATTCAGAACTATTTCTGTCAAACATTTGATCAATATAAAAACACAGATGTTTTTAATGAGATAGTTATATATGGTATGATTGGTATCAGTTAGCATTTGCATTATTATCATTGTTACGGTAGTTATATATATATATATATATATATGGTATCAGTTTCAGCATTTACATTATTATCATTGTTACGGTAGTTATATATATATATGGTATCAGTTTCAGCATTTACATTATTATCATTGTTACGGTAGTTATATATATATATGGTATCAGTTTCA
>CM026390.1:68683949-68747144 GCA_014843695.1 Archivesica marissinica
TATATATATATGGTATCAGTTTCAGCATTTACATTATTATCATTGTTACGGTAGTTATATATATATATGGTATCAGTTTCAGCATTTACATTATTATCATTGTTACGGTAGTTATATATATATATGGTATCAGTTTCAGCATTTACATTATTATCATTGTTACGGTAGTTATATATATATATGGTATCAGTTTCAGCATTTGTTACATTATCATTGTTACGGTACTTATATATATATGTATATATGGTATTAGTTTTAGCATTTGTTACATTATCATTGTTACGGTACTTATATATATATATATGTATATATGGTATTAGTTTTAGCATTTGTTACATTATCATTGTTACGGTACTTATATATATATATATATATGGTTATCAGTCTAAGCATTTGTTTCATTATCATTGTTACGGTAGTTATATATATATGTATATATGTATCAGTCTAAGCATTTGTTTCATTATCATTGTTTCTGTGTGCGTTAATAGTCTCCATTTCATCTACTTTCAGAAATTATTCGATCCTAGTTATTTGTTCTTCACTGTGGTTATAGGTCACGTGTTTGTTATTCAAGCACTCGCCTACCTACTGTTTGTCTGGTATGGAGTTAACTTCTGGACTGTGATCGCCTCTTTGATATTGTATGCCACTGCTCAGGTAAGCTGTCTTAAAAGGAGCTTCTTAATTATGGACATGTAAAGATGAGAAACGACGGTCTTATGTCGCAATTGTACATTATTTATATGATTTCCGGGTATGTTAATAAGACAATAACTATAACATAAAAAATTCATGCAAAAGACGAGGAGCACAGAAGCTCAGATTTGGGATTTTTATCCAGTCAAAAGTCATTTCTGTTATATGTATACTGATAGGTCGCTCTTAAAGCCTCATTATGTCTGTTCATATGTGCACTGATCTATTGCATTTATTGAGAGCACAGTGAGATATACTATTGTAGGGAATGATTATAAATTATGCTTATTGTGGTATATTTCCATTTTTCAATAGTAAGTTATTCAGATTAGACGCACAATTTTAAAGAACTGTCCATAAATGAACTGGTCTTGTGAAATTACTATTTGCCAATTATCTCCCTTGCTGAATATTTATTGACAAAATCATAAAAGAAACATTGTAAATGCTGGTTCACTAACTTAACTCTAGGATAAATTTGCATATAAATTTTGTTTTGGTTTACCATTTCAAGGAGGAAAAAACACAAAGAGACAAGTATGATATCTACAATATTAGTGCATTTATTTCCATCCATGGTTAGCTTTTAGCCTACTAGTACCTGTTCTTCAGTAGTATTAACTTTTGTCATAAATCCTGTTCATTCATATCAGCTTACACAAACCATGATTGGGAATAAAAGTTATTAAAGTTTTAACTTTATTTATTTTACAACGATTGCGAAGCAAATTTTAACAACTTATATTAATCACTCTTGTTGGCGCGGATGAAAGCGTATATGTGGTCATTCATGTGGGAGGAAACCGGAGTACCCGGAGAAAACCCACCTGTCCGATCTGGCGACCACCGTATCATCCCACATACTTCCCGGTCCGAGGATCGAACCCGGGTTGCATTTGTGAGAAGCAAGCGCGCTAACCACTGCGCTAATCGGACAGCCTTAAAAGTCATAAATAAAAGCTATTATATCCTATTTATTCATATTGACAATCAATTGTTTTTTATTAAAAACAAAATCTAAAGTACTTTGCTCTCTCATTTAAGGTCATGAATACATGCTTTATTAAATTACAATTGGGTTTTAACTTTTACATCCGATGAGGACATACAGTCTACATTCGCTATGTCGAATTCCGTGGGACCGAGCAAAATACTTCGACATAAACGAAGTTTGACTTAATGAAATTCGATATAAACGGAGCAAGTTATATGTAAAATGATAAGTGTCTGAAACGGGACTTTGATCCAACTTCGAGATAACTGGAGAATTCAACATAACCGACTTTGACATAACGGATGTAGACTGTACATATTATATATAGTGTATAGACGAATATTAATAGCAAACACTATGCATAAGCATAAGATATATATTCATCCAAGTAAGCAAACACAAGTATATAGTCTACACTATATATAGTCTACACTATATATAGTCTACACTAATCTACTAACAGTGTATATGTGAGATTACATGTAATACTTCTCTGCTACTGTCTATTAAACCAAATCCATTTCTTTTAAATTTTATATTTCACCAAAATTTGATAATTGCTGTAAAGTTATGGAATGTGAGTCACATTTGTATATGTATAAGTGCATTGTGATTAAATGTAGCATACTTTAAATACAGTTTCCACTGGGACAAATCTCTAACAAATAACAAATCTATAATAAATTTAAAGAATGCAATTTGCAAACCATAAAGCCATATTTTAGATTAGTATTACATGTACATTTATTCATGGATACTCATAGTTACATACATACACAACAACAGGTTATTGTTATATTATGAACATGCACAAACCATTAAAGGTTTAGATAGTTTATTGTTATATTATGAACATGCACAAACCATTAAAGGTTTAGATAGTTTATTGTTATATTATGAACATGCACAAAACATTAAAGGTTTAGATAGTTTATTGTTATATTATGAACATGCACAAAACATTAAAGGTTTAGATAGTTTATTGTTATATTATGAACATGCACAAACCATTAAAGGTTTAGATAGTTTATTGTTATATTATGAACATGCACAAAACATTAAAGGTTTAGATAGTTTATTGTTATATTATGAACATGCACAAACCATTAAAGGTTTAGATAGTTTATTGTTATATTATGAATATAGCTGCAAAACATTAAAGGTTTAGATAGTTTATTGTTATATTATGAATATAGCTGCAAAACATTAAAGGTTTAGATAGTTTATTGTTATATTATGAATATAGCTGCAAAACATTAAAGGTTTAGATAGTTTAACGGTTTAGATAGTTTATTGTTATATTATGAATGTTGCTGCAAAACATTAAAGGTTTAGATAGTTTATTGTTATATTATGAACATAGCTGCAAAACATTAAAGCGACACTAAATCGATGAAATAAGCAAATTTCTTCATAATGTAATTTCCTATATGGTATAATTTTTTTCCAAATGTTTGCCACAGAATCTGAATATTCCAACTAATAAACAAACGTCGTATACAACGTGTGCTGACATAATAATATAATGTAAATAGGGTCAACATACATGCATAATACAACACGTTTTTTCCTGATTACACAATTTATGGTACAGGTGAGGTTTACCGTTATATCTCAAATTTGTGCCTATGCATATTTATTTTTATACTAATTTGATAAAACTGTCTCTAAGCGACAGTATCACACGTTTAGTATAGACTCCAATAATAACGAGCAACAATTCAAGAACGTAGCTTACAGTTACATGAAATCCTACTTTCAATTCTGAGCATTGTTTATTGATTGATAGTTAGTGTTCAAATTATTTTGGAAGAATCTGTTATAGCAATACTATTTATATGTAAAATAGATTTCTGCGTTTTGCAATGTAATATCGATTTAAAGGTTTAGCCATATAACCAGCCAGACCTTGAAATTAGGGAGAAATTTGTAGACTTGGCCAAGTGTCTTCCTCTAAATGATTTCTATGAACGTCCCCCTGAGCTCAAAGTAGGGAGAAGTAAGACAGGTCAGGGAGACTTGTACCAAATCACCCTTATCTTCCCTGATTAATGAGCTTATGTCCATAATATGTTGCATGTATATGGCTTTTCGTCAACTGGAAAAGTAAGAATCTACACTTCCACAGCTCACATGATGTATCAAAACTGCCAGTTAAATACCAGGGATGCGGGGCTTGATGATGATGATGATTGAGCTTATTTACCCTCGCCTCCGGCAAACCATGTGGGCGAGCGTACTAAAAAGTTTAGTTAACACTCATATATTATAAACTAAGGTGATTAAGGGGCTTGATGTATCAAACTCCCAGATAAATACTTGGGATGCGGGGCGTGATGTATCAAACTCCCAGATAAATACCCGGGATGCGGGGCGTGATGTATCAAACTCCCAGATAAATACCCGGGATGCGGGGCTTGATGTATCAAAAGTTAACTATTTACATAACTTTGACTATATGTGTGTAATGTGTGATAGAAAATTATATAAAATGTGTATGTATGTGTAATATAGATTTGTACGTATTGTGTGTAGAAAATTAGTTAAAATTTATAAGTAATGTGTGTATGTAGAAAATTATAATAATTATATAAAAAATGTGTATGTATAAAATGTTATAAATCATTAACTTGGTACAATTTTTCTTCTTTCACAGACACAGGCCGGGTGGGCGCAGCATGACGTTGGCCATCTGTCTGTGTTCAAGGAGACCAAACCCGCCCATTACTTTCATCATTTGATGGTTACTTTTTTGAAGGTATGTCATGTTTAAAATAAATTATGCGCACATGTACACATACCAATAGGAGGCTTCATAGCCGACGCAAAGGTCGTTGACTTCAATTCATTTTCCTCTCGATGCTGTAGGTTTGATTTAGTAATGTGAAGAATCTATCTGTGTGGCTTGCGGAATGTTGGTGGTTCAACATGGGTGTCCTCCAGTGCATGAAGTACTGCTCGCAATACCGATGGAGCCTTCTTCCACCAATATCAGCTGGAGTATCGCCATATGATCTTATCACTGTGACTTTGAAACCCCCCCAATTCAAACAAATAAACATGTGCAAGTAAAACAACAGTATAATTATGTGATATTTAATCGATTGGAAAGTGTTTTTAATTAGAGGTTTTCCAACCTGTAATTTAATGATAAATTGTCACCATGTTTGTAAATGCTGACACGTAAGTGTAAATGTTGGATTTTATGTTTGTTTTATGTTTACAGGGCGGTTCTGCCAGTTGGTGGAACAACATGCATTTCCAGCATCATGCTAAACCCAATGTGGTGAGTATAACTACAGTACATTGGTTCTGCATTCCTTTATGTAGATTGTAGAAACTCACAGCACAAAAGGCTATTATCGACTAAAGTGAATGCTGCCTCATTAATAAAAACTTGTCATATTAATTACACCATTATTGATGCAATTGAATACAATTTTTTAATTAGCTGTTGCCGAGATGGTATGTTGCCTAGGCCATGTTGTTTTTAATGAACATAATGCATGTGCATGTGTCTATACATGTATATAGCGAATACAATCTTATGCATGATATCTCCAATTTTTGGCAGACATGGAAAATCATAGCAAATTCTATGAATTGATATGACCCAACTGGCTCTGAGCGGACAAGTTTTAAATTTTTAACTTTGATGTTATTGTATCTATCCCAACCAAAAATGTTCATTCATCACGAAATTTTGGTTATACATATGTATTTAAGTTTCATAAAATACCACCCATTGATTACTGCTTGCTCCAGACGGCGCATGGACAATGCCAAAATAGTATTCTCGTACCTCAATGGTGGGGATAATAAAGCAGAAAGTTCTTTGCTCAGCCTGTTTTGGTCTAGTCCTGCCACCATGTATCTACACCAACACTGTTTCAACGATAGCCAAACTAATCTAAAGAATCTGTCCCTCAACACCTCTCGCCCGCCACTCGCAAAGCCCCCCCCCCCAGTGGTGAGATCTCTCCTGCTCCCAGATTACGCATATCAATCTCATCATGGCTTTGATCAATATATTTCTTACCACTTTACACACATTGTATACATGTATTGAAGCTTATGAAAGGTTTAACTCTTCATATTAATTGAATCAAAAACTAAAATTACAATTCATTGAGAAAAAATCATCTTAATCCTTTGCCTGCTGAGTAAATAAAATCACAATTGCAAACAACATAGATCCAGATCAGGATCTATGCTATTCAGCCAAGTGTTTTAGCTCCACTATCCGAATAGCAAACAGCATAGAGCCTGATCAGATGGCACGTTCTGTGCTGCCTGATCTGGCTCTATGCTGTTTGTAAATGTGATGCGTGCAAAGAGTTAATAGATATACATTGTGCATGTATGTGATTTGGTAAAAATGTTCGTATGAATGATTATGTTGTGTAATGTTTTAGATAAACAAGGATCCGGATGTACGACTAGATGCCCTGTTTGTAGTTGGTGATGTGATGCCAGTACAGGTAAGCAGGAACATGCTTCTGCTCATTTAAGTTTGTATTAAATAATTAACCCTTAAATGCGAATTAAATTGGAAGAAATGTGCAAGCAACATTGATCCAGATCAGCCATGGCATAACAATCAGGATCTATGTTGTTTGCTATTCAGCCAACTGTTTCTTAGCTCCACTATCCGATATAGCAAACAGCATAGAGCCTGATCAAACGGAACGTTCTGTACCGTCTGATCTGGCTCTATGTTGTTTGCAAAAGCAACTTTAGTTTATACATTTATTTTAGCTTGATGGCGAAACAAAAGCAACTAAAGTTGCGATTGTCGGATTACATTGTCAAGATGATATAGAAAAAGAAGAAGTAGCCATTATTAAAACATTACAATGTAGCGAACAAGGTTATAATGTTTCTACTTGTAGAGGGAGTTATAGGAAAAACCCTAGTCAGCAATAGTGGAGACTCACTGGTGCCAACATGTATATGGAATACCATTCAAAATCACTTGTTACTTATAAATCTCATGGCCATTTAAAATAATTAAAATCGGATGGCGTTTTAGTATAATATTCTCGGGTAGATGTATGTAAGAATGGACTGTCATGTAGAGCAGTGTATGAGGGTAGATGTATGTAAGAATGGACTGCCATGTAGAGCAGTGTATGAGGGTAGATGTATGTAAGAATGGACTGTCATGTAGAGCAGTGTATGAGGGTAGATGTATGTAAGAATGGACTGTCATGTAGAGCAGTGTATGAGGGTAGATGTATGTAAGAATGGACTGTCATGTAGAGCAGTGTATGAGGGTAGATGTATGTAAGAATGGACTGCCATGTAGAGCAGTGTATGAGGGTAGATGTATGTAAGAATGGACTGTCATGTAGAGCAGTGTATGAGGGTAGATGTATGTAAGAATGGACTGTCATGTAGAGCAGTGTATGAGGGTAGATGTATGTAAGAATGGACTGTCATGTAGAGCACTGTATGAGGGTAGATGTATGTAAGAATGGACTGTCATGTAGAGCACTGTATGAGGGTAGATGTATGTAAGAATGGACTGTCATGTAGAGCACTGTATGAGGGTAGATGTATGTAAGAATGGACTGTCATGTAGAGCACTGTATGAGGGTAGATGTATGTAAGAATGGACTGTCATGTAGAGCAGTGTATGAGGGTAGATGTATGTAAGAATGGACTGTCATGTAGGCACTGTATGAGGGTAGATGTATGTAAGAATGGACTGTCATGTAGAGCAGTGTATGAGGGTAGATGTATGTAAGAATGGACTCATGTAGAGCAGTGTATGAGGGTAGATGTATTTAAGAATGGACGGTCATGTAGAGCAGTGTATGAGGGTAGATGTATGTAAGAATGGACTGTCATGTAGAGCACTGTATGAGGGTAGATGTATGTAAGAATGGACTGTCATGTAAAGCACTGTATGAGGGTAGATGTATGTAAGAATGGACTGTCATGTAGAGCACTGTATGAGGGTAAGTCAGCCACAAAGGTGCTGCTGTTAACTGGTATTTTAGCCTCTATTAATTAAATGTAGGAGATAGGTTTAACTGAAAAAGTATCTAAAGCAAAACGTCATCCTAGCATTCGATTCCAATGGTTACTACACAGCCTTCTTTCAACTCAATGTTGGGCAGGCATAAATGTTTGCCAAATACATGTTTTATTTCATCACAGTAACTAATGTGTACCGTACTAAACAATCCATAGTACGCCAGGAAAGGTGTTGTTAAGTAAACTGCCCGTCGGCGATATAGCCCGAAATGGTGCTGATGCAGGCGTAAAACCCGAAATATAACATAACATAAATCCATAGTACGAAATGTCTCGTGCATTTACGATAGAACCGGTTTGTGTTTGAAGTCAGAAATAGTATTTTCAAAGAGATATTTGCGATTTCTCGGGCATTACATAATAATGCACATGGTTGTTTTTGTATCACTTTAGGTTGCAAAGGAAAGGAAGAAGAGCATGCCTTTCAACCAACAACACAAATATTTCTTTGCCAGTGAGTATCAATTACTATCTGTCTGAATAGCAATGCTGGTAATATATAGATGTCAGCACCTTGTCAAAATAGCAATGCTGGTAATATATAGATCGTCAGCAATGTCAAAACAAAATATGATTGACCAGCCCTAGAAGCTTGATCTCGAATCGAATACTGTTTTGCTAACCAATTTAGCTAAATATATTTATTTAGCAACAAGTAAAAGAAATATTAATTAAATAAATGAATGTTACTACTTGTATAATAATGATTTGTGAGACACTGTCACTGAATACCAATTATATTGTTAAACAACAACGTATTTCGTAAATGTTATTGCTATGCTTACTCCTACCGTATACTTATATATATATATATCATGCTTTTCTGTAAACTTTGTATGTAGCCGCCAATCATGTTTCTTGGCAATGGACATGTACATATTTATGCCAATAAAAACTTTGACTTGACTTAACCCATCTTTCAAACAATAACTACTATTGCATGTTTATAATGGCACAATTTTCTACAGTATGCGTAGACATTTCCAAAATCTTTTTTTCAAACAACCTTATTTTTCATTGCATAAATCTTCAAACTTAAAGCAACATTACATCGCAAAAAGCACATACAATGCATTTTTTTCAAGTATATATGCATTGCTACTACAAATTCTTCTGAATACATTCTTCCACTAACATTGAATCAATAAACAGTGTTTTTGTGGTCTATAAACTTTCAAAATTGAAAGTAGGATTTCAAATATTGGTAACGGTCAGCCATGTTCCTGAGTTGCCGTTTGTTTGTCATCGGAGTCAATACTAAACACGAGAGGAAAAGACATTCTGTAGAAATTTGCATTTTCACTGATGTAGTGTCGCTTTAAGTGTTATATTATTACCATTATATCTTTCACACTACTTTGTTGCAGTTGGGCCACCCATGTTGTTTCCAGTGTATTTCCAAGTTATGATCTTTAGATATCTAATCGTCCGAAAATTATGGGGGGTAAGTTTGTTTCAATTCTGCTTATTCATGTTGTGTTGCATATCCCACGGTGACGAGGGTAATTGCATAATTTATACCTATATGTATAAAGCACCACATCATCTTTGCAATGTTGTGTATATAGGCGAACTCAAAAGTACACGGTATTAATTATACGGTATTGTGAATTTACAGGATACGGTCTCCTGTAAGTTTCAAGTTTCTCCAGAATGCAGTCAAACTTCACAATGATTGTATAAAATTACAAATGTGTTACATACGGAAATATGTTTTTAAATGTTTATCCGTGTCTGGTATTTGAACAGACAAGCGTATGTCAGAATATATAGCAAATTAGTTGCCTCTTGTGCCACAATTCATCACATGTCTGAAAGCTTTTCCACTATATTGAAGAACCTACAACATATATAGGCATAAACTATGGGCTACAGGTATCTCTGAAACAAACGAAAGTTCCGTGGAACAGAGCGTTATGGCGCCTAAACTAAATTTGTTGCGAAATTTACATCATTTTCCACACTTAACTACTTTTCATTTTCGTTGATTGCATAAAAATAACACTGTGCAGCACCAAAAATAATAAATTCGAGCGTTACACTCGAAAATGATGCATATAGCCGTGTCGCCGTGTATCAACTGTTTATATTTATATGTGTATACAGTCAAACCTGTCTTAAGCAGCCAGTCAAGGAAAGCACAGGTGGCTGCTTAATAGAGGTCAAATGTATAATATATCAACATATTGGGAATCTGAAAACTAGCTGCTTAATAAAGGTTGGCTGCTTAATGGAGGTGACCACTAACACAGGTTTGACTGTATGTGTATTTCTAAAATGAAGCACGTCTGTTAGGCTGTCACAATTTCTAAAATGATATCATAAAATAGTATTTGTTACAAAACCAGTTACAATGAGAGACATCGGTCAGTTACTGCTACTGAATACTCACTAAAAGTATGTAGGTCCTACAAAGTGGTTTCCTCTGTTTTTATCGTTGTTTCATTTACACAACATGCTATCAATTTTGATCCACTTTTTCATCTTATAATTATTAAATAAAAATATGTAGATAGAGATCCTACAGTATATCCAATGGATACCTACCTATCTGTACAAATTTGTTATCAATTAATTAATATGAATTTGATAAAATCCCATTTATCATACCGCAACATCTGGCTATTGGGAACAACAGTAAAAACAAAGCTTTCCAACTGAAAGGACTGCTATACATTTTGGATTGTAGGACATTTGCCCCGAAGGACATCTGCCCCGACTCCAAAAATGGCTAGGGAGGACATCTGCCCCGACTCTGTTTTGCAAAGGCGGACATCTGCCCCGACTATGTTTTGCAGGGGCGGACATCTGCCCCGACTAAAGTGGACAACTGCCCCGACTCTGTTTTGCATGGGCGGACATTATTATTATTATTATTATTATTATTATATACCACACTTATATAGCGCTCTTTTCATCTAAATATAAAACGTTCAAAAGCGCTTTACAGCCTAAAATATCACAAATATTGATAAAAACTTCCACATACAATGAGATAAAACAAGACAAAATTAGCAAACACAATTACAATGGATTCTAAATATGCTATAAAATATTAGGATCTAAAATTATAACAATTAAAATATAGGTAATAATTAAATAAAATGTGTTCATTTGCAGTCTTAATCCTGATTGAGCACAGACACAGTTCGATATTTATGTTCCATATGAACATTTAAAAAGGTGTGTCTTCAAAGCCTTCTTGAAAGAACACAATGTTGTTGCACTTCTAAGATTTGATGGAAGAGAATTCCAAAGTTTTGGGGCAGCAGTCATGAAACTTCTATCTCCGTATGTGACAGTCCGACTTCTTGGTAACACAAGAGTAGCTGCTTCATTTTTAGACCGTAAGTCTCTCCTTGGTATATAAACCTCAAGCAAGTTTCTCAAATAAATCGGTGCTTCTCCATTCAATGCTTTATATGTGTGAGTCAGGACATCTGCCCCGATTCTGTTTTGCAAAGGCGGACATCAGCCCCGACTCTGTTATGTAGAGGCGGACATCTGCCCCGACTAAAGTGGACAACTGCCCCGACTCTGTTTTGCATGGGCGGACATCTGCCGCTGCAAAACATAGTCGGGGCAGATGTCCTCCCTAGCCATTTTTGGAGTCGGGGCAGATGTCCTTCGGGGCAAATGTCCGTACCCCTACATTTTGTGATAAATAAGGGCTTTATCTGCCAAGGGAGGTAATAGAATAGCCAGCTTATTACTCCAGTGTTTCATTAAAAAATCCAATCAAGAGATTTTAATGCACCTCAAAAGGAAACATGCAGAAATTGTTCCTTTATTAAAAAGGTTAAAATATTTGTTTTGCACGGGGTATTTTCTTGCCCCAATCCGATAAGAGTTCAACTTAATGTGAAAGGAACAGTATATACTACTTATGATTGCTTTCCTCATGCTACATGATAAACTTACTTGTAACTGTTCTAACTGGCTATAATATGTGCAGTGTATATTTTGAGGCCCCTACAGATTAATTTTATAACATAACTTTATGGGGGTTTATATATACCATATCGATTTTGAGACCACCCCGCTATTGCGAACGATTTTTTTCAGAACGGAATATTTCACAATATATGTCAATGGTCGTTGACCCCGATAACCAGACCACTCCGTTATTCCGTAATGCGACCAGTTAATTCAGACAAATGCCATTAATCCGATGCTAATTAAACCCCTAATACGACCGCGGGCGATTTTCTCACTTTCATTGATCGCACCTGACATGATAAAACATTTTTAATTATGTCCCAGTTTTACGACAATTAAGCGACCACTTTATGGTATCGGTCAAGGTTAAGTGAGATAAACACGGAAGTGTTGATTGTAAATGCTTTGTTTTGATTGCTTTTAATCTTTTGTATATTGTCTGGAGTGGAGTATCGCAGCTAAAGTTGTACTGCATGTGTAAGGACTTGGGCACTCTGTCACAGGACTTAGCTAAAACATCCAAGATGAGATCGAGAAACAATCCACGGGTGAAAGTGAAGTGTTTAAATAAGCAGTCAACCCTTGAACGGTTTTTTAAAATAATGAATAATTGACTTTTCAAGGAAACTACTGTATACACAATAAAATTAATGAAAACAAGAAAATAAATTTTGAAAATAAATGGATTAACTCATTTACTTTGTACTTTACCGGTATTTTATTATTAATTACTTAATTGTGATATACAGTTGTATATGAATGGATTTCAGAATTACAATCCTAAGCCATAGAAACAACCAACTCTCTTCTGTAATTAAAACAGAAACACCAAGACATTATCATGTGTGAAAGTACATTGTACATGTAGTAAAATTATCATAATTTGATCTTCTTGACCAAACTCGATAAAGAGACCACCCCGCTAATAAGACCACTTTTTGGAAGTCCCATAGGTGGTCTTATTATAGGGGTTTTACTGTAATTGATTATCGATAACTCAATGTGTTACTAGTATTGACAGGTGTAATATAACAGTAAACCCCATGCATTGCAGTAAGTTCACCTGTCAGACTTGTCCGTAATCTAGGTCGGCTCAATGTCTTTAACCCATTTCATTCTGGATACATTTAAAGGCTTTTGCAAACAACATGGATCCAGATCAGCCGCAGCGTGACGCTGCATGCTGATCAGGATATATGTTGTTTGCTACATAGCCCAGTGTCTTAGCAAGATCATCTGAATAGCGAACAGCATAGAGCCTGATCAGACGGCACGTTCCGTTGCGGCTGATCTGGGTCTATGTTCTTTGCAAATACTGTTTGAACGGTATCCAGAATCAAATGGGTTAAAACATGTTCGACAAGACAATTCCTTGCACACCGCCATGTTAAATCTATAATTGATTTTGCTTGCAGGAATTGTGCCTGTGTATGATGTATTACCTACTACATTTTTATCTCCATATACCTCTTCTTGGTGTCGGAGGCGCAATAGCACACTACTTTGCAATGAGGTATGTACACACATTTATCTTCCTTAGTTTTGGTTTAGTCTGGTCTATTATGTTATAACAGACATCGGATCCATGAACTAGTCTGCCACACTGTGAATGCTTAATTATTAACTCATCTGTCAGAGCTAATTGTATATTTACGCCACAGTGTTGGACACTCATTTCAATATGTTCAGGCCAACTTGGCCTGTACTTGAGAAAAGGTACCGGCAAAGATGAAATTGTACAGGCCAATTTTTGGCCTGTACTTAAGAATTAGTTCCGGCCAAAAATAAATGGTACAGGCCATTGAAAGTGGTTCTGTCCGGTGGCTTTGCCACCGGATGCATGTGCCGCAGGCAATTACCATGCTAGGGGGGTCCGGGGGCATGACCCCCCAAAATTTGTTTTAAGTAGACACAAAATGGTGCATTCTGGTGGACTTTGGGGTAAAATCAACCTCTTTTTTTATCTTAAATTTTGTCACTTTTTTAGATAATGTTTCTTCAAAATTGCTATGTAAGTAACTGTTTAACTAAGGGGGGTTGATTTTGAATCATTTTTAGGACTGTCCCCATTCAACTTCTTATCTTTTTTTATTAAAAACCTTTCCATGTTATGTTTTTGTCTTGTGGTTTCAGGATTAGCAGAATTATTCTGCTTGGAAACTAAACCTATTGCAGTAGCGGGCATTTCCCGACATATGACGTACTTACTTATCTATCTATCTTCCTTTAATGTCGAACCCCTCGCGGGGACGTAGACATGTATCATCTTAAACGTTTTTCGTTGTACATAATTGTAACAAGTAAAAGCGTCTCGTCAATGAACAAGTACTCGGTGATCTTGTACATTTTATCCCTGCAGAAAGGTCGATATAATCTGCTGTCAAAATATTGTTGCGTCACAGAAAACGCATTCAATGATTCTCATTGCGTCTCTGGCCATTTCATTGCATCAAAACCGCAAGAAATGCACAGTGAGAAAACACTGCATTATCAAATTCTGGTGTACAGAAATATCTGTGCTAATGAGTTGTAGGATTAAAGACCGCCATTTAATCCAAGTATCCGTAATTAAAATGTCACCAACTTCTCAACACCCCATGCAATCAAGTGCCAAACAGCTGATTTCCAATAAACGAACGCTAGTCATCATCGCACGCGTGACCGCACATGCGACCTTCACTTTCATGGATTTTCGGCCGATTAAGTTTCTTGAACAATGTTATTTTGCCGATATTTATGGCATGTGCAAAGGATTTTCGCCAACTGAAGATTTTTGGAGCCAGATTTAATTTTTATGTGCATTTGGTGACAAATGCGACCGACAGTGGGAACCCTGCCCCCGATTGACCTTGGCTCGTGCTCAAGGCCGTAGCTTACAAGCGGAATCCCTATGAAAACACGGGTTTCCCGAAATGACGTCATAACCGGAAACCAAAATGGAGGCACAGAATATTTGATATTTTGTTGTTTTGATGAGAAAAAGCACCTAAAATGGCGAAGATGTCGAGTGCGTAGTAAAAGTTTCTCGCCAGTCTAAAAACATCGCCATGGCGAGTTGGCGAGTGCGAGTGTCCAACGCTGTTACGGCTAATAATTTTACATCCGTCCACAATCTAAGTGACATCTCTGAAACCACATGGCCAATTCTAATGAAGCAGTATGTATTATGTGGCAACTAGCAGATCAAGAAGCGTAAAATCATCCAGTCACCCAACCCATATATAACCGATCTGTCCCCATAATAAATGTATGGGTATCGACCCAAAGATAATTAAATTGTAATTTCATGCAACACTTCCCAACACTATCGCTGCGTTGAATCCTGCTCTGCCTATGACTCGGGTCAGCAATCCAGGCCCCCTTGTACTACTCTATGAGATTTGATTACCAAGTAGAGCTATAAGATGCACAACACATTGCTGAAGTCCAGCCCACGATCCCTCCACCCTAGACTTACACATCAATGCCTGTTCCTGGACTCACCCCAGCCTGATACCTCAGTGCCTGTTCCTGGACTCACCCCAGCCTGATACCTCAGTGCCTGTTCCTGGACTCACCCCAGCCTGATACCTCAGTGCCTGTTCCTGGACTCACCCCAGCCTGATACCTCAGTGCCTGTTCCTGGACTCACCCCAGCCTGATACCTCAGTGCCTGTTCCTGGACTCACCCCAGCCTGATACCTCAGTGCCTGTTGCTGGACTCACCCCAGCCTGATACCTCAGTGCCTGTTCCTGGACTCACCCCAGCCTGATACCTCAGTGCCTGTTTCTGGACTCACCCCAGCCTGATACCTCAGTGCCTGTTCCTGGACTCACCCCAGCCTGATACCTCAGTGCCTGTTCCTGGACTCACCCCAGCCTGATACCTCAGTGCCTGTTCCTGGACTCACCCCAGTCTGATACCTCAGTGCCTGTTGCTGGAATAACCGTACAAGAAAGTGTTGTTTTCTACTGTACAGTGGAACCTCCACTAACGGTCACCTCCGGTGAGCGGTCACCTCCGGTAAACGGTCACTTTTATTCCAAAGTCGGGAACCACACAATAGGTTGTTAAATCATAAACAAACTTGGAGTGATCACACAAGGCGCTGAAAACCATTGTTTTGATCGGATTACTGGGATATCAAAGGCCGATTATTCGATCGCATTGTTTGATGAAAGTTAATCTCCTAAGCAACCGGAATGCGTGTTAAGAGCTCCACAAAGCAAACTAAAATTAGTGATTTTTTGGAAAAGAACAAATGTATGTACATATGTTTAATTTGAAAAATAAATAAAATGTTAATAAAAATAAAAGTTTAAATTTCAGATTCTGTTCAGTTCATTTCTTGTTGTTATCATACTATAAGGCAATCCCATTGACAGATTATTGTTATCACAGCTTTTCCAGGCATGCTTGCTTTGAAAATAATTTCTAGTTGTCCAGCAGTCTCCCTCTGTTAAGCAGCCACCTCCCTTAAGCAGCCAATTTGTGCCCTTCCCAAGAGTGGCTGCTTAAGAGAGGTTCCACTGTATATATATACCCTATGCAATCTTATACAACAGAGTTATACAATGAAACAGGAATATCAATTGAAAACAATGTGGCAAATCTTCACTTATATTCATGAAACAAAAATACTGTTGATTAAGTTGCTGCAACATACGTTCTGTTGATTAAGTTGCTGCAGCATACGTTCTGTTGATTAAGTTGCTGCAGCATACGTTCTGTTGTGTACATTCTCTTGATTAAGTTGCTGTTGTGTACGTTCTGTTGATTAAGTTGCTGTTTTGTACGTTCTGTTGATTACGTTGCTGTTGTGTACGTTCTCTTGATTAAGTTGCTGCAGCATACGTTCTGTTGATTAAGTTGCTGCAGCATACGTTCTGTTGATTAAGTTGCTGCAGCATACGTTATGTTGTGTACGTTCTCTTGATTACGTTGCTGTTGTGTACGTTCTCTTGATTAAGTTGCTGCAGCATATGTTCTGTTGATTAAGTTGCTGCAGCATACATTCTGTTGATTAAGTTGCTGCAGCATACGTTCTGTTGTGTACGTTCTCTTGATTAAGTTGCTGTTGTGTACGTTCTGTTGATTAAGTTGCTGTTTTGTACGTTCTGTTGATTAAGTTGTTGCTGCATACATTCTGTTGATTAAGTTGCTGTTGTGTACGTTCTCTTGATTAAGTTGCTGTTTTGTACGTTCTGTTGATTAAGTTGCTGCAACATACGTTCTCTTGATTAAGTTGCTGTTGTGTATGTTCTCTTGATTAAGTTGCTGTTGTGTACGTTCTCTTGATTAAGTTGCTGTTTTGTACGTTCTGTTGATTAAGTTGCTGCAACATACGTTCTCTTGATTAAGTTGCTGTTGTGTATGTTCTCTTGATTAAGTTGCTGTTTTGTACGTTCTCTTGATTAAGTTGCTGTTGTGTACGTTCTCTTGATTAAGTTGCTGTTGTGTACGTTCTCTTGATTAAGTTGCTGTTTTGTACGTTCTGTTGATTAAGTTGCTGCAACATACGTTCTCTTGATTAAGTTGCTGTTGTGTATGTTCTCTTGATTAAGTTGCTGTTTTGTACGTTCTCTTGATTAAGTTGCTGTTGTGTACGTTCTCTTGATTAAGTTGCTGTTGTGTACATTCTGTTAGTTCATCATGCAAATCTTATTTCTTTCAGACAAACAATCATTTTTGTTTTATATATTTTAATATAGTTAATAAATTGTATGTATAATTTGTGTGTTTTAGGGTCATAGAAAGTTCATGGTTCACTTGGGTATCTCAATCTAACCATATCCCTATGAACATCAAGGTAGATGAAGCCAGTCCGTGGGTAAAGCTCCAGATGCATGCTACCTGTGACATTGAGAAGTCGTTCTTCAATGATTGGTTTACGGGACATCTCAACTTCCAGATAGAACATCAGTACGTTCATTTGTATAACTTTAAATAGCAGTATGGATGGCTGTAAGCTCATTTGTATAACTTTAAATAGCAGTATGGATGGCTGTAAGCTCATTTGTATAACTTTAAATAGCAGTATGGATGGCTGTAAGCTCATTTGTATAACTTTAAATAGCAGTATGGATGGCTGTAAGCTCATTTGTATAACTTTAAATAGCAGTATGGATGGCTGTATGCTCATTTGTATAGCTTTAAATAGCAGTATGGATGGCTGTAAGCTCATTTGTATAACTTTAAATAGCAGTATGGATGGCTGTAAGCTCATTTGTATAACTTTAAATAGCAGTATGGATGGCTGTAAGCTCATTTGTATAACTTTAAATAGCAGTATGGATGGCTGTATGCTCATTTGTATAGCTTTAAATAACAGTATGGATGGCTGTATGCTCATTTGTATAACAACTCTAAATAGCAGTATGAATGGCTGTATGCTCATTTGTATAACTACTTTAAATAGCAGTATGAATGGCTGTATGCTCATTTGTATAACTTTAAATAGCAGTATGAATGGCTGTAAGCTCATTTGTATAACTTTAAATAGCGGTATAGATGGCTGTATGCTCATTTGTATAACTTTAAATAGCAGTATGAATGGCTGTAAGCTCATTTGTATAACTACTTTAAATAGCAGTATGGATGGCTGTATGCTCATTTGTATAACTTTAAATAGCAGTATGGATGGCTGTATGCTCATTTGTATAACAACTCTAAATAGCAGTATGGATGGCTGTATGCTCATTTGTATAACTACTTTAAATAGCAGTATGGATGGCTGTAAGCTCATTTGTATAACAACTTTAAATAGCAGTATGGATGGCTGTAAGCTCATTTGTATAACTACTTTAAATAGCAGTATGTATGGCTGTAAGCTCATTTGTATAACTACTTTAAATAGCAGTATGGATGGCTGTAAGCTCATTTGTATAACAACTTTAAATAGCAGTATGGATGGCTGTATGCTCATTTGTATAACTACTTTAAATAGCAGTATGGATGGCTGTATGCTCATTTGTATAACAACTTTAAATAGCAGTATGGATGGCTGTAAGCTCATTTCTATAACTACTTTAAATAGCAGTATGGATGGCTGTAAGCTCATTTGTATAACTTTAAATAGCAGTATGTATGGATGTAAGCTCATTTGTATAACTACTTTAAATAGCAGTATGGATGGCTGTATGCTCATTTGTATAACTACTTTAAATAGCAGTATGGATGGCTGTAAGCTCATTTGTATAACAACTTTAAATAGCAGTATGGATGGCTGTATGCTCATTTGTATAACTACTTTAAATAGCAGTATGGATGGCTGTATGCTCATTTGTATAACAACTTTAAATAGCAGTATGGATGGCTGTAAGCTCATTTCTATAACTACTTTAAATAGCAGTATGGATGGCTGTAAGCTCATTTGTATAACTTTAAATAGCAGTATGTATGGATGTAAGCTCATTTGTATAACTACTTTAAATAGCAGTATGGATGGCTGTATGCTCATTTGTATAACTACTTTAAATAGCAGTATGGATGGCTGTAAGCTCATTTGTATAACAACTTTAAATAGCAGTATGGATGCTCATTTGTATTACGTACATTCACAGTATGTATGGATGTAAGCTCATTTGTATAGCTTAAGATAGCAGTATGGATGCTCATTTGTATTACGTACATTCGCAGTATGTATGGATGTAAGCTCATTTGTATAGCTTAAGATAGCAGTATGGATGCTCATTTGTATTACGTACATTCGCAGTATGTATGGATGTAAGCTCATTTGTATAGCTTAAGATAGCAGTATGGATGCTCATTTGTATTACGTACATTCGCAGTATGTATGGATGCTCATTTGTATTACGTACATTCGCAGTAGTATGGATGCTCATTTGTATTACGTACATTCGCAGTATGGATGCTCATTTGTATTACGTACATTCGCAGTATGTATGGATGCTCATTTGTATTACGTACATTCGCAGTATGGATGCTCATTTGTATTACGTACATTCGCAGTATGGATGCTCATTTGTATTACGTACATTCGCAGTATGTATGGATGTAAGCTCATTTGTATTACGTACATTCGCAGTATGTATGGATGCTCATTTGTATTACGTACATTCGCAGTATGTATGGATGCTCATTTGTATTACGTACATTCGCAGTATGTATGGATGCTCATTTGTATTACGTACATTCGCAGTATGTATGGATGCTCATTTGTATTACGTACATTCGTAGTATGTATGGATGTAAGCTCATTTGTATTACGTACATTCGCAGTATGTATGTATGGATGCTCATTTGTATTACGTACATTCGCAGTATGTATGGATGCTCATTTGTATTACGTACATTCGCAGTATGTATGGATGCTCATTTGTATTACATACATTCGCAGTATGATGGATGCTCATTTGTATTACGTACATTCGCAGTATGTATGGATGCTCATTTGTATTATGTACATTCGCAGTATGGATGCTCATTTGTATTACGTACATTCGCAGTATGGATGCTCATTTGTATTACGTACATTCGCAGTATGTATGGATGGATGCTCATTTGTATTACGTACATTCGCAGTATGTATGGATGCTCATTTGTATTACGTACATTCGCAGTATGTATGGATGCTCATTTGTATTACGTACATTCGCAGTATGTATGGATGCTCATTTGTATTACGTACATTCGCAGTATGTATGGATGCTCATTTGTATTACGTACATTCGCAGTATGTATGTATGGATGCTCATTTGTATTACGTACATTCGCAGTATGGATGCTCATTTGTATTACGTACATTCGCAGTATGTATGGATGCTCATTTGTATTACGTACATTCGCAGTATGTATGGATGCTCATTTGTATTACGTACATTCGCAGTATGTATGGATGCTCATTTGTATTACGTACATTCGCAGTATGTATGGATGCTCATTTGTATTACGTACATTCGCAGTATGGATGGATGCTCATTTGTATTACGTACATTCGCAGTATGTATGGATGCTCATTTGTATTACGTACATTCGCAGTATGTATGGATGCTCATTTGTATTACGTACATTCGCAGTATGTATGGATGGATGCTCATTTGTATTACGTACATTCGCAGTATGTATGGATGGATGCTCATTTGTATTACGTACATTCGCAGTATGTATGGATGCTCATTTGTATTACGTACATTCGCAGTATGTATGGATGCTCATTTGTATTACGTACATTCGCAGTATGTATGGATGCTCATTTGTATTACGTACATTCGCAGTATGTATGGATGTAAGCTCATTTGTATTACGTACATTCGCAGTATGTATGGATGGATGCTCATTTGTATTACGTACATTCGCAGTATGTATGTATGGATGCTCATTTGTATTACGTACATTCGCAGTATGTATGGATGCTCATTTGTATTACGTACATTCGCAGTATGTATGGCTGCTCATTTGTATTACGTACATTCGCAGTATGTATGGATGCTCATTTGTATTACGTACATTCGCAGTATGTATGGATGTAAGCTCATTTGTATTACGTACATTCGCAGTATGTATGGATGGATGCTCATTTGTATTACGTACATTCGCAGTATGTATGTATGGATGCTCATTTGTATTACGTACATTCGCAGTATGTATGGATGCTCATTTGTATTACGTACATTCGCAGTATGTATGGATGCTCATTTGTATTACGTACATTCGCAGTATGTATGGATGCTCATTTGTATTACGTACATTCGCAGTATGTATGGATGCTCATTTGTATTACGTACATTCGCAGTATGTATGGATGCTCATTTGTATTACGTACATTCGCAGTATGTATGGATGTAAGCTCATTTGTATTACGTACATTCGCAGTATGTATGGATGCTCATTTGTATTACGTACATTCGCAGTATGTATGGATGCTCATTTGTATTACGTACATTCGCAGTATGTATGGATGCTCATTTGTATTACGTACATTCGCAGTATGGATGCTCATTTGTATTACGTACATTCGCAGTATGTATGGATGCTCATTTGTATTACGTACATTCGCAGTATGGATGCTCATTTGTATTACGTACATTCGCAGTATGGATGCTCATTTGTATTACGTACATTCGCAGTATGTATGGATGCTCATTTGTATTACGTACATTCGCAGTATGTATGGATGCTCATTTGTATTACGTACATTCGCAGTATGTATGGATGTAAGCTCATTTGTATTACGTACATTCGCAGTATGTATGTATGGATGCTCATTTGTATTACGTACATTCGCAGTATGTATGGATGCTCATTTGTATTACGTACATTCGCAGTATGTATGGATGCTCATTTGTATTACGTACATTCGCAGTATGGATGGATGCTCATTTGTATTACGTACATTCGCAGTATGTATGGATGCTCATTTGTATTATGTACATTCGCAGTATGGATGCTCATTTGTATTACGTACATTCGCAGTATGGATGCTCATTTGTATTACGTACATTCGCAGTATGTATGGATGGATGCTCATTTGTATTACGTACATTCGCAGTATGTATGGATGCTCATTTGTATTACGTACATTCGCAGTATGTATGGATGCTCATTTGTATTACGTACATTCGCAGTATGTATGGATGCTCATTTGTATTACGTACATTCGCAGTATGGATGGATGCTCATTTGTATTACGTACATTCGCAGTATGTATGTATGGATGCTCATTTGTATTACGTACATTCGCAGTATGTATGGATGCTCATTTGTATTACGTACATTCGCAGTATGTATGGATGCTCATTTGTATTACGTACATTCGCAGTATGGATGGATGCTCATTTGTATTACGTACATTCGCAGTATGTATGGATGCTCATTTGTATTACGTACATTCGCAGTATGGATGCTCATTTGTATTACGTACATTCGCAGTATGTATGGATGCTCATTTGTATTACGTACATTCGCAGTATGTATGGATGCTCATTTGTATTACGTACATTCGCAGTATGTATGGATGCTCATTTGTATTACGTACATTCGCAGTATGTATGGATGGATGCTCATTTGTATTACGTACATTCGCAGTATGTATGGATGGATGCTCATTTGTATTACGTACATTCGCAGTATGTATGGATGCTCATTTGTATTACGTACATTCGCAGTATGTATGGATGCTCATTTGTATTACGTACATTCGCAGTATGTATGGATGCTCATTTGTATTACGTACATTCGCAGTATGTATGGATGCTCATTTGTATTACGTACATTCGCAGTATGTATGGATGCTCATTTGTATTACGTACATTCGCAGTATGTATGGATGCTCATTTGTATTACGTACATTCGCAGTATGTATGGATGCTCATTTGTATTACGTACATTCGCAGTATGTATGGATGCTCATTTGTATTACGTACATTCGCAGTATGTATGGATGCTCATTTGTATTACGTACATTCGCAGTATGGATGGATGCTCATTTGTATTACGTACATTCGCAGTATGGATGGATGCTCATTTGTATTACGTACATTCGCAGTATGGATGGATGCTCATTTGTATTACGTACATTCGCAGTATGGATGGATGCTCATTTGTATTACGTACATTCGCAGTATGGATGGATGCTCATTTGTATTACGTACATTTGCAGTATGGATGGATGCTCATTTGTATTACGTATATTCGCAGTATGGATGGATGCTCATTTGTATTACGTACATTCGCAGTATAATCAACTCTAAAATAATTGGTATACCTAAATAGCCGTATGGTGTCACATGAATGACTGAGAATAAATAGTGTGTTTATCTATATATCTTGAGAATAGCTTGTCAAACAACTTATGGACTATGAGCGAGTAAACAACAGTATAGTATGCATAAATAGTGTGTTTATCTATATATCTTGAGAATAGCTTGTCAAACAACTTATGGACTATGAGCGAGTAAACAACAGTATAGTATGCATAAATAGTGTGTTTATCTATATATCTTGAGAATAGCTTGTCAAACAACTTATGGACTATGAGCGAGTAAACAACAGTATAGTATGCATAAATAGTGTGTTTATCTATATATCTTGAGAATAGCTTGTCAAACAACTTATGGACTATGAGCGAGTAAACAACAGTATAGTATGCATAAATAGTGTGTTTATCTATATATCTATATACACAATATATGCCGCCTCCGTGGTCGAGTGGTTAAGGTCGCTGACTTGTATACCACTGTAACCTATCATCACTGATGGTCACGGGTTCGAGCCCCGCTCAGACCGTGTCTCATTTATATGAAAAAGTTGGCAGTTTCTTACTGAGGTTGGTGCACCCAAGTACTGGTTAACCGCTGGAGCCTGCCCAGGAAAGGTGTTGTTAGGTAAACTGCCCGCCGGCGATATAGCCCAAAATGGTGCTGATGCAGACGTAAAACCCGAAATATAACATAATATACACAATATACAATACAATAGTTCTCTATACTAACTGTTTCCGTATGGTGGCATTGTAAAGATGCAATGCTCGAGGGTCCAATCAATGCTTTCGCCCACCAACTCCTTTTTATATAATTAACACAACTCACTGTAAATTAAAGTCTGTCCCATCACAATCGCGAACCTCAACTTTGGCCTGAACAGTGTTTGTAAAGCATTAATAGTAAAACAAATACCTGTTTGTTGATCTATTAAAAAGTCACCATCTCAATTTTTAATGAATTGTTGTCATGTTAAGTTGTTCTGTCATAAACACAAATTTCATATTCTCAGTGGTTTCTATGGCAATGGACTGCTGTATAGTTATCAGCCGCCATCTTTCTTTGAGTTACCTACAACAAAGTACAAGCGACTGTATTCCATATACACATCTGTATTCCATGTACGCAGCTGTATTCCATATACACACACCTGTATTCCATATATACACACACACCTGTATTCCATATATACACACACCTGTATTCCATATATACACACACATGTATTCCATATGCACATCTGTATTCCATGTATGCAGCTGTATTCCATGTACACCCACCTGTATTCCATGTACACACACCTGTATTCCATGTACACACACCTGTATTCCATGTACACACACCTGTATTCCATATACACACACCTGTATTCCATATATATACACACACACACACCTGTATTCCATGTACACACACCTGTATTCCATGTACACACACCTGTATTCCATATACACACACCTGTATTCCATATATACACACACCTGTATTCCATGTACACACACACCTGTAGTCCATGTACACACACACACACCTGTATTCCATGTACACACCTGTATTCCATGTACACACCTGTATTCCATTTACACATACCTGTATTCCATGTGCACACACCTGTGTTCCATATACACACACCTGTATTCCATATATACACACACCTGTATTCCATGTACACACACACCTGTAGTCCATGTACACACACACCTGTATTCCATTTACACACACCTGTATTCCATTTACACACACCTGTATTCCATGTACACACCTGTATTCCATATACACACACCTGTATTCCATGTACACATCTGTATTCCATGTACACACCTGTATTCCATGTACACACACCTGTATTCCATGTACACACCTGTATTCCATGCACACACACACATCTGTATTCCATGCACACACACACACCTGTATTCCATTTACACATCTGTATTCCATGTACACACCTGTATTCCATGTACACACACCTGTATTCCATATACACACACACCTGTATTCCATGTACACACCTGTATTCCATACACACACATCTGTATTGAATGTACACACACCTGTATTCCATATACACACACCTGTATTCCATTTACACACCTGTATTCCATACACACACATCTGTATTCCATGTACACACCTGTATTCCATGTACACACACCTGTATTCCATATACACACACCTGTATTCCATATATATACACACACACCTGTATTCCATGTACACACACCTGTATTCCATGTACACACACCTGTATTCCATATACACACACCTGTATTCCATATATACACACACCTGTATTCCATGTACACACACACACACCTGTAGTCCATGTACACACACACACACACCTGTATTCCATGTACACACCTGTATTCCATGTACACACCTGTATTCCATTTACACACACCTGTATTCCATGTACACACACCTGTATTCCATATACACACACCTGTATTCCATGTACACATCTGTATTCCATGTACACACCTGTATTCCATATACACACACCTGTATTCCATGTACACATCTGTATTCCATGTACACACCTGTATTCCATGTACACACACCTGTATTCCATGTACACACCTGTATTCCATGCACACACACACATCTGTATTCCATGCACACACACACACCTGTATTCCATTTACACATCTGTATTCCATGTACACACCTGTATTCCATGTACACACACCTGTATTCCATATACACACACACCTGTATTCCATGTACACACCTGTATTCCATACACACACATCTGTATTGAATGTACACACACCTGTATTCCATATACACACACACCTGTATTCCATTTACACACCTGTATTCCATACACACACATCTGTATTCCATGTACACACCTGTATTCCATGTACACATACACCTGTAGTCCATATACACACACCTGTATTCCATGTACACACCTGTATTCCATGTACACACACCTGTATTCCATGTACACACACCTGTATTCCATGTACACACACCTGTATTCCATGTACACACACCTGTATTCCATATACACACACACACCTGTATTCCATATACACACACACACCTGTATTCCATGTACACACACCTGTATTCCATATACACACACACCTGTAGTCCATGTACACACACCTGTATTCCATGTACACACCTGTATTCCATGTACACACACCTGTATTCCATTTACACACACCTGTATTCCATGTACACACCTGTATTTCATATACACACACCTGTATTCCATGTACACACCTGTATTCCATGTACACACCTGTATTCCATACACACACACCTGTAGTCCATATACACACACACCTGTAGTCCATACACACACACCTGTATTCCATGTACACACACCTGTATTCCATGTACACACCTGTATTCCATGTACACACACCTGTATTCCATTTACACACACCTGTATTCCATGTACACACCTGTATTTCATATACACACACCTGTATTCCATGTACACACCTGTATTCCATGTACACACCTGTATTCCATACACACACACCTGTAGTCCATACACACACACACCTGTAGTCCATACACACACACCTGTATTCCATGTACACACACCTGTATTCCATGTACACACACCTGTATTCCATGTACACACACCTGTATTCCATGTACACACACACCTGTATTCTATGTACACACCTGTATTCCATGTACACACACCTGTATTCCATGTACACACACCTGTATTCCATGTACACACCTGTATTCCATGTACACACACACACCTGTATTCCATGTACACACCTGTATTCCATGTACACACACACCTGTATTCCATGTACACATACACCTGTATTCCATATACACACACACCTGTATTCCATATACATACCTGTATTCCATGTACACACACCTGTATTCCATGTACACACACCTGTATTCCATGTACACACACACCTGTATTCCATGTACACACACCTGTATTCCATGTACACACACACACCTGTATTCCATGTACACATACACCTGTATTCCATGTACACCCATCTGTATTCCATGTACACACACACCTGTATTCCATGTACACACACCTGTATTCCATGTACACACACACCTGTATTCCATGTACACACACCTGTATTCCATGTACACATACACCTGTATTCCATGTACACACACCTGTATTCCATGTACACACACCTGTATTCCATGTACACACACCTGTATCGTAACAGCTGCAGCTGGGCGTGAACTCCGGGCCTTTCACACCTGAAGCAAACTCGCTACCACTGCGCTATCACGACTTCCACTTGTCACCTTTCTTTAACAACCTCCTATGCTAATAAGGCACCTCCAGTCTACAGTCAAACCTGTGTTAATGGTCACATCTATTAAGCAGCCAACCTGTATTAGGCAGCCAGTTTTCAGATTCCCAATATGTTCTTTTATTATACATTTCACCTCTATTAAGCAGCCATCTGTGCTAAGCAGCCACTTTCAGTGATTCCATTGTATGGCTGCTTAAGACAGGTTTCACTGTACATTCATATATTAACACAGTCACCTTTCTTTAACAACCTACTGTGCTAATAATGCACCTCCCATGTACATTCACTGATCAATGTTTATGGCACACCCGGCACATTTCTCAATATGTTTTTTACCTACAGATAAATAAGTGTGTGCTTAATTAAGCTTTGATCAGTTTATTTAATCCATAAATAAATACATCAATAAATTGACTTAATCATTTGTCGCATGCTATGGACACCAAACTTAGCCGTCCCAATGACTTTCATGAGTGTGACAATGCACTTGCAGTCATTCGCCCAGACTAATTTATTCTGCTATATGAAATTGTACATGATTTCCTCCTTATATCAATCCGTTTCAATACTAGTATAACTACTGACTACTAAGTCATACCAGGTCACCCGACCTCATCTAGGATTATTTCAAATACACACGTGAGAGGCCCTGGCGGGTGAGAGGCCCTGGCGGGTGAGAGGCCCTGGCAGGTGAGAGGCCCTGGCGGGTGAGAGGCACTGGCGGGTGAGAGGCCCTGGTGGACGGGGACAAAATTATCTTAATTGATATGGATATTTATATATATGAATAAAAGTCAATTCCTTATTAAGCGACGATGTTTACCCAAAATATTATTCTTTATATAACCATTAGTATAAAAGACCATGGTCAATGTGCGACTACTTTTAACCTGTATTAGTGGGCAATAATTGAAGAAATAAGTTTTAACAATTGCACTCGATTTATAAACAATTTCTTGTCATAACGAGGCCTTAATTAAACATTAACTCCCCAAAGTAAGATATCATTCTTCCATTTTGTTACATATGGCCAACAGTAGACCCATTTGTATAACTAACTAAAAAGTAAATTTGAATGTAGATACAAGTACGACAAAATAACTATCTACTGTATTTTATGTAGGTATATACTGTCAAACGTGTCTGAAACAGCCAATGAAAAGTGGCTGTTTAAATTGCCTCACTGCGAGTTCTGAATGTTGATCAGTTTGGCTGGTTAATAAAGGTGACAATAACAGGTTTGAGGCACAAGTCAAGTTTGGCTGCTTAATAAAGGTTACAATAACAGGTTTGAGGCACAAGTCAAGTTTGGCTGCTTAATAAAGGTTGCAATAACAGGTTTGAGGCACAAGTCAAGTTTGGCTGCTTAATAAAGGTTACAATAACAGGTTTGAGGCACAAGTCAAGATTGGCTGCTTAATAAAGGTTACAATAACAGGTTTGAGGCACAATTCAAATTTGTAACCTGCAGCGATACAGTGACGTCGCCTACATGTAGCTATTCCAACTACATGTAGCTATTCCAACTACATGTAGCTATTCCAACTACATGTAGCTATTCCAACTACATGTAGCTATTCCAACTATTACTACAGCAGCCTCACAAATGCTGCACCAGCGATAACATTATCTTCCATACAATCACACTGACAACTGGTTTAGGATGATCTCTCCGACTGGCATGTGGAGAACACGATATCCACAAGTCAGTCCCAAGTGAAATGTTGCTTTATAGTTGGGTATTACCTATATGGGAGCTAAGAGAATTTGTTGTTGTTTTTTTCCAGCCTTTTCCCTTCTATGCCACGTCATAACCTGTACAAAATAGCACCTCTAGTGAAATCTCTATGTGAGAAACATAAAATACCATACATAGTGAAACCTCTGTGGCAATCCTTCGTAGATGTTGTAAGGTAAGTCAATTGATCTTTTTTACTGTTTGTTTATAAAATAATTGTTTTACCCACAGGGATTCGGCACGTTTGGGGGTACTAGTGTATATATTTAAGTACAGGGATTCTACTCTGTGGGATGTCAGATTTCGCATTGATCAGTAAAATGGCCCTATCTAAAACAATTTTGTACAAATCTGTCCAAATATAACGCCTATCCCGAGTCTTTATATTGTTCTTCAAATAAAACACAACTTTAAGCTGCATGCATGTATACTTTGCAAACAATTGCCACAGACATTGGCCATAGCAGGTCACATTTCCATACTAGGACACGGGTTCTGTCAGCAGCAAAATGCTGCTGCACTGCACATATCTGGATTGTGTATTCATGAGTTATGCCCCTTACAGTATGACCAGATAGTAGTATTAGCATAGTGACATGAAGTGGACATGCTGCTCAAGTTGCTGCAGTTGTTGTCCCAATGGAAAGTGCTACAGTTGTTGTCCCAATGGAAAGTGCTACAGTTGTTGTCCCAATTTATGCTCCGTCTTGTCTGTACAATACAAGTTGAACAATATATGCACGTTGTTGGACATGTTTGTGTCAGTTAAACACCAGGGTCACCTCTTTGTGTCTAGTGTTTCCCCCAGACTGAAAAATGGACAGTAATCGATGCATGCAGACGACAACTAATTGGTTGCCCAATGATTACCTGTGCTAATATGTTTGTCCAACAAATACTTACCAAGTTGTTATACACTGTAGATAAATGTATATGCATTCACCTGTTGATAATTTGGGGAAATAGGGAAAATCAACAGCTGACACTATTTGCTTCCCGATTTAGAAGTTTTCAATTTCTATAAAATCAATACAAGTCTATGACAATTAACGTACATGCCTGCTGGGCCATATTGCAGTTAAAACCACAGGTATCATTATCAACTTTGCCCTTGGTTATACAGTACACAGCGAGACATAACATATTGATCGTAAACCTGTGTATTCCAGATTATATCTGGAGGCTAAGCACACAAACATGTAACATGGGACTTGGAATTATAGACGAATTTCGGGCAATATTGCAATTATTATTGGCACGGTTTATTGAGAATTTATTCTGACACAAGGGTGGCTCCAAAAAGGAGGGTGGCTCCAAAAAGGGCAGGGCTGGCCTCCCACCAGGTTCACCTCCATTATGTCAGTTACACACCATGGTCACCGTATGTTTTTACAGGCGGATCTGTAGTCCAGTGGTAACACGCTTGACTGGTAATCTAGTGATCGCAAGTTCGATCCCCCCATCTGAGCCTAAAAAATTAAGTCTTTCAGATGGGATGTTAATCCGATGTCTCGTGTCGGTGCTTTAAACCGTGCACGTATATAAACATGGGGAGACTCTGGAATGGGTCTCTGTCTGTATCATTGTACTATCCTCCAAAAATCTAAAATGACTAAAATCTAAAATGACTAATCCCTTCACGAGGTCGCTCATATGTAACCGGTAGCGACGATAAATAAACGTAAAACACACACGCAATCAACGTATTGTGCCATTTACACACCAGGGTCACCTCGTTCAGACAATGTAGCACATTGAAATGAATCATTGTCCAATAATCATGCAGGATTTAAATCGGTGCCCATTAATTATACAGGATTTGAATCGGTGCCCATTAATTATACAGGATTTGAATCGGTGCCCATTAATTATACAGGATTTGAATCGTGCCCATTAATTATACAGGATTTGAATCGATGCCCATTAATTATACAGGATTTGAATCGATGCCCATTAATTATACAGGATTTGAATCGGTGCCCATTAATTATACAGGATTTGAATCGATGCCCATTAATTATACAGGATTTGAATCGATGCCCATTAATTATACAGGATTTGAATCGATGCCCATTAATTATACAGGATTTGAATCGATGCCCATTAATCATGCAGGATTTGAATCGATGCCCATTAATTATACAGGATTTGAATCGGTGCCCATTAATTATACAGGATTTGAATCGGTGCCCATTAATTATACAGGATTTAAATCAGTGCCCATTAATTATACAGGGTTTGAATCAGTGCCCATTAATTACACAGGATTTGAATCTGTGCCCATTAATTACACAGGATTTGAATCTGTGCCCATTAATTATATAGGGTTTGAATCAGTGCCCATTAATTATACAGGGTTTGAATCGGTGCCCATTAATTATACAGGATTTGAATCGGTGCCCATTAATTATACAGGATTTGAATTGGTGCCCATTAATTATACAGGATTTGAATCAGTGCCCATTAATTATACAGGATTTGAATCGGTGCCCATATATGTTGATTTCATATAAATATTTGGTTATCTGGTACCTTGGTTACGCTAAGATTTGAATAATTTAGATAATATTGAGCTTTTGAACAGACTTTCTTTGCACAAACCAATAGATTAAAATACCCTGTTTCAAATGTGCATTTTTCTTGTTCAGGTCATTGAAGACTTCAGGACAGCTATGGAAAGAGACGTACAATGAAGTGCATTGTAAATAGTACTCCTACATCATTACACACGGACGATCAATACTGCTGCAGAATAATTTATTTACAGATCTAATAACCTGTAATCTGAATACATTTACAAGCCTAAAGACATTCTGGAATACAAATAAACAAAAGCAATTTTTATAAATTTAACGATTAATATTTCCGAATGATTTTTACGCTAACCACAAGATCTGTCTTTATTAACTTGCCTATTTACTTGGTAATTTAATGTCACACATTCATTTATGATTTAATGTCACACAATCATTTTTGCAATTAAAACTTAAAATAACAATTCAAGATCAAATCAAATGTACATTTTAAAGTTAAATAATTACAGGTACAATAATTACAGGTACAATAATTACAGGTACAATAATTTATGTTCTGTGAACATTTTGGTGTCATCGTTACCGGTGTGTATGTATGATTGGTATGCATGTCATACACACTGCAATTTGTATATGTAATATACAGATGATTGTCCGATTAGGAATGATTAGCACACTCGCGTCTCGCCTACACAATCTGGGCTCGAACCTTGACTTGGAGGTGTGTGAGTTGGGAGAGTGGTCACTAGATCGGACACGTGGGTTTTCTCCGGGGTACTGGCTTCATCCTACACAACGTCATCACGTACATGTATGCACTTGTTTCTGCACCAACGAGAGTGTTTAATATAAGTTTAAAACTTGTTTCGCAATCGTTGTAAAATAAATAAGGATTAAAAACGATTGTATATATGATTTATTGATGTTGTTTAACGTTTATGTATTGATGTTGTTGAACTATGTTGTTAGTGTTGAACTATCATAAAGTCTCAATTGAAAGAAACATTTCTCGCTATATTTCACTACGCATTTTTAATAGGAATTCTGCCTTTGTGACTAATTTGGGTGATTTTGGGAATTAACACTGTGTTTCTTTTAAGAATTCAAAGTATGAATTACATTTCATGAGCATCTGATTCAGTTGCTGTAATCACACATTTCCGTTACCATACATTTCTGTGCCATACATTTCTGTACCGTACATTTCTGTATTGTACATTTCTGTACCATACATTTCTGTACCGTACATTTCCGTACCGTACATTTCCGTACCGTACATTTCCGTACCGTACATTTCTGTACCTTACATTTCCGTACGTACATTTCTGTATTGTACATTTCCGTACCGTACATTTCCGTACCGTACATTTCCGTACCGTACATTTCTGTACCGTACATTTCAATTTATATGACTATTATTGTAATCACGCTTTAGGGTAGTCAATTAAATTACCGTCTACAACCGCTGTGTCAAAATTGGTTATGTCGAATTCTCCGATTTTCTCGAAGTCGTATCAAAGTCCGGTTTCAGACACTATCATTGTACATATAACTGGCTCCGTTTTATATCGAAATTTCGTTAAGTCAAACTTCGGTTATGTCTAAGTATTTTGTTCGGTCCGACGGAATTCGACATAACAGATGTAGACTACATTTAAAACATCGTGACACTAAATTTGCAAGAAATTAAAGAAATGGCAAAGAAAGATAAGTGGTAGAGAAACAATTTCAATCAATGATGGGTGTGTAGCGATGACAGATAGTGGAGTCCTGGGGTATCATGCTTGATTGATTTTAACAGTGGTTACTTTGTTTGAAAGAAAAATAGGCAGAACAATCGTGCAACGTTTGTGGTCCTGCAACGTTTGTGGTCCTGCAACGTTTGTGGTCCTGCCTTTGCCTTTCTATCTGGCATCTATTTTAGTTTGTCCACATTGAATGCCGGACATATTGCAGTTTGTTGTCGAATTTTTTAATTTGTATGTAAATGTTAATATTCTTGTATACGGTTATTTATTATAATTAGTGCACTGGAACACCGCATATGCGATCGGATAATAAACTTCTAGTCCAGTGAGTGATGAGTGATCCAATAACCAACTTCTAGTCCAGCGAATGATAATTGATTTAAAAACCAACTTCTTGTTCAGCGAGTGATAAGTTATTTAAAACCAACTTCTTGTTCAGTGAGTGATAAGTTATTTAAAACCAACTTCTTGTTCAGTGAGTGATAAGTTATTTAAAACCAACCTCTTGTTCAGCGAGTGATAAGTTATTTAAAACCAACTTCTTGTTCAACGAGTGATAAGTGATTTAAAACCAACTTCTAGTCCAGCGAATGATAATTGATTTAAAAACCAACTTCTTGTTCAGTGAGTGATAAGTGATTTAAAACCAACTTCTTGTTCAGCGAGTAATAAGTGATCCAATAACCAACTTATTGTCCAGTGATAAGTGAAAACCAATATGGTACATTTACAGTTAACAATTATTGAGGTCCTTGTCATTTTGTCAATGGTTTTAAGAACCTCACATTCTTCTTTACAGATAGCAGCCATATTTTTCAGAGTTTAGGAGTATTGGAGTTAAGTCACAGATTTCCATTGGGGGCCCCAACTCCCACTTCAATAATTAGTCAAACGTCCTGTTAGTGGTCACATCCATTAAGCAGCTAACCTCCATTAAACAGACAGCTTCCAGATTCCCAGATTATGTTGTTTTAAATTTATTTGACCACCATTAAGCAGCCACTTTCTGTGATTCCCATAGCTGGCTGCTTAAGGCAGGTTTGACTTTATGTCAAACTGTAAACATGGCACTTTGTAGGGATCTGCGATGGAATAATTACTGTGATTGACAGCTAATTATGGTTGATCAAAAAAGCAGTATATTGGGCAAAGGGGCGGGCGAGTACAAATGTCTGCACACCCGAAGGATCTTGCAAAGAACATAGAGCCAGATCAGCTGCCATGGAATGTTCCGTCTGATCAGGCTCTATGCTGTTTGCTATTCAGATGATCTTGCTAAGACACCTGGCTATGTAGCAAACAACATATATCCTGATCAGCACGCAGCGTCATGTTGCGGCTGATCTGGATCTATGTTGTTTGCAAAAGCCTTTAAATGTTATGTTAAATGGGTTACGGCAAAAATAAAAGAAAAGCGCATTAAATGGAGAATTCAAGATTCCTCCATAAATATGCAGTTTATTTACATACTAATTTCCTGGGTGGAAATATTATTGGGAACAGAATATCTAATAAATGAACTAGTCTTTAGTTACGGTAGCTATAGTAATTATATTTTTAAAAAAGCTTTGTGTTACAGAACGGCAGTTTAATGTTTTTCTTGATAAAGTAATTATGATACTGAAATATAATGTTCATCAAATACAATGAATGCTAGAATATGTATCAAACCAGTAGTTATAATTATGTATTATTATATGATTCTGTACTATGTACAAGTCTGATAATAAAATGCTGTTCTATTCTGTTCTGTTATTAGGGTAAAGTTTGTGTGTGGATGGGGGAAGTTGTTTAAACATTAAAAAAATTGTACATACGTTTTGCACGTTCTGTTTGACTTGGAACCTTTAAACCAACATATACTTTTACGTGTGTTTGGATTGTAAAACATATCCGTTTTACTTATGTTTGGATTGTAAAATATAGCTGTTTTACTTGTTTGGAATGTAAAACGTAGTTGTTTTTACATATGTTTGGATTGTAAACTATAATTGTCGGATTATTGCTTATTAGTTAATGTTACTTGTAAATGTAATCCGACGTTAAATAAAGCAACTCAAGTCTCAACATACACTGTCCTGCTTGCGCAAAATATTAGGGGTATATGTTACAGCGACTGGTTTGCCGATGAATAAATACCCGTGATTATTGTTGTTACTGAAGTTATGGATACCCTGTGTTTGAATGTGTTCCCTGATGTAACATGTGCAGATTTGTGTTAGTGCTATTAATTTGTTGAGAAATGAAAACGATTTTCTTTTGCTCAACAAGAGAATATGTTTCTATAAAAATAAAGCATCAGAACCCAGTATTGTTTACTTATTTATGTGTCCCAGATCGTAGCAGAACGATACACCTCTGGAATGTCCTTCCCAGGTCGTAGCAGAACAATACACATCTGGAATGTCCTTCCCAGGTTGTAGCAGAACAATACACCTCTGGAATGTCCTTCCCAGGTCGTAGCAGAACAATACACCTCTGGAATGTCCTTACCAGGTCGTAGCAGAACAATACACCTCTGGAATGTCCTTCCCAGATCGTAGCAGAACAATACACCTCTGGAATGTCCTTCCCAGATCGTAGCAGAACAATGCACATCTGGAATGTCCTTCCCAGATCGTAGCAGAACAATACACATCTGGAATGTCCTTCCCAGGTCGTAGCAGAACAATACACCTCTGGAATGTCCTTCCCAGGTCGTAGCAGAACAATACACCTCTGGAATGTCCTTCCCAGATCGTAGCAGAACAATGCACATCTGGAATGTCCTTCCCAGATCGTAACAGAACAATACACCTCTGGAATGTCCTTCCCAGATCGTAGCAGAACAATGCACATCTGGAATGTCCTTCCCAGATCGTAGCAGAACAATACACATCTGGAATGTCCTTCCCAGGTCGTAGCAGAACAATACACCTCTGGAATGTCCTTCCCAGATCGTAGCAGAACAATGCACATCTGGAATGTCCTTCCCAGATCGTAGCAGAACAATGCACATCTGGAATGTCCTTCCCAGGTTGTAGCAGAACAATACACCTCTGGAATGTCCTTCCCAGGTCGTAGCAGAACAATACACCTCTGGAATGTCCTTCCCATCTAGTTGCAGAGCAATGTATCCCTTGAATGTCCTTCCCATCTACTAGTAGAGCAATGTACCCCTGGAATGTCCTTCCCATCTACTAGTAGAGCAATGTACCCCTGGAATGTCCTTCCCATCTACTAGTAGAGCAATGTACCCCTGGAATGTCCTTCCCATCTACTAGTAGAGCAATGTACCCCTGGAATGTCCTTCCCATCTACTAGTAGAGCAATGTACCCCTGGAATGTCCTTCCCATCTACTAGTAGAGCAATGTACCCCTGGAATGTCCTTCCCATCTACTAGTAGAGCAATGTACCCCTGGAATGTCCTTCCCATCTACTAGTAGAGCAATGTACCCCTGGAATGTCCTTCCCATCTACTAGTAGAGCAATGTACCCCTGGAATGTCCTTCCCATCTACTAGTAGAGCAATGTACCCCTGGAATGTCCTTCCCATCTACTAGTAGAGCAATGTACCCCTGGAATGTCCTTTCCATCTACTAGTAGAGCAATGTACCTCTGGAATGTCCTTCCCAACTCGTAGCACAATACACCTCTGGAATGTCCTTGCCAACTCGTAGCACAATACATCTCTGGAATGTCGTTCCCTCAACTAGTAGAACAATACACCTCTTGTTTAAACTTTATTTATTTTACAACGATTGCGAAGCAAGTTCTAACAACTTATATTAATCACTCTCGTTGGTGCGGATGAAAGCATCAATTTTATGTCGGAGAACACTCATCTGGTGACCATCTCGCATCTGGAATGTCCTTCCCTCAACTAGTAGTAAGACAATACACATTTGGAATGTCCTTCCCAATTTGTAGTACAGTATATATTTGGAATGTTGTTCCCAACTTTACTTTTAGTACAATATACCCGGAATGACCTTCCCAACTATGTTCTAGAATAAACATCTGCATTTAGTAAATTATGATTAATAAGTATGTTTAAACTATGGAGTAGCCAGCTAGTCTTGATAGATTTACTAATGCCAAAGTAGTTCCATATTGTAAATGTCTGTCATGTATTTAACTTTACCACTGTATTGTAGTCCATAACATATCCTGTGTTTAATTTCACCATAGTTCCATATTGTACAAGACTTAGTATCTGTAGTACAGTGTTTTTAATCACGGAACCAATTATACCAAATCGAAAGCCTCGCAATCATCATCTACCAGTATATATAGTTTTGTAGAAACCCTGTCCAGTATTGTCCTGGGATCGATGCCTGCAGCTAGTCGGTCATTTGCATCAGATAGGCTTTAATTGGACGATTGTTGCATTTCAAATGTGTGTGTAACTTCAACATCTACTGGTTAGAAGCTCTGCCTTGTCCACGGTAACAATCCCTACTGGTTAGAGGCTCTACCTTGTCCACGGTAACAATCCCTACTGGTGAGAGGCTCTTCCTTGTCCACGGTAACAATCCCTACTGGTGAGAGGCTCTACCTTGTCCAAGGTAACAATCCCTACTGGTGAGAGGCTCTTGTCCATGGTAACGATCCCTACTGGTGAGAGGCTCTGCCTTGTCCATGGTAACAACACCTACTGGTTAGAGGCTCTACCTTGTCCATGGTAACAATCGCTACTGGTGAGAGGCTCTACCTTGTCCATGGTAACAACACCTACTGGTGAGAGGCTCTGCCTTGTCCATGGTAACAACACCTACTGGTGAGAGGCTCTACATTGTCCATGGTAACAACACCTACTGGTGAGAGGCTCTGCCTTGTCCATGGTAACAACACCTACTGGTGAGAGGCTCTGCCTTGGCCACGGTAACAATCCCTACTGGTGAGAGGCTCTGCCTTGGCCACGGTAACAATCCCTACTGGTGAGAGGCTCTGCCTTGTCCATGGTAACAATCCCTACTGGTGAGAGGCTCTGCCTTGTCCATGGTAACAACACCTACTGGTTAGAGGCTCTACCTTGTCCACGGTAACAATCCCTACTGGTTAGAGGCTCTACCTTGTCCACGGTAACAATCCCTACTGGTGAGAGGCTCTTCCTTGTCCACGGTAACAATCCCTACTGGTGAGAGGCTCTACCTTGTCCAAGGTAACAATCCCTACTGGTGAGAGGCTCTTATCCATGGTAACGATCCCTACTGGTGAGAGGCTCTGCCTTGTCCATGGTAACAACACCTACTGGTTAGAGGCTCTACCTTGTCCATGGTAACAATCGCTACTGGTGAGAGGCTCTACCTTGTCCATGGTAACAACACCTACTGGTGAGAGGCTCTGCCTTGTCCATGGTAACAACACCTACTGGTGAGAGGCTCTGCCTTGGCCACAGTAACAATCCCTACTGGTGAGAGGCTCTGCCTTGGCCACGGTAACAATACCTACTGGTGAGAGGCTCTACCTTGTCAACACTAACACTCCCTACTGGTGAGAGGCTCTACCTTGGCCACGGTAACAATCCCTACTGGTGAGAGGCTCTGCCTTGTCCATGGTAACAACACCTACTGGTGAGAGGCTCTACCTTGTCCACGGTAACAATCCCTACTGGTGAGAGGCTCTGCCTTGTCCACGGTAACAATCCCTACTGGTGAGAGGCTCTACCTTGTCCATGGTAACAATCCCTACTGGTGAGAGGCTCTACCTTGTCCACGGTAACAACACCTACTGGTGAGAGGCTCTGCCTTGTCCATGGTAACAATCCCTACTGGTGAGAGGCTCTACCTTGTCCATGGTAACAAAACCTACTGGTGAGAGGCTCTGCCTTGTCCATGGTAACAACACCTACTGGTGAGAGGCTCTGCCTTGTCAACGGTAACAATACCTACTGGTGAGAGGCTCTGCCTTGTCTATGGTAACAACATCTACTGGTGAGAGGCTCTACCTTGTCCACGGTAACAATCCCAACTGGTGAGAGGTTCTACCATGTCCACGGTAACAATCCCTACTGGTGAGAGGCTCTACCTTGTCCACGGTAACAATCCCTACTAGTGAGAGGCTCTACCTTGTCCATGGTAACAACACCTACTGGTGAGAGGCTCTATCTTGTCCACGGTAACAATCCCTACTGGTGAGAGGCTCTACCTTGTCCATGGTAACAATCCCTACTGGTGAGAGGCTCTACCTTGTCCACGGTAACAAACCCTACTGGTGAGAGGCTCTACCTTGTCCATGGTAACAATCCCTACTGGTGAGAGGCTCTACCTTGTCCACGGTAACAACACCTACTGGTGAGAGGCTCTACCTTGACCATGGTAACAATCCCTACTGGTGAGAGGCTCTGCCTTGTCCACGGTAACAACACCTACTGGTGAGAGGTTCTGCCTTGTCCATGGTAACAACACCTACTGGTGAGAGGCTCTACCTTGGCCATGGTAACAATCCCTACTGGTGAGAGGCTCTGCCTTGTCCATGGTAACAATCCCTACTGGTGAGAGGCTCTGCCTTGTCCATGGTAACAACACCTACTGGTGAGAGGCTCTACCTTGTCCATGGTAACAATCCCTACTGGTGAGAGGCTCTACCTTGTCCACGGTAACAACACCTACTGGTGAGAGGCTCTACTTGTCCACGGTAACAATCCCTACTGGTGAGAGGCTCTACCTTGTCCATGGTAACAATCCCTACTGGTGAGAGGCTCTGCCTTGTCCAAGGTAACAATCCCAACTGGTGAGAGGCTCTACCTTGTCCATGGTAACAATCCCTACTGGCGAGAGGCTCTGCCTTGTCCACGGTAACAACACCTACTGGTGAGAGGCTCTGCCTTGTCCATGGTAACAATCCCTACTGGTGAGAGGCTCTACCTTGTCCATGGTAACAACACCTACTGGTGAGAGGCTCTGTCTTGTCCAAGGAAACAATCCCTACTGGTGAGAGGCTCTTGACCACGGTAACAATCCCTACTGGTTAGTAGCTCTACTTTGACCACGGTAACAATCCCTACTGGTGTGAGGCTCTACCTTGTCCATGGTAACAATCCCTACTGGCGAGAGGCTCTGCCTTGTCCATGGTAACAACACCTACTGGTGAGAGGCTCTGCCTTGTTCATGGTAACAATACCTACTGGTGAGAGGCTCTGCCTTGTCCATGGTAACAATCCCTACTAGTGAGAGGCTCTGCCTTGTCCACGGTAATAACAGCTACTGGTGCGAGGCTCTGCCTTGTCCATGGTAACAACACCTACTGGTGAGAGGCTCTACCTTGTCCATGGTAGCAACACCTACTGGTGAGAGGATCTGCCTTGTCCACGGTAACATCATCTACTGGTGAGAGGCTCTACATTGTCCACGGTAACAATCCCTACTGGTGAGAGGCTCTGCTTTGGCCACGGTAACAATCCCTACTGGTGAGAGGCTCTGCCTTGTCCATGGTAACAACACCTACTGGTGAGAGGCTCTACCTTGTCCATGGTAAAAATACCTACTGGTCAGAGGCTCTGCCTTTTCCACGGTAACAATCCCTACTGGTGAGAGGCTCTGCCTTGTCCATGGTAACAATCCCTACTGGTGAGAGGCTCTACCTTGTCCACGGTAACAATCCCTAGTGGTGAGAGGCTCTGCCTTGTCCACGGTAACAACACCTACTGGTGAGAGGCTCTACATTGTCCATGGTAACAACACCTACTGGTGAGAGGCTCTACCTTGTCCACGGTAACAATCCCTACTGGTGAGAGGCTCTACCTTGTCCATGGTAACAATCCCTACTGGTGAGAGGCTCTGCCTTATCCACGGTAACAATCCCTACTGGTGAGAGGCTCTGCCTTGTCCATGGTAACAATCCCTACTGGTAAGAGGCTCTACCTTGTCCATGGTAACAACACCTACTGGTGAGAGGCTCTGCCTTGTCCATGGTAACAATCCCTACTGGTGAGAGGCTCTTGACCACGGTAACAATCCCTACTGGTGAGAGGCTCTGCCTTGTCCACGGTAACAATATCTACTGGTTAGTAGCTCTACTTTGACCACGGTAACAATCCCTACTGGTAAGAGGCTCTACCTTGTCCATGGTAACAATCCCAACTGGTGAGAGGCTCTTGTCCACGGTAACAATATCTACTGGTTAGAAGCTCTCTACCTTGACCACGGTAACAATCCCTACTGGTGATAGGCTCTACCTTGTCCACGGTAACAATCCCTACTGGTGAGAGGCTCTTGAACACTGTAAAAATCCCTACTGGTGAGAGGCTCTACCTTGTCCATGGTAACAACACCTACTGGTGAGAGGCGCTACCTTGTCCATGGTAACAACACCTACTGGTGAGAGGCTCTGCATTGTCCACGGTAACAATCCCTACTGGTGAGAGGCTCTTGACCACGGTAACAATCCCTACTGGTGAGAAGCTCTGCCTTGTCCATGGTAACAATCCCTACTGGTGAGAGGCTCTGCCTTGTCCACGGTAACAATCCCTTATTGTGAGAGGCTCTACCTTGTCCATGGTAACAACACCTACTGGTGAGAGGCTCTGCCTTGTCCATGGTAACAATCCCTACTGGTGAGAGGCTCTTGACCACGGTAACAATCCCTACTGGTGAAAGGCTCTGCCTTGTCCACTGTAACAATATCTACTGGTTAGTAGCTCTAATTTGACCACAGTAACAATCCCTACTGGTGAGAGGCTCTACATTTTCCATGGTAACAATCCCTACTGGCGAGAGGCTCTGCCTTGTCCATGGTAACAACACCTACTGGTGAGAGGCTCTGCCTTGTTCATGGTAACAATACCTACTTGTGAGAGGCTCTGCCTTGTCCATGATAACAATCCCTACTAGTGAGAGGCTCTGCATTGTCCACGGTAACAACACCTACTGGTGAGAGGCTCTGCCTTGTACATGGTAACAATACCTACTGGTGAGAGGCTCTGCCTTGTCCATGGTAACAATCCCTACTGGCGAGAGGCTCTGCCTTGTCCACGGTAACAACAACTACTGGTTAGAGGCTCTGCCTTGTCCATGGTAACAACACCTACTGGTGAGAGGCTCTACCTTGTCCACGGTAACAATCCCTACTGGTGAGAGGCACTGCCTCGTCCACGGTAACAATACCTACTGGTGAGAGGCTCTGCCTTGTCCACGGTAACAATCCCTACTGGTTAGAGGCTCTGCCTTGTCCATGGTAACAATCCCTACTGGTAAGAGGCTCTACCTTGTCCATGGTAACAACACCTACTGGTCAGAGGTTCTGCCTTGTCCATGGTAACAATCCCTACTGGTGAGAGGCTCTTTACCACGGTAACAATCCCTACTGGTGAGAAGCTCTGCCTTGTCCACGGTAACAATATATACTGGTTAGTAGCTCTACTTTGACCACGGTAACAATCCCTACTGGTGAGAGGCTCTTGTCCACGGTAACAATCCCTACTGGTGAGAGGCTCTACCTTGTCCATGGTAACAATCCCTACTGGTGAGAGGCTCTGCCTTGTCCATGGTAACAATACCTACTGTTGAGAGGCTCTACCTTGTCCATGGTAACAACACCTACTGGTTAGAGGCTCTGCCGTGTCCATGGTAACAATCCCTACTGCTGAAAGGCTCTACCTTGTCCATGGTAACATTCCCTACTGGTGAGAGGCTCTACCTTGTCAATGGTAACAATCCCTACTGGTGAAAGGCTCTACCTTGTCCATGGTAACAATCCCTACTGGTGAGAGGCTCTACCTTGTCCAGGGTAACAATCACAACTGGTGAGAGGCTCTTGTCCACGGTAACATTATCTACTGGTTAGAAGCTCTACCTTGACCACGGTAACAATCCCTACTGGTGATAGACTCTACCTTGTCCACGGTAACAATCCCTACTGGTGAGAGGCTCTTGAACACTGTAACAATCCCTACTGGTGAGAGCCTCTACATTGTCCATGGTAACAACACCTACTGGTGAGAGGCTCTACCTTGTCCATGGTAACAACACCTACTGGTGAGAGGCTCTGCCTTGTCCACGGTAACAATCCCTACTGGTGAGAGGCTCTTGACCACGGTAACAATCCCTACTGGTGAGAGGCTCTGCCTTGTCCATGGTAACAATCCCTACTGGTGAGAGGCTCTGCCTTGTCCACGGTAACAATCCCTACTTGTGAGTGGCTCTACCTTGTCCATGGTAACAACACCTACTGGTGAGAGGCTCTGCCTTGTCCATGGTAACAATCCCTACTGGTGAGAGGCTCTTGACCACGGTAACAATCCCTACTGGTGAGAGGCTCTGCCTTGTCCACGATAACAATATCTACTGGTTAGTAGCTCTACTTTGAACACGGTAACAATCCCTACTGGTGAGAGGCTCTACCTTGTCCATGGTAACAATCCCTACTGGAGAGAGGTTCTGCCTTGTCCATGGTAACAACACCTACTGGTGAGAGGCTCTGCCTTGTTCGTGGTAACAATACCTACTGGTGAGAGGCTCTGCCTTGTCCATGGTAACAATCCCTACTAGTGAGACGCTCTGCATTGTCCACGGTAACAACACCTACTGGTGAGAGGCTCTACCTTGTCCACGGTAACAATCCCTACTGGTGAGAGGCTCTGCCTCGTCCTCAGTAACAATACCTACTGGTGAGAGGCTCTACCTTGTCCATGGTAAAAAAACCTACTGGTGAGAGGCTCTACCTTGTCCATGGTAACAACACCTACTGGTGAGAGGCTCTTGACCACGGTAACAATCCCTACTGGTGAGAGGCTCTGCCTTGTCCATGGTAACAATCCCTACTGGTGAGAGGCTCTGCCTTGTCCATGGTAACAATCCCTACTTGTGAGAGGCTCTACCTTGTCCATGGTAACAACACCTACTGGTGAGAGGCTCTGCCTTGTCCATGGTAACAATCCCTACTGGTGAGAGGCTCTTGACCACGGTAACAATCCCTACTGTTGAGAGGCTCTGCCTTGTCCACGGTAACAATATCTACTGGTTAGTAGCTCTACTTTGACCACGGTAACAATCCCTACTGGTGAGAGGCTCTGCCTTGACCATGGTAACAACACCTACTGGAGAGAGGCTCTGCCTTGTTCATGGTAACAATACCTACTGGTGAGAGGCTCTGCCTTGTCCATGGTAACAATCCTTACTAGTGAGAGGCTCTGCCTTGTCCACGGTAACAACACCTACTGGTGAGAGGCTCTGCCTTGTCCATGGTAACAATCCCTACTGGTGAGAGGCTCTGCCTTGTCCATGGTAACAATCTCTACTGGCGAGAGGTTCTGCCTTGTCCACGGTAACAACACCTACTGGTTAGAGGCTCTGCCTTGTCCATGGTAACAACACCTACTGGTGAGAGGCTCTACCTTGTCCACGTTAACAATCCCTACTGGTGAGAGGCTCTGCCTCGTCCACGGTAACAATACCTACTGGTGAGAGGCTCTACCTTGTCCACGGTAACAATATCTACTGGTGAGAGGCTCTGCCTAGTCCACGGTAACAACACCTACTGGTGAGAGGCTCTGCCTTTTCCATGGTAACAATCCCTACTGGTGAGAGGCTCTGCCTTGTCCACGGTAACAACACCTACTGGTTAGAGGCTCTAACTTGTCCATGGTAACAATCCCTACTGGTGAGAGGCTCTACCTTGTCCATGGTAAAAAAAACCTACTGGTGAGAGGCTCTACCTTGTCCATGGTAACAACACCTACTGGTGAGAGGCTCTACCTTGACCACGGTAACAATCCCTACTGGTGAGAGGCTCTTGTCCACGGTAACAATCCCTACTGGTGAGAGGCTCTGCCTTGTCCACGGTAACAACACCTACTGGTTAGAGGCTCTACCTTGTCCATGGTAACAACACCTACTGGTGAGAGGTTCTACCTTGTCCACGGTAACAATCCCTACTGGTGAGAGGCTCTACCTTGTCCATGGTAACAATCCCTACTGGTGAGAAGCTCTGCCTTATCCACGGTAACAATCCATACTGGTGTGAGGCTCTGCCTTGTCCATGGTAACAATCCCTACTGGTGAGAGGCTCTGCCTTGTCCATGGTAACAATCCCTACTGGTAAGAGGCTCTACCTTGTCCATGGTAACAACACCTACTGGTGAGAGGCTCTGCCTTGTCCATGGTAACAATCCCTACTGGTGAGAGGCTCTTGACCACGGTAACAATCTCTACTGGTGAGAGGCTCTGCCTTGTCCACGGTAACAATATCTACTGGTTAGTAGCTCTACTTTGACCACGGTAACACTCCCTACTGGTGAGAGGCTCTTGTCCACGGTAACAATCCCTACTGGTGAGAGGCTCTTCCTTGTCCATGGTAACAACACCTACTTATTAGAGGCTCTACCTTGTCCATGGTAACAACACCTACTGGTGAGAAGTTCTAATTGTCCACGGTAACAATCCCTACTGTTGAGAGGCTCTACCTTGTCCATGGTAACAATCCCTACTGGTGAGAGGCTCTGCCTTGTCAACGGTAACAACACCTACTGGTGAGAGGCTCTGCCTTGTCCATGGTAACAATCCCTACTGGTGAGAGGCTCTACCTTGTCCATGGTAACAACACCTACTGGTGAGAGGCTCTGTCTTGTCCAAGGTAACAATCCCTACTGGTGAGAGGCTCTTGACCAAGGTAACAATCCTTACTGGTTAGTAGCTCTACTTTGACCACGGTAACAATCCCTACTGGTGTGAGGCTCTACCTTGTCCATGGTAACAATCCCTAATGGCGACAGGCTCTGCCTTGTCCATGGTAACAACACCTACTGGTGAGAGGCTCTGCCTTGTTCATGGTAATAATACCTACTGGTGAGATGCTCTGCCTTGTCCATGGTAACAATCCCTACTAATGAGAGGCTCTGCCTTGTCCACGGTAACAACAGCTACTGGTTCGAGGCTCTGCCTTGTCCATGGTAACAACACCTACTGGTGAGAGGCTCTACTTTGTTCATGGTAACAACACCTACTGGTGAGAGGATCTGCCTTGTCCACGGTAACAACACCTACTGGTGAGAGGCTCTACATTGTCCACGGTAACAATCCCTACTGGTGAGAGGCTCTGCCTTGGCCACGGTAACAATCCCTACTGGTGAGAGGCTCTGCCTTGTCCATGGTAACAACACCTACTGGTGAGAGGCTCTACCTTGTCCATGGTAACAATACCTACTGGTCAGAGGCTCTGCCTTGTCCACGGTAACAATCCCTACTGGTGAGAGGCTCTGCCTTGTCCATGGTAACAATCCCTACTGGTGAGAGGCTCTACCTTGTCCACGGTAACAATCCCTAGTGGTGAGAGGCTCTGCCTTGTCCATGGTAAAAATCCCTACTGGTGAGAGGCTCTATCTTGGCCATGGTAACAATCCCTACTGGTTAGAGGCTCTGCATTGTCCATGGTAACAACACCTACTGGTTAGAGGCTCTACGTTGTCCATGGTAACAATCGCTACTGGAGAGAGGCTCTACCTTGTCCACGGTAACAACACCTACTGGTTAGAGGCTCTAACTTGTCCATGGTAACAATCCCTACTGGTGAGAGGCTCTACCTTGTCCATGGTAAAAAAAACCTACTGGTGAGAGGCTCTACCTTGTCCATGGTAACAACACCTACTGGTGAGAGGCTCTACCTTGACCACGGTAACAATCCCTACTGGTGAGAGGCTCTTGTCCACGGTAACAATCCCTACTGGTGAGAGGCTCTGCCTTGTCCATGGTAACAACACCTACTGGTTAGAGGCTCTACCTTGTCCATGGTAACAACACCTACTGGTGAGAGGTTCTACCTTGTCCACGGTAACAATCCCTACTGGTGAGAGGCTCTACCTTGTCCATGGTAACAATCCCTACTGGTGAGAGGCTCTGCCTTATACACGGTAACAATCCATACTGGTGTGAGGCTCTGCCTTGTCCATGGTAACAATCCCTACTGGTGAGAGGCTCTGCCTTGTCCATGGTAACAATCCCTACTGGTAAGAGGCTCTACCTTGTCCATGGTAATAACACCTACTGGTGAGAGGCTCTGCCTTGTCCATGATAACAATCCCTACTGGTGAGAGGCTCTTGACCACGGTAACAATCCCTACGGGTGAGAGGCTCTGCCTTGTCCACGGTAACAATATCTACTGGTTAGTAGCTCTACTTTGACCACGGTAACAATCCCTACTGGTGAGAGGCTCTTGTCCACGGTAACAATCCCTACTGGTGAGAGGCTCTGCCTTGTTCATGGTAACAATACCTACTGGTGAGAGGCTCTGCCTTGTCCATGGTAACAATCCCTACTAATGAGAGGCTCTGCCTTGTCCACGGTAACAACAGCTACTGGTTCGAGGCTCTGCCTTGTCCATGGTAACAACACCTACTGGTGAGAGGCTCTACCTTGTCCATGGTAACAACACCTACTGGTGAGAGGTTCTACCTTGTCCACGGTAACAATCCCTACTGGTGAGAGGCTCTACCTTGTCCATGGTAACAATCCCTACTGGTGAGAGGCTCTGCCTTGTCCATGGTAACAATCCCTACTGGTAAGAGGCTCTACCTTGTCCATGGTAACAACACCTACTGGTGAGAGGCTCTGCCTTGTCCATGGTAACAATCCCTACTGGTGAGAGGCTCTTGACCACGGTAACAATCCCTACTGGTGAGAGGCTCTGCCTTGTCCACGGTAACAATATCTACTGGTTAGTAGCTCTACTTTGACCACGGTAACAATCCCTACTGGTGAGAGGCTCTTGTCCACGGTAACAATCCCTACTGGTGAGAGGCTCTTCCTTGTCCATGGTAACAACACCTACTTATTAGAGGCTCTACCTTGTCCATGGTAACAACACCTACTGGTGAGAAGTTCTAATTGTCCACGGTAACAATCCCTACTGTTGAGAGGCTCTACCTTGTCCATGGTAACAATCCCTACTGGTGAGAGGCTCTGCCTTGTCCACGGTAACAACACCTACTGGTGAGAGTCTGCCTTGTCCATGGTAACAATCCCTACTGGTGAGAGGCTCTACCTTGTCCATGGTAACAACACCTACTGGTGAGAGGCTCTGTCTTGTCCAAGGTAACAATCCCTACTGGTGAGAGGCTCTTGACCACGGTAACAATCCTTACTGGTTAGTAGCTCTACTTTGACCACGGTAACAATCCCTACTGGTGTGAGGCTCTACCTTGTCCATGGTAACAATCCCTACTGGCGACAGGCTCTGCCTTGTCCATGGTAACAACACCTACTGGTGAGAGGCTCTGCCTTGTTCATGGTAACAATACCTACTGGTGAGAGGCTCTGCCTTGTCCATGGTAACAATCCCTACTAATGAGAGGCTCTGCCTTGTCCACGGTAACAACAGCTACTGGTTCGAGGCTCTGCCTTGTCCATGGTAACAACACCTACTGGTGAGAGGCTCTACCTTGTCCATGGTAACAACACCTACTGGTGAGAGGCTCTACTTTGTCCATGGTAACAACACCTACTGGTGAGAGGCTCTACCTTGTCCACGGTAACAACACCTACTGGTGAGAGGCTCTACCTTGTCCACGGTAACAACACCTACTGGTGAGAGGCTCTACATTGTCCACGGTAACAATCCCTACTGGTGAGAGGCTCTGCCTTGGCCACGGTAACAATCCCTACTGGTGAGAGGCTCTGCCTTGTCCATGGTAACAACACCTACTGGTGAGAGGCTCTACCTTGTCCACGGTAACAACACCTACTGGTGAGAGGCTCTGCCTTGTCCATGGTAACAATCCCTACTGGTGAGAGGCTCTACCTTGTCCATGGTAACAACACCTACTGGTGAGAGGCTCTGTCTTGTCCAAGGTAACAATCCCTACTGGTGAGAGGCTCTTGACCACGGTAACAATCCTTACTGGTTAGTAGCTCTACTTTGACCACGGTAACAATCCCTACTGGCGACAGGCTCTGCCTTGTCCATGGTAACAACACCTACTGGTGAGAGGCTCTGCCTTGTTCATGGTAACAACACCTACTGGTTCGAGGCTCTGCCTTGTCCATGGTAACAACACCTACTTGTGAGAGGCTCTACTTTGTCCATGGTAACAACACCTACTGGTGAGAGGATCTGCCTTGTCCACGGTAACAACACCTACTGGTGAGAGGCTCTACATTGTCCACGGTAACAATCCCTACTGGTGAGAGGCTCTGCCTTGGCCACGGTAACAATCCCTACTGGTGAGAGGCTCTGCCTTGTCCATGGTAACAACACCTACTGGTGAGAGGCTCTACCTTGTCCATGGTAACAATACCTACTGGTCAGAGGCTCTGCCTTGTCCACGGTAACAATCCCTACTGGTGAGAGGCTCTGCCTTGTCCATGGTAACAATCCCTACTGGTGAGAGGCTCTACCTTGTCCACGGTAACAATCCCTAGTGGTGAGAGGCTCTGCCTTGTCCATGGTAAAAATCCCTACTGGTGAGAGGCTCTGCCTTGTCCACGGTAACAATCACTACTGGTGAGAGGCTCTATCTTGGCCATGGTAACAATCCCTACTGGTTAGAGGCTCTGCATTGTCCATGGTAACAACACCTACTGGTTAGAGGCTCTACGTTGTCCATGGTAACAATCGCTACTGGAGAGAGGCTCTACCTTGTCCACGGTAACAACACCTACTGGTTAGAGGCTCTAACTTGTCCATGGTAACAATCCCTACTGGTGAGAGGCTCTACCTTGTCCATGGTAAAAAAAACCTACTGGTGAGAGGCTCTACCTTGTCCATGGTAACAACACCTACTGGTGAGAGGCTCTACCTTGTCCACGGTAACAATCCCTACTGGTGAGAGGCTCTTGTCCACGGTAACAATCCCTACTGGTGAGAGGCTCTGCCTTGTCCATGGTAACAACACTACTGGGAGAGGCTCACTTTGTTCATTGTAACAACACCTACTGGTGAGAGGCTCTGCCTTGGCCATGGTAACAATATCTACTGGTGAGAGGCTCTACTTGCCATGGTAACAATATCTATGGTGAGAGGTCTGCCTTGCCATGGTAACAACAACTACTGGTGAGAGGCTCTACCTTGTCCATGGTAACAATACCTACTGGTGAGAGGTTCTACCTTGTCCATGGTAACAACACCTACTGGTGAGAGGCTCTACCTTGTCCATGGTAACACCTACTGGTGAGAGGCTCTGCCTTGTCCACGGTAACAATACCTACTGGTGAGAGGCTCTACCTTGTCCATGGTAACAATCCCTACTGGTGAGAGGCTTACCTTGTCCACGGTAACAACACCTACTGGTGAGAGGCTCTGCCTTGGCCACGGTAACAACACCTACTGGTGAGAGGTTCTGCCTTGGCCACGGTAACAACACCTACTGGTGAGAGGCTCTACATTGTCCATGGTAACAATCCCTACTGGTGAGAGGCTCTACCTTGTCCACGGTAACAACACCTACTTGTGAGAGGCTCTACCTTGTCCATGGTAATACTACTGGCGAGAGGCTCCACCTTGTCCATGTAGCAACACCTACTGGTGAGAGGCTCTGCCTTGGCCATGGTAACAATATCAACTGGTGAGAGATTCTGCCTTGGCCACGGTAACAACATCTACTGGTGAGAGGCTCTGCCTTGTCCATGGTAACAACACCTACTGGTGAGAGGTTCTGCCTTGGCCACGGTAACAACACCTACTGGTGAGAGGCTCTGCCTTGTCCATGGTAACAACACCTACTGGTGAGAGATTCTGCCTTGGCCACGGTAACAACACCTACTGGTGAGAGGTTCTGCCTTGGCCACGGTAACAATCCCTACTGGTGAGAGGCTCTGCCTTGGCCATGGTAACAACATCTACTGGTGAGAGGCTCTGCTTTGTCCATGGTAACAACAACTACTGGTGAGAGGCTCTTACTTTGCCATGGTAACAATATCTACTGGTGAGAGGCTCTACCTTGTCCATGGTAACAATCCCTACTGGTGAGAGGCTCTACCTTGTCCATGGTAACAACACCTACTGGTGAGAGGCTCTACCTTGTCCATGGTAACACCTACTGGTGAGAGGCTCTGCCGTGTCCACGGTAACAATACCTACTGGTGAGAAACCCCCCAACAACCTACTGGTGAGAGGCTCTACCTTGTCACGGTAACAATCCCTACTGGTGAGAGGCTCTGCCTTGTCCATGGTAACAATCCCTACTGGTGAGAGGCTCTGCCTTGTCCATGGTAACAACACCTACTGGTGAGAGGCTCTGCCTTGTCCATGGTAACAACACCTACTGGTGAGAGGCTCTACCTTGTCCATGGTAACAATCCCTACTGGTGAGAGGCTCTGCCTTGTCCACGGTAACAATCCCTACTGGTGAGAGGCTCTGCCTTGTCCATGGTAACAACACCTACTGGTGAGAGGCTCTGCCTTGTCCATGGTAACAATCCCTACTGGTGAGAGGCTCTGCCTTGTCCACGGTAACAATACCTACTGGTGAGAGGCTCTACCTTGTCCACGGTAACAACACCTACTGGTGAGAGGCTCTGCCTTGTCCATGGTAACAATCCCTACTGGTGAGAGGCTCTGCCTTGTCCATGGTAACAACACCTACTGGTGAGAGGCTCTACCTTGTCCATGGTAACAATCCCTACTGGTGAGAGGCTCTACCTTGTCCAGGTAACAACACCTACTGGTGAGAGGCTCTACCTTGTCCATGGTAACAACACCTACTGGTGAGAGGCTCTGCCTTGTCCACGGTAACAATCCCTACTGGTGAGAGGCTCTGCCTTGTCCATGGTAACAATCCCTACTGGTGAGAGGCTCTCCTTGCCACGGTAACAAACCTACTGGTGAGAGGCTCTGCCTTGTCCATGGTAACAATCCCTACTGGTGAGAGGCTCTGCCTTGTCCATGGTAACAATCCCTACTGGTGAGAGGCTCTACCTTGTCCATGGTAACAATACCTACTGGTGAGAGGCTCTACCTTGTCCATGGTAACAATCCCTACTGGTGAGAGGCTCTTGTCCACGGTAACAATACCTACTGGTTAGAAGCTCTACCTTGACCACGGTAACAATCCCTACTGGTGAGAGGCTCTACCTTGTCCATGGTAACAACACCTACTGGTGAGAGGCTCTACCTTGTCCATGGTAACAATCCCTACTGGTGAGAGGCTCTTGAACACGGTAACAATCCCTACTGGTGAGAGGCTCTACCTTGTCCATGGTAACAACACCTACTGGTGAGAGGCTCTACCTTGTCCATGGTAACAATCCCTACTGGTGAGAGGCTCTGCCTTGTCCACGGTAACAACACCTACTGGTTAGAGGCTCTACCTTGTCCATGGTAACAATCCCTACTGGTGAGAGGCTCTACCTTGTCCATGGTAAAAAAACCTACTGGTGAGAGGCTCTACCTTGTCCATGGTAACAACACCTACTGGTGAGAGGCTCTACCTTGACCACGGTAACAATCCCTACTGGTGAGAGGCTCTTGTCCACGATAACAATCCCTACTGGTGAGAGGCTCTGCCTTGTCCATGGTAACAACACCTACTGATTAGAGGCTCTACCTTGTCCATGGTAACAACACCTACTGGTGAGAAGTTCTAATTGTCCACGGTAACAATCCCTACTGTTGAGAGGCTCTACCTTGTCCATGGTAACAATCCCTACTGGTGAGAGGCTCTGCCTTGTCCACGGTAACAATCCCTACTGGTGAGAGGCTCTACCTTGTCCATGGTAACAATCCCTACTGGCGAGAGGCTCTGCCTTGTCCACGGTAACAACACCTACTGGTGAGAGGCTCTGCCTTGTCCATGGTAACAATCCCTACTGGTGAGAGGCTCTACCTTGTCCATGGTAACAACACCTACTGGTGAGAGGCTCTGTCTTGTCCAAGGTAACAATCCCTACTGGTGAGAGGCTCTTGACCACGGTAACAATCCTTACTGGTTAGTAGCTCTACTTTGACCACGGTAACAATCCCTACTGGTGTGAGGCTCTGCCTTGTTCATGGTAACAATACCTACTGGTGAGAGGCTCTGCCTTGTCCATGGTAACAATCCCTACTAGTGAGAGGCTCTGCCTTGTCCACGGTAACAACAGCTACTGGTTCGAGGCTCTGCCTTGTCCATGGTAACAACACCTACTGGTGAGAGGCTCTACCTTGTCCATGGTAACAATCCCTACTGGTGAGAGGCTCTACCTTGTACACGGTAACAATCACTACTGGTGAGAGGCTCTACTTTGTCCAGGGTAACAACACCTACTGGTGAGAGGATCTGCCTTGTCCACGGTAACAACACCTACTGGTGAGAGGCTCTACATTGTCCACGGTAACAATCCCTACTGGTGAAAGGCTCTGCCTTGGCCACGGTAACAATCCCTATTGATGAGAGGCTCTGCCTTGTCCATGGTAACGAAACCTACTGGTGAGAGGCTCTACCTTGTCCATGGTAACAATACCTACTTGTCAGAGGCTCTGCTTTGTCCACGGTAACAATCCCTACTGGTGAGAGGCTCTGCCTTGTCCATGGTAACAATCCCTACTGGTGAGAGGCTCTGCCTTGTCCATGGTAACAATCCCTACTGGTTTGAGGCTCTGCCTTGTCCACGGTAACAATCCCTACTGGTGAGAGGCTCTATCTTGGCCATGGTAACAACACCTACTGGTGAGAGGCTCTACCTTGTCCATGGTAACAACACCTACTGGTGAAAGGCTCTACATTGTCCATGGAAACAATCCCTACTGGTGATAGGCTCTACCTTGTCCATGGTAACAATCCCAACTGGTGAGAGGCTCTACCTTGACCACGGTAACAATCCCTACTGGTGAGAGGCTCTTGTCCACGATAACAATCCCTACTGATGAGAGGCTCTGCCTTGTCCATGGTAACAACACCTACTGGTTAGAGGCTCTACCTTGTCCATGGAAACAACACATACTGGTGAGAGGTTCTACCTTGTCCATGGTAACACTCCCTAATGGTGAGAGGCTCTACCTTGTCCATGGTAACAATCCCTACTGGTGAGAGGCTCTGCCTTATCCACGGTAACAATCCCTACTGGTGTGAGGCTCTGCCTTGTCCATGGTAACACTCCCTACTGGTGAGAGGCTCTGCCTTGTCCATGGTAACAATCCCTACTGGTAAGAGGCTCTACCTTGTCCACGGTAACAACACGTACTGGTGAGAGGCTCTGCCTTGTCCATGGTAACAATCCCTACTGGTGTGAGGCTCTTGACCACGGTAACACTCCCTAGTGGTGAGAGGCTCTGCCTTGTCCACGGTAACAACACCTAATGGTGAGAGGCTCTGCCTTGTCCATGGTAACAATACCTACTGGCGAGAGGCTCTGCCTTGTCCACGGTAACAACACCTACTGGTTAGAGGCTCTGCCTTGTCCATGGTAACAATCCCTACTGGAAGAGGCTCTGCCTTGTCCACGGTAACAACACCTACTGGTGAGAGGCTGTGCCTTGTCCATGGTAACAATCCCTACTGGTGAGAGGCTCTGCCTTGTCCATGGTAGCAACACCTACTTGTTAGAGGCTCTACCTTGTCCATGGTAACAATCCCTACTGGTGAGAGGCTCTACATTGTCCATGGTAACAACACCTACTGGTGAGAGGCTCTACCATGACCACGGTAATAATCCCTACTGGTGAGAGGCTATTGTCCACGGTAACAATCCCTACTGGTGAGAGGCTCTGCCTTGTCCATGGTAACAACACCTACTGGTTAGAGGCTCTACCTTGTCCAGGGTAACAACACCTACTGGTGAGAGGATCTACCTTGTCCACGGTAACAATCCCTACTGGTGAGAGGCTCTACCTTGTCCATGGTAACAATCCCTACTAGTGAGAGGCTCTGCCTTGTCCACGGTAACAATCCCTACTGGTGAGAGGCTCTGCCTTGTCCATGGTAACAATCCCTACTGGTGAGAGGCTCTACCTTGTCCACGGTAACAAAACCTACTGGTGAGAGACTCTACCTTGTCCATGGTAACAATCCCTACTGGTGAGAGGCTCTGCCTTGTCCATGGTAACAATCCCTACTGGTGAGAGGCTCTACCTTGTCCACGGTAACAACACGTACTGGTGAGAGGCTCTGCCTTGTCCATGGTAACAATCCCTACTGGTGTGAGGCTCTTGACCACGGTAACAATCCGTAGTGGTGAGAGGCTCTGCCTTGTCCACGCTAACAATATCTACTGGTTAGTAGCTCTACTTTGACCACGGTAACAATCCCTACTGGTGAGAGGCTCTTGTCCATGGTAACAATCCCTACTGGTGAGAGGCTCTGCCTTGTCCATGGTAACAACACCTACTGGTGAGAGGTTCTACCTTGTCCACGGTAACAATCCCTACTGGTGAGAGGCTCTACCTTGTCCATGGTAACAATCCCTACTGGTGAGAGGCTCTGCCTTGTCCACGGTAACAATCCCTACTGGTGAGAGGCTCTGCCTTGTCCATGGTAACAATCCCTACTGGTGAGAGGCTCTACCTTGTCCACGGTAACAACCCTACTGGTGAGAGGCTCTACCTTGTCCATGGTAACAATCCCTACTGGCGAGAGGCTCTGCCTTGTCCATGGTAACAATCCGTACTGTTGAGAGGCTCTACCTTGTCCACGGTAACAATCCCTACTGGTGAGAGGCTCTGCCTTGTCCACGGTAAAAAATATCTACTGGTTCGTAGCTCTACTTTGACCACGGTAACAATCCCTACTGGTGAGAGGCTCTACCTTGTCCATGGTAACAATTCCTACTGGCGAGAGGCTCTGCCTTGTCCATGGTAACAACACCTACTGGTGAGAGGCTCTGCCTTGTTCATGGTAACAATACCTACTGGTGAGAGGCTCTGCCTTGTCCATGGTAATAATTCCTACTGGTGAGAGACTCTTGACCACGGTAACAATCCCTACTGGTGAGAGGCTCTGCGTTGTCCACGGTAACAATATCTACTGGTTAGTAGCTCTACTTTGACCACGGTAACAATCCATACTGGTGAGAGGCTCTTGTCCACGGTAACAATCCCTACTGGTGAGAGGTTCTGCCTTGTCCATGGTAACAACACCTACTAGTTAGAGGCTATACCTTGTCCATGGTAACAACACCTACTGGTGAGAGGTTCTACCCTCTCCACGGTAACAATCCCTACTGGTGAGAGGCTCTACCTTGTCCATTGTAACAATCCCTACTGGTGACAGGCTCTGCTTTGTCCACGGTAACAATCCCTACTGGTGAGAGGCTCTGCCATGTCCATGGTAACAATCCCTACTGGTGAGAGGCTCTACCTTGTCCATGGTAACAACACCTACTGGTGAGAGGTTCTACTTTGTCCATGATAACAATCCCTACTGGTGAGAGGCTCTACCTTGTCCATGGTAACAATCCCTACTGGTGAGAGGCTCTGCCTTGTCCGCGGTAACAATCCCTACTGGTGAGAGGCTCTGCCTTGTCCATGGTAACAATCCCTAATGGCGAGAGGCTCTGCCTTGTCCACGGTAACAACACCTACTGGTGAGAGGCTCTGCCTTGTCCATGGTAACAATCCCTACTGGTGAGAGGCTCTACCTTGTCCATGGTAACAACACCTACTGGGGAGAGGCTCTGTCTTGTCCATGGTAACAATCCCTACTGGTGAGAGGCTCTTGACCACGGTAACAGTCCGTACTGGTGTGAGGCTCTACCTTGTCCATGGTAACAATCCCTACTGGCGAGAGGCTCTGCCTTGTCCTTGGTAACACCACATACTGGTGAGAGGCTCTGCCTTGTTCATGGTAACAATACCTACTGGTGAGCGGCTCTGCCTTGTCCATGGTAACAATCCCTACTAGTGAGAGGCTCTGCCTTGTCCACGGTAACAACACCTACTTGTTAGAGGCTCTACCTTGTCCATGGTAACAATCCCTATTGGTGAGAGGCTCTACCTTGTCCATGGTAACAAAACCTACTGGTGAGAGGCTCTGCCTTGTCCATGGTAACAACACCTACTGGTGAGAGGCTCTGCCTTGTTAATGGTAACAATACCTACTGGTGAGAGGCTCTGCCTTGTCCATGGTAATAATTCCTACTGGTGAGAGACTCTTGACCACGGTAACAATCCCTACTGGTGAGAGGCGTCTGCCTTGTCCATGGTAACAATCCCTACTGGTTAGAGGCTCTGCCTTGTCCACGGTAACAATCCCTACTGGTGAGAGGCTCTATCTTGGCCATGGTAACAATCCCTACTGGTTAGAGGCTCTGCATTGTCCATGGTAACAACACCTACTGGTTAGAGGCTCTACGTTTTCCATGGTAACAATCGCTACTGGTGAGAGGCTCTACCTTGTCCATGGTAACAACACCTACTGGTGAAAGGCTCTACCTTGTCCATGGAAACAATCCCTACTGGTGAGAGGCTCTACCTTGTCCATGGTAACAATCCCAACTGGTGAGAGGCTCTTGTCCACGGTAACAATATCTACTGGTTAGAAGCTCTACCTTGACCACGGTAACAATCCCTACTGGTGATAGGCTCTACCTTGTCCACGGTAACAATCCCTACTGGTGAGAGGCTCTTGAACACGGTAACAATCCCTACTGGTGAGAGGCTCTACCTTGTCCATGGTAACAACACCTACTGGTGAGAGGCTCTACCTTGTCCATGGTAACAATCCCTACTGGTGAGAGGCACTGCCTTGTCCACGGTAACAACACCTACTGGTTAGAGGCTCTAACTTGTCCATGGTAACAATCCCTACTGTTGAGAGGCTCTACCATGTCCATGGTAAAAAAACCTACTGGTGAGAGGCTCTACCTTGACCACGGTAACAATCCCTACTGGTGAGAGGCTCTTGTCCACGATAACAATCCCTACTGGTGAAAGGCTCTGCCTTGTCCATGGTAACAACACCTACTGATTAGAGGCTCTACCTTGTCCATGGTAACAATCCCTACTGGTGAGAGGCTCTACCTTGTCCATGGTAACAACACCTACTGGGGAGAGGCTCTGTCTTGTCCATGGTAACAATCCCTACTGGTGAGAGGCTCTTGACCACGGTAACAATCCGTACTGGTGTGAGGCTCTACCTTGTCCATGGTAACAATCCCTACTGGCGAGAGGCTCTGCCTTGTCCTTGGTAACACCACATACTGGTGAGAGGCTCTGCCTTGTTCATGGTAACAATACCTACTGGTGAGCGGCTCTGCCTTGTCCATGGTAACAATCCCTACTAGTGAGAGGCTCTGCCTTGTCCACGGTAACAACACCTACTTGTTAGAGGCTCTACCTTGTCCATGGTAACAATCTCTATTGGTGAGAGGCTCTACCTTGTCCATGGTAACAAAACCTACTGGTGAGAGGCTCTGCCTTGTCCATGGTAACAACACCTACTGGTGAGAGGCTCTGCCTTGTTAATGGTAACAATACCTACTGGTGAGAGGCTCTGCCTTGTCCATGGTAATAATTCCTACTGGTGAGAGACTCTTGACCACGGTAACAATCCCTACTGGTGAGAGGCGTCTGCCTTGTCCATGGTAACAATCCCTACTGGTTAGAGGCTCTGCCTTGTCCACGGTAACAATCCCTACTGGTGAGAGGCTCTATCTTGGCCATGGTAACAATCCCTACTGGTTAGAGGCTCTGCATTGTCCATGGTAACAACACCTACTGGTTAGAGGCTCTACGTTTTCCATGGTAACAATCGCTACTGGTGAGAGGCTCTACCTTGTCCATGGTAACAACACCTACTGGTGAAAGGCTCTACCTTGTCCATGGAAACAATCCCTACTGGTGAGAGGCTCTACCTTGTCCATGGTAACAATCCCAACTGGTGAGAGGCTCTTGTCCACGGTAACAATATCTACTGGTTAGAAGCTCTACCTTGACCACGGTAACAATCCCTACTGGTGATAGGCTCTACCTTGTCCACGGTAACAATCCCTACTGGTGAGAGGCTCTTGAACACGGTAACAATCCCTACTGGTGAGAGGCTCTACCTTGTCCATGGTAACAACACCTACTGGTGAGAGGCTCTACCTTGTCCATGGTAACAATCCCTACTGGTGAGAGGCACTGCCTTGTCCACGGTAACAACACCTACTGGTTAGAGGCTCTAACTTGTCCATGGTAACAATCCCTACTGGTGAGAGGCTCTACCATGTCCATTGTAAAAAAACCTACTGGTGAGAGGCTCTACCTTGACCACGTTAACAATCCCTACTGATGAGAGGCTCTTGTCCACGATAACAATCCCTACTGGTGAAAGGCTCTGCCTTGTCCATGGTAACAACACCTACTGATTAGAGGCTCTACCTTGTCCATGGTAACAACACCTATTGGTGAGAAGTTCTAATTGTCCACGGTAACAATCCCTACTGTTGAGAGGCTCTACCTTGTCCATGGTAACAATCCCTACTGGTGAGAGGCTCTGCCTTGTCCACGGTAACAATCCCTACTGGTGAGAGGCTCTACCTTGTCCATGGTAACAATCCCTACTGGCGAGAGGCTCTGCCTTGTCCACGGTAACAACACCTACTGGTGAGAGGCTCTGCCTTGTCCATGGTAACAATCCCTACTGGTGAGAGGCTCTACCTTGTCCATGGTAACAACACCTACTGGTGAGAGGCTCTGTCTTGTCCAAGGTAACAATCCCTACTGGTGAGAGGCTCTTGACCACGGTAACAATCCTTACTGGTTAGTATCTCTACTTTGACCACGGTAACAATCCCTACTGGTGTGAGGCTCTACCTTGTCCATGGTAACAATCCCTACTGGCGACAGGCTCTGCCTTGTCCATGGTAACAACACCTACTGGTGAGAGGCTCTACGTTGTCCATGGTAACAATCGCTACTGGTGAGAGGCTCTACCTTGTCCATGGTAACAACACCTACTGGTGAGAGGCTCTACCTTGTCCATGGTAAAAACACCTACTGGTGAAAGGCTCTACCTTGTCCATGGAAACAATCCCTACTGGTGATAGGCTCTACCTTGTCCATGGTAACAATCCCAACTGGTGAGAGGCTCTTGTCCACGGTAACAATATCTACTGGTTAGAAGCTCTACCTTGACCACGGTAACAATCCCTACTGGTGATATGCCCTACCTTGTCCACGGTAACAATCCCTACTGGTGAGAGGCTCTTGAACACGGTAACAATCCCTACTGGTGAGAGGCTCTACCTTGTCCATGGTAACAACACCTACTGGTGAGAGGCTCTACCTTGTCCATGGTAACAATCCCTACTGGTGAGAGGCTCTGCCTTGTCCACGGTAACAACACCTACTGGTTAGAGGCTCTAACTTGTCCATGGTAACAATCCCTACTGGTGAGAGGCTCTACCTTGTCCATGGTAAAAAAACCTACTGGTGAGAGGCTCTACCTTGTCCATGGTAACAACACCTACTGGTGAGAGGCTCTACCTTGACCACGGTAACAATCCCTACTGGTGAGAGGCTCTTGTCCACGATAACAATCCCTACTGATGAGAGGCTCTGCCTTGTCCATGGTAACAACACCTACTGGTTAGAGGCTCTACCTTGTCCATGGAAACAACACCTACTGGTGAGAGGTTCTACCTTGTCCAAGGTAACACTCCCTACTGGTGAGAGGCTCTGCCTTATCCACGGTAACAATCCCTACTGGTGTGAGGCTCTGCCTTGTCCATGGTAACAATCCCTACTGGTGAGAGGCTCTGCTTTGTCCATGGTAACAATCCCTACTGGTAAGAGGCTCTACCTTGTCCACGGTAACAACACGTACTGGTGAGAGGCTCTGCCTTGTCCATGGTAACAATCCCTACTGGTGTGAGGCTCTTGACCACGGTAACACTCCCTAGTGGTGAGAGGCTCTGCCTTGTCCACGGTAACAACACCTAATGGTGAGAGGCTCTGCCTTGTCCATGGTAACAATACCTACTGGCGAGAGGCTCTGCCTTGTCCACGGTAACAACACCTACTGGTTAGAGGCTCTGCCTTGTCCATGGTAACAATCCCTACTGGAAGAGGCTCTGCCTTGTCCACGGTAACAACACCTACTGGTGAGAGGCTGTGCCTTGTCCATGGTAACAATCCCTACTGGTGAGAGGCTCTGCCTTGTCCATGGTAGCAACACCTACTTGTTAGAGGCTCTACCTTGTCCATGGTAACAATCCCTACTGGTGAGAGGCTCTACATTGTCCATGGTAACAACACCTACTGGTGAGAGGCTCTACCATGACCACGGTAATAATCCCTACTGGTGAGAGGCTATTGTCCACGGTAACAATCCCTACTGGTGAGAGGCTCTGCCTTGTCCATGGTAACAACACCTACTGGTTAGAGGCTCTACCTTGTCCAGGGTAACAACACCTACTGGTGAGAGGATCTACCTTGTCCACGGTAACAATCCCTACTGGTGAGAGGCTCTACCTTGTCCATGGTAACAATCCCTACTAGTGAGAGGCTCTGCCTTGTCCACGGTAACAATCCCTACTGGTGAGAGGCTCTGCCTTGTCCATGGTAACAATCCCTACTGGTGAGAGGCTCTACCTTGTCCACGGTAACAAAACCTACTGGTGAGAGACTCTACCTTGTCCATGGTAACAATCCCTACTGGTGAGAGGCTCTGCCTTGTCCATGGTAACAATCCCTACTGGTGAGAGGCACTGCCTTGTCCACGGTAACAACACCTACTGGTTAGAGGCTCTAACTTGTCCATGGTAACAATCCCTACTGTTGAGAGGCTCTACCATGTCCATGGTAAAAAAACCTACTGGTGAGAGGCTCTACCTTGACCACGGTAACAATCCCTACTGGTGAGAGGCTCTTGTCCACGATAACAATCCCTACTGGTGAAAGGCTCTGCCTTGTCCATGGTAACAACACCTACTGATTAGAGGCTCTACCTTGTCCATGGTAACAATCCCTACTGGTGAGAGGCTCTACCTTGTCCATGGTAACAACACCTACTGGGGAGAGGCTCTGTCTTGTCCATGGTAACAATCCCTACTGGTGAGAGGCTCTTGACCACGGTAACAATCCGTACTGGTGTGAGGCTCTACCTTGTCCATGGTAACAATCCCTACTGGCGAGAGGCTCTGCCTTGTCCTTGGTAACACCACATACTGGTGAGAGGCTCTGCCTTGTTCATGGTAACAATACCTACTGGTGAGCGGCTCTGCCTTGTCCATGGTAACAATCCCTACTAGTGAGAGGCTCTGCCTTGTCCACGGTAACAACACCTACTTGTTAGAGGCTCTACCTTGTCCATGGTAACAATCCCTATTGGTGAGAGGCTCTACCTTGTCCATGGTAACAAAACCTACTGGTGAGAGGCTCTGCCTTGTCCATGGTAACAACACCTACTGGTGAGAGGCTCTGCCTTGTTCATGGTAACAATACCTACTGGTGAGAGGCTCTGCCTTGTCCATGGTAATAATTCCTACTGGTGAGAGACTCTTGACCACGGTAACAATCCCTACTGGTGAGAGGCTCTGCGTTGTCCACGGTAACAATATCTACTGGTTAGTAGCTCTACTTTGACCACGGTAACAATCCATACTGGTGAGAGGCTCTTGTCCACGGTAACAATCCCTACTGGTGAGAGGTTCTGCCTTGTCCATGGTAACAACACCTACTGGTTAGAGGCTATACCTTGTCCATGGTAACAA
>CM026390.1:68748144-68780239 GCA_014843695.1 Archivesica marissinica
AGGCTCTACGTTGTCCATGGTAACAATCCCTACTGGTGAGAGGCTCTACCTTGTCCACGGTAACAACACCTACTGGTGAGATGCTCTACCTTGTCCACGGTAACAACACCTACTGGTGAGAATCACTGCCTTGTCCACGGTAACAATACCTACTGGTGAGAGGATCTGCCTTGGCCACGGTAACAATACCTACTGGTGAGAGGCTCTACCTTGTCCATGGTAACAATCCCTACTGGTGAGACGCTCTACCTGTTCCACAGTAACAACACCTACTGGTGAGAGGCTCTACCTTGTCCATGGTAACACTTACTGGTGAAAGGCTCTGCCTTGTCCATGGTAACAATCCCTACTGGTGAGAGGCTCTACATTGTCCATGGTAACACTTACTGGTGAAAGGCTCTGTCTTGTCCATGGTAACAATCCCTACTGGTGAGAGGCTTACCTTGTCCGCGGTAAAAATACCTACCGGTGAGAGGCTCTGCCTTGTCCACGGTAACAACACCTACTGGGGAGAGGCTTTGCCTTGTCCATGGTAACAACACCTACTGCTGAGAGGCTCTGCCATGTCCATGGTAACAATCCCTACTGGTGAGACGCTCTACCTTGTCCATGGTAACAATCCCTACTGGTGTGAGGCTCTTGTCCACGGTAACAACACCTACTGGTAAGAGGCTCTGCCTTGTCCATGGTAACAATCCCTACTGGTGAAAGGCTCTACCTTGTCCATGGTAACAATCCCTACTGGTGAGAGGCTCTACCTTGTCCATGGTAACAATCCCTACTGGTGAAAGGCTCTAGATTGTCCATGGTAACAATCCCTACTGGTGAGAGGCTCTACCTTGTCCATGGTAACAATCCCAACTGGTGAGAGGCTCTTGTCCACGGTAACAATATCTACTGGTTAGAAGCTCTACCTTGACCACGGTAACAATCCCTACTGGTGATAGGCTCTACCTTATCCACGGTAACAATCCCTACTGGTGAGAGGCTCTACCTTGTCCATGGTAACAATCCCAACTGGTGAGAGGCTCTTGTCCACGGTAACAATATCTACTGGTTAGTAGCTCTACCTTGACCACGGTAACAATCCCTACTGGTGATAGGCTCTACCTTGTCTACGGTAGCAATCCCTACTGGTGAGAGGCTCTTGACCACGGTAACAATCCCTACTGGTGAGAGGCTCTACCTTGTCCATGGTAACAACACCTACTGGTGAGAGGCTCTACCTTGTCCATGGTAATAACACCTACTGGTGAGAGGCTCTGCCTTGTCCACGGTAACAATCCCTACTGGTGATAGGCTCTTGACCACGGTAACAACACCTACAGGTGAGAGGCTCTGCATTGGCCACGGTAACAACACCTACTGGTGAGAGGCTCTACCTTGTCCATGGTAACAACACCTACAGGTGAGAGGCTCTGCATTGGCCACGGTAACAACACCTACTGGTGAGAGGCTCTACCTTGTCCACGGTAACAATACCTACTGGTGAGAAGCTCTGCCTTGGCCATGGTAACAATACCTACTGGTGAGAGGCTATACCTTGTCCACGGTAACAACACCTACTGGTGAGAGGCTCTGCCTTGGCCATGGTAACAATACCTACTGGTGAGAGGCTCTGCCTTGGCCATGGTAACAATACCTACTGGTGAGAGGCTCTACCATGTCCATGGTAACAATCCCAACTGGTGAGAGGCTCTGTCTTGTCCATGGTAAAAACACCTACTGGTGAGAGGCTCTACCTTGTCCACGGTAACAATCCCTACTGGTGAGAGGCTCTGTCTTGGCCATGGTAACAATCCCTACTGGTGAGAGGCTCTGCCTTGGCCATGGTAACAATATCTACTTGTGAGAGGCTCTGCCTTGTCCATGGTAACAACAACTACTGGTGAGAGGTTCTGCCTTGGCCATGGTAACAATATCTACTGGTGAGAGGCTCTACCATGTCCATGGTAATACCTACTGGCGAGAGGCTCTACCTTGTCCATGGTAACAATCCCTACTGGTGAGAGGCTCTACTGTGTCCATGGTAACAACACCTACTGGTGAGAGGCTCTACCTTGTCCATGGTAACACCTACTGGTGAGAGGCTCTGCCTTGTCCACGGTAACAATACCTACTGGTGAGAGGCTCTGCCTTGGCCATGGTAACAATACCTACTGGTGAGAGGCTCTACCTTGTCCACGGTAACAACACCTACTGGTGAGAGGCTCTACCTTGTACACGGTAACAACACCTACTGGTGAGAGGCTCTGCCTTGTCCATGGTAACAATTCCTACTGGTGAGAGGCTCTACATTGTCCATGGTAACAACACCTACTGGTGAGAGGCTCTACCTTGTCCATGGTAACAATCCCTACTGGTGAGAGGCTTACCTTGTCCGCGGTAACAACAACTACTGGTGAGAGGCTCTGCCTTGGCCACAGTAACAACACCTACTGGTGAGAGGCTCTACCTTGTCCATGGTAACAACACCTACTGGTGAGAGGCTCTACGTTGTCCATGGTAACAATCCCTACTGGTGAGAGGCTCTACCTTGTCCACGGTAACAACACCTACTGGTGAGATGTTCTGCCTTGGCCACGGTAACAACACCTACTGGTGAGAATCACTGCCTTGGCCGTGGTAACAATATCTACTGGTGAGAGGATCTGCCTTGGCCACGGTAACAATACCTACTGGTGAGAGGCTCTACCTTGTCCATGGTAACAATCCCTACTTGTGAGAGGCTCTACCTTGTCCATGGTAACAACACCTACTGGTGAGAGGTTCTGCCTTGGCCATGGTAACAATACCTACTGGTGAGAGGCTCTACCTTGTCCATGGTAACAATCCCTACTGGTGAGAGGCTCTGCCTTGTCCATTATAACAACATCTACTGGTGATAGGCTCTGCCTTGGCCACGGTAACAACACCTACTGGTGAGAGGCTCTACGTTGTCCATGGTAACAATCCCTACTGGTGAGAGGCTCTACCTTGTCCACGGTAACAATCCCTATTGGTGAGAGGCTCTGTCTTGTCCACGGTAACAACACCTACTGGTGAGAGGCTCTAGCTTGTCCATGATAACAATCCCTACTGGTGAGAGGCTCTAACTTGTCCATGGTAACAACACCTACAGGTGAGAGGCTCTGCTTTGGCCACTGTAACAACACCTACTGATGAGAGGCTCAACCTTGTCCACGGTAACAACACCTACTGGTGAGAGGCTCTGCCTTGGCCAAGGTAACAATATCTACTGGTGAGAGGCTATGCCTTGGCCATGGTAACAATACCTACTGGTGAGAGGCTCTACCTTGTCCATGGTAATACCTACTGGCGAGAGGCTCTACCTTGTTCATGGTAACAACACCTACTGGTGAGAGGCTCTGCCTTGGCCATGGTAACAATATCTACTGGTGAGAGGCTCTGCCTTGGCCATGGTAAATAGCTACTGGTGAGAGGCTCTACCTTGTCCATGGTAACAATCCCTACTGGTGAGAGGCTCTACCTTGTCCATGGTAACAACACCTATTGATGAGAGACTCTACCTTGTCCATAGTAACACCTACTGGTGAGAGGCTCTGCCTTGTCCACGGTAACAATACCTACTGGTGAGAGGCTCTGCCTTGGCCATGGTAACAATACCTACTGGTGAGAGGCTCTGCCTTGGCCATGGTAACAATATCTACTGGTGAGAGGCTCTGCCTTGGCCATGGTGACAATACCTACTGGTGAGAGGCTCTACCTTGTCCATGGTAACAATCCCTACAGGTGAGAGGCTCTACATTGTCCATGGTAACAACACCTACTGGTGAGAGGCTCTACCTTGTACATGGTAACAATCCCTACTGGCGAGAGGCTTACCTTGTCCGCGGTAACAACACCTACTGGTGAGAGGCTCTGCCTTGGCCACGGTAACAACACCTACTGGTGAGAGGCTCTACCTTGTCCATGGTAACAATCCCTACTGGTGAGAGGCTCTACCTTGTCCAAGGTTACAACACCAACTGGTGAGAGGCTCTACCTTGTTCATGGTAACACCTACTGGTGAGAGGCTCTGCCTTGTCTACGGTAACAATACCTACTGGTGAGAGGCTCTGCGTTGGCCATGGTAACAATACCTACTGGTGAGAGGCTCTACCTTGTCAACGGTAACAACCCTACTGGTGAGAGGCTCTACCTTGTCCACGGTAATATCCCTACTGGTGAGAGGCTCTGTCTTGGCCACTGTACAATCCTACTGGTGAGAGGCTCTGCCTTGGCATGGGTAACATATCTACTGGTGAGAGGCTCTGTCTTGTCATGTAAGACAATTACTGGTGAGAAGCTCTGCCTGCCATGGTAACATATCTACTGGAGATGCTCTACCTTGTCCTGGTAATACCTACTGGCGAGAGGCTCTACCTTGTTCATGGTAACAACACCTACTGGTGAGAGCTCTGCGTTGGCCATGGTAACAATATCTACTGGTGAGAGGCTCTGCTTGGCCATGGTATAGCTACTGGTGAGAGGCTCTACCTTGTCCATGGTAACAATCCCTACTGGTGAGAGGCTCTACCTTGTCCATGGTAACAACACCTACTGGTGAGAGACTCTCACCTTGTCCATAGTAACACCTACTGGTGAGAGGCTCTGGCTTGTCAACGGTAACAATACCTACTGGTGAGAGGCTCTGCCTTGGCCATAGTAACAATACCTACTGGTGAGAGGCTCTACCTTGTCCACGGTAACAACACCTACTGGTGAGAGGCTCTGCCTTGTCCATGGTAACAATCCCTACTGGTGAGAGGCTCTACCTTGTCCATGGTAACAACACCTACTGGTGAGAAGCTCTACCTTGTCCATGGTAACAATCCCTACTGGTGAGAGGCTCTACCTTGTCCATGGTAACAATCCCTACTGGTGAGAGGCTTACATTGTCCGCGGTAACAACACCTACTGGTGAGAGGCTCTGCCTTGTCCACCGTAAAAAACACCTACTGGTGAGAGGTTCTGCCTTGGCCACGGTAACAACACCTACTGGTGAGAGGCTCTACCTTGTCCATGGTAACAATTCCTACTGGTGAGAAGCTCTACCTTGTCCATGGTAACAATCCCTACTGGTGAGAGGCTCTACCTTGTCCATGGTAACAACACCTACTGGTGAGAGGCTCTGCCTGTCATGGTAACACCTACTGGTGAGAGGCTCTGCCTGTACGGTAACAATACCTAGTGAGAGGCTCTACCTGTCAACGGTAACAATCCTACTGGTGAGAGGCTCTACCTTGTCCACGGTAACAATCCTACTGGTGAGAGGCTCTGTCTTGGCCACGTAACAATCCCTACTGGTGAGAGGCTCTGCCTTGTCCATGGTAACATATCTACTGGTGAGAGGCTCTGCCTTGACATGGTAACAACACTACTGTGAGAGCTCTGCCTGTCATGGTAACAATATACTGGTGAGAGGCTCTACCTTGTCCATGGTAATACCTACTGGCGAGAGGCTCTACCTTGTTCATGGTAACAACACTACTGGTGAGAGGCTCTGCGTTGGCCATGGTAACAATATCTACTGGTGAGATGCTCTGCATTGGCCATGGTAAAAACCTACTGGTGAGAGGCTCTACCTTGTCCATGGTAACAATCCCTACTGGTGAGAGGCTCTACCTTGTCCATGGTAACAACACCTACTGGTGAGAGGCTCTGCCTTGTCCATGGTAACAACACCTACTGGTGAGAGGCTCTGCCTTGTCCACGGTAACAATACCTACTGGTGAGAGGCTCTGCCTTGTCCATGGTAACAATCCCTACTGGTGAGAGGCTCTTGTCCACGGTAACAATCCCTACTGGTGAGAGGCTCTACCTTGTCCACGGTAACAATACCTACTGGTGAGAGGCTCTACCTTGTCCATGGTAACAATCCCTACTGGTGAGAGGCTCTGCCTTGTCCATGGTAACAACACCTACTGGTGAGAGGCTCTGCCTTGTCCACGGTAACAACACCTACTGGTGAGAGGCTCTGCCTTGTCCATGGTAACAATACCTACTGGTGAGAGGCTCTACCTTGTCCACGGTAACAATACCTACTGGTGAGAGGCTCTGCCTTGTCCATGGTAACAATACCTACTGGTGAGAGGCTCTACCTTGTCCATGGTAACAATCCTACTGGTGAGAGGCTCTACCTTGTCCACGGTAACAACACCCCAAACAAACTACTGGTGAGAGGCTCTGCCTTGGCCATGGTAAAAATATCTACTGGTGAGAGGCTCTACCTTGTCCACGGTAACAATCCCTACTGGTGAGAGGCTCTACATTGTCCATGGTAACAACACCTACTGGTGAGAGGCTCTACCTTGTCCATGGTAACAATCCCTACTGGTGAGAGGCTTACATTGTCCGCGGTAACAACACCTACTGGTGAGAGGCTCTGCCTTGGCCACCGTAAAAAACACCTACTGGTGAGAGGTTCTACCGTGTCCATGGTTACAACACCTACTGGTGAGAGGCTCTACCGTGTCCATGGTTACAACACCTACTGGTGAGAGGCTCTACCTTGTCCATGGTAACACCTACTGGTGAGAGGCTCTGTCTTGTCTACGGTAACAATACCTACTGGTGAGAGGCTCTACCTTGTCAACGGTAACAATCCCTACTGGTGAGAGGCTCTACCTTGTCCACGGTAACAATCCATACTGGTGAGAGTCTCTGTCTTGGCCACTGTAACAATCCCTACTGGTGAGAGGCTCTACCTTGTCCACGGTAATAATCCCTACTGGTGAGAGGCTCTGTCTTGGCCACTGTAACAATCCCTACTGGTGAGAGGCTCTGCCTTGGCATGGGTAACAATATCTACTGGTGAGAGGCTCTGTCTTGTCCATGGTAACAACAATTACTGGTGAGAAGCTCTGCCTTGGCCATGGTAACAATATCTACTGGTGAGAGGCTATACCTTGTCCATGGTAATACCTACTGGCGAGAGGCTCTACCTTGTTCATGGTAACAACACCTACTGGTGAGAGGCTCTGCGTTGGCCATGGTAACAATATCTACTGGTGAGAGGCTCTGCCTTGGCCATGGTAAATAGCTACTGGTGAGAGGCTCTACCTTGTCCATGGTAACAATCCCTACTGGTGAGAGGCTCTACCTTGTCCATGGTAACAACACCTACTGGTGAGAGACTCTACCTTGTCCATAGTAACACCTACTGGTGAGAGGCTCTGGCTTGTCAACGGTAACAATACCTACTGGTGAGAGGCTCTGCCTTGGCCATAGTAACAATACCTACTGGTGAGAGGCTCTACCTTGTCCACGGTAACAACACCTACTGGTGAGATGCTCTGCCTTGTCCATGGTAACAATCCCTACTGGTGAGAGGCTCTACCTTGTCCATGGTAACAACACCTACTGGTGAGAAGCTCTACCTTGTCCATGGTAACAATCCCTACTGGTGAGAGGCTTATCTTATCCGCGGTAACAACACCTACTGGTGAGACGATCTGCCTTGGCCACGGTAACAACACCTACTGGTGAGAGGTTCTGCCTTGGCCACGGTAACAACACCTACTGGTGAGAGGCTCTACCTTGTCCATGGTAACAACACCTACTGGTGAGAGGCTCTACGTTGTCCATGGTAACAATCCCTACTGGTGAGGGGCTCTACCTTGTCCACGGTAACAATCCCTATTGGTGAGAGGCTCTGTCTTGTCCACGGTAACAACACCTACTGGTGAGAGGCTCTACCTTGTCCATGATAACAATCCCTACTGGTGAGAGGCTCTAACTTGTCCATGGTAACAACACCTACAGGTGAGAGGCTCTGCCTTGGCCACGGTAACAACACCTACTGGTGAGAGGCACAACCTTGTCCACGGTAACAACACCTACTGGTGAGAGGCTCTGCCTTGGCCATGGTAACAATATCTACTGGTGAGAGGCTCTGCCTTGGCCATGGTAACAATACCTACTGGTGAGAGGCTCTACCTTGTCCATGGTAACAATTCCTACTGGTGAGAGGCTCTACCTTGTCCACAGTAACAACACCTACTGGTGAGAGGCTCTGCCTTGGCCATGGTAACAATATCTATTGGTGAGAGGCTCTGCCTTGGCCATGGTAAAAATATCTACTGGTGAGAGGCTCTACCTTGTCCACGGTAACAATCCCTACTGGTGAGAGGCTCTACATTGTCCATGGTAACAACACCTACTGGTGAGAGGCTCTACCTTGTCCATGGTAACAATCCCTACTGGTGAGAGGCTTACATTGTCCGCGGTAACAACACCTACTGGTGAGAGGCTCTGCCTTGTCCACCGTAAAAAACACCTACTGGTGAGAGGTTCTGCCTTGGCGACGGTAACAACACCTACTGGTGAGGGGCTCTACCTTGTCCATGGTAACAATTCCTACTGGTGAGAAGCTCTACCTTGTCCATGGTAACAATCCCTACTGGTGAGAGGCTCTACCGTGTCCATGGTTACAACACCTACTGGTGAGAGGCTCTACCTTGTCCATGGTAACACCTACTGGTGAGAGGCTCTGTCTTGTCTACGGTAACAATACCTACTGGTGAGAGGCTCTACCTTGTCAACGGTAACAATCCCTACTGGTGAGAGGCTCTACCTTGTCCACGGTAACAATCCCTACTGGTGAGAATCTCTGTCTTGGCCACTGTAACAATCCCTACTGGTGAGAGGCTCTGCCTTGGCCATGGTAACACTATCTACTGGTGAGAGGCTCTGCCTTGACCATGGTAACAACAACTACTGGTGAGAAGCTCTGCCTTGGTCATGGTAACAATATCTACTGGTGGGAGGCTCTACCTTGTCCATGGTAATACCTACTGGCGAGAGGCTCTACCTTGTTCATGGTAACAACACCTACTGGTGAGAGGCTCTGCGTTGGCCATGGTAACAATATCTACTGGTGAGATGCTCTGCATTGGCCATGGTAAATAGCTACTGGTGAGAGGCTCTACCTTGTCCATGGTAACAATCCCTACTGGTGAGAGGCTCTACCTTGTCCATGGTAACAACACCTACTGGTGAGAGACTCTACCTTGTCCATAGTAACACCTACTGGTGAGAGGCTCTGCCTTGTCCACGGTAACAATACCTACTGGTGAGAGGCTCTGCGTTGTCCATGGTAACAATCCCTACTGGTGAGGGGCTCTACCTTGTCCACGGTAACAATCCCTATTGGTGAGAGGCTCTGTCTTGTCCACGGTAACAACACCTACTGGTGAGAGGCTCTACCTTGTCCATGATAACAATCCCTACTGGTGAGAGGCTCTAACTTGTCCATGGTAACAACACCTACAGGTGAGAGGCTCTGCCTTGGCCACGGTAACAACACCTACTGGTGAGAGGCACAACCTTGTCCACGGTAACAACACCTACTGGTGAGAGGCTCTGCCTTGGCCATGGTAACAATATCTACTGGTGAGAGGCTCTGCCTTGGCCATGGTAACAATACCTACTGGTGAGAGGCTCTACCTTGTCCATGGTAACAATTCCTACTGGTGAGAGGCTCTACCTTGTCCACAGTAACAACACCTACTGGTGAGAGGCTCTGCCTTGGCCATGGTAACAATATCTACTGGTGAGAGGCTCTGCCTTGGCCATGGTAAAAATATCTACTGGTGAGAGGCTCTACCTTGTCCACGGTAACAATCCCTACTGGTGAGAGGCTCTACATTGTCCATGGTAACAACACCTACTGGTGAGAGGCTCTACCTTGTCCATGGTAACAATCCCTACTGGTGAGAGGCTTACATTGTCCGCGGTAACAACACCTACTGGTGAGAGGCTCTGCCTTGGCCATGGTAAAAATATCTACTGGTGAGAGGCTCTACCTTGTCCACGGTAACAATCCTACTGGTGAGAGGCTCTACATGTCCATGGTAACAACACCTACTGGTGAGAGGCTCTACCTTGTCCATGGTAACAATCCCTACTGGTGAGAGGCCTACATGTCCCGGTACAAACTATGGGAGAGGCTCTGCTTGGCCACGGTAACAACACCTACTGGTGAGGGCTCTACCTTGTCCATGGTAACAATTCCTACTGGTGAGAAGCTCTACCTTGTCCATGGTAACAATCCACACACCTACTGGTGAGAGGCTCTACCTGTCCATGGTACACCTATGGTGAGAGGCTCTGTTGTCTACGGTAACAATACCTACTGGTGAGAGGCTCTACCTTGTCAACGGTAACAATCCCTACTGGTGAGAGGCTCTACCTTGTCCACGGTAACAATCCCTACTGGTGAGAGTCTCTGTCTTGGCCACTGTAACAATCCCTACTGGTGAGAGGCTCTGCCTTGGCCATGGTAACAATATCTACTGGTGAGAGGCTCTGCCTTGTCCATGGTAACAACACCTACTGGTGAGAGGCTCTGCCTTGGCCATGGTAACAATATCTACTGGTGGGAGGCTCTACCTTGTCCATGGTAATACCTACTGGCGAGAGGCTCTACCTTGTCCATGGTAACAACACCTACTGGTGAGAGGCTCTGCCTTGGCCATGGTAACAATATCTACTGGTGAGAGGCTCTGCCTTGGCCATGGTAAATACCTACTGGTGAGAGGCTCTACCTTGTCCATGGTAACAATCCCTACTGGTGAGAGGCTCTACCTTGTCCATGGTAACAACACCTACTGGTGAGAGGCTCTACCTTGTCCATGGTAACACCTACTGGTGAGAGGCTCTGCCTTGTCCACGGTAACAATACCTACTGGTGAGAGGCTCTGCCTTGTCCATGGTAACAATACCTACTGGTGAGAGGCTCTACCTTGTCCACGGTAACAACACCTACTGGTGAGAGGCTCTGCCTTGTCCATGGTAACAATCCCTACTGGTGAGAGGCGTACCTTGTCCGCGGTAACAACACCTACTGGTGAGAGGCTCTGCCTTGGCCACGGTAACAGCACCTACTGGTGAGAGGTTCTGCCTTGGCCACGATAACAACACCTACTGGTGAGAGGCTCTACCTTGTCCATGGTAACAACACCTACTGGTGAGAGGCTCTACCTTGTCCATGGTAACAATCCCTACTGGTGAGAGGCTCTAGCTTGTCCACGGTAACAACACCTACTGGTGAGATGTTCTGCCTTGGCCACGGTAACAACACCTACTGGTGAGAATCTCTGCCTTGGCCATGGTAACAATATCTACATGTGAGAGGATCTGCCTTTGCCACGGTAACAATACCTACTGGTGAGAGGCTCTACCTAGTCCATGGTAACAATACCTACTGGTGAGCGGCTCTAGCTTGTCCATGGTAACAACACCTACTGGTGAGACGTTCTGCCTTGGCCACGGTAACAATACCTACTGGTGAGAGGTTCTGCCTTGGCCACGGTAACAACACCTACTGGTGAGAGGCTCTACCTTGTCCATGGTAACAATCCCTACTGGTGAGAGGCACTACCTTGTCCACGGTAACAATCCCTACTGGTGAGAGGCTCTGTCTTGGCCACGGTAACAATCCCTACTGGTGAGAGGCTCTGCCTTGGCCATGGTAACAATATCTACTGGTGAGAGGCTCTGCCTTGTCCATGGTAACAACAACTACTGGTGAGAAGCTCTGCCTTGGCCATGGTAACAATATCTACTGGTGAGAGGCTCTACCTTGTCCATTGTAACACCTACTGGTGAGAGGCTCTACCTTGTCCATGGTAACACCTACTGGTGAGAGGCTCTGCCTTGTCCACGGTAACAATACCTACTGGTGAGAGGCTCTACCTTGTCAACGGTAACAATCCCTACTGGTGAGAGGCTCTACCTTGTCCACGGTAACAATCCCTACTGGTGAGAGTCTCTGTCTTGGCCACTGTAACAATCCCTACTGGTGAGAGGCTCTGCCTTGGCCATGGTAACAATATCTACTGGTGAGAGGCTCTGCCTTGACCATGGTAACAACAACTACTGGTGAGAAGCTCTGCCTTGGTCATGGTAACAATATCTACTGGTGGGAGGTTCTACCTTGTCCATGGTAATACCTACTGGCGAGAGGCTCTACCTTGTTCATGGTAACAACACCTACTGGTGAGAGGCTCTGCGTGTCCATGGTAACAATCCCTACTGGTGAGAGGCTCTACCTTGTCCACGGTAACAACACCTACTGGTGAGAGGCTCTACCTTGTCCATGGTAATACCTACTGGCGAGAGGCTCCACTTTGTTCATTGTAGCAACACCTACTGGTGAGAGGCTCTGCCTTGGCCATGGTAACAATATCTACTGGTGAGAGGCTCTTACTTGGCCATGGTAACAATATCTATTGGTGAGAGGATCTGCCTTGGCCATGGTAACAACAACTACTGGTGAGAGGCTCTACCTTGTCCATGGTAACAATACCTACTGGTGAGAGGTTCTACCTTGTCCATGGTAACAACACCTACTGGTGAGAGGCTCTACCTTGTCCATGGTAACACCTACTGGTGAGAGGCTCTGCCTTGTCCACGGTAACAATACCTACTGGTGAGAGGCTCTACATTGTCCATGGTAACAATCCCTACTGGTGAGAGGCTTACCTTGTCCGCGGTAACAACACCTACTGGTGAGAGGCTCTGCCTTGGCCACGGTAACAACACCTACTGGTGAGAGGTTCTGCCTTGGCCACGGTAACAACACCTACTGGTGAGAGGCTCTACATTGTCCATGGTAACAATCCCTACTGGTGAGAGGCTCTACCTTGTCCACGGTAACAACACCTACTTGTGAGAGGCTCTACCTTGTCCATGGTAATACTTACTGGCGAGAGGCTCCACCTTGTCCATTGTAGCAACACCTACTGGTGAGAGGCTCTGCCTTGGCCATGGTAACAATATCAACTGGTGAGAGATTCTGCCTTGGCCACGGTAACAACATCTACTGGTGAGAGGCTCTGCCTTGTCCATGGTAACAACACCTACTGGTGAGAGGTTCTGCCTTGGCCACGGTAACAACACCTACTGGTGAGAGGCTCTGCCTTGTCCATGGTAACAACACCTACTGGTGAGAGATTCTGCCTTGGCCACGGTAACAACACCTACTGGTGAGAGGTTCTGCCTTGGCCACGGTAACAATCCCTACTGGTGAGAGGCTCTGCCTTGGCCATGGTAACAACATCTACTGGTGAGAGGCTCTGCTTTGTCCATGGTAACAACAACTACTGGTGAGAGGCTCTTACTTTGCCATGGTAACAATATCTACTGGTGAGAGGCTCTACCTTGTCCATGGTAACAATCCCTACTGGTGAGAGGCTCTACCTTGTCCATGGTAACAACACCTACTGGTGAGAGGCTCTACCTTGTCCATGGTAACACCTACTGGTGAGAGGCTCTGCCGTGTCCACGGTAACAATACCTACTGGTGAGAGGCTCTGCCTTGGCCATGGTAACAATACCTACTGGTGTGAGGCTCTACCTTGTCCATGGTAACAATCCCTACTGGTGAGAGGCTCTAACTTGTCCACGGTAACAACACCTACTGGTGAGAGGCTCTAGCTTGTCCATGGTAAAACTTACTGGTGAGAGGCTCTGCATTGTCCATGATAACAATACCTACTGGTGAGAGGCTCTGCCTTGGCCATGGTAACAATACCTACTGGTGTGAGGCTCTACCTTGTCCATGGTAACAATCCCTACTGATGAGAGGCTCTACCTTGTCCATGGTAACAACATCTACTGGTGAGAGGCTCTACCTTGTCCATGGTAACAATCCCTATTGGTGAGAGGCTTACCTTGTCCGCGGTAACAACACCTACTGGTGAGAGGCTCTGCCTTGGCCACGGTAACAACACCTACTGATGAGAGGTTCTGCCTTGGCCACGGTAACAACACCTACTGGTGTGAGGCTCTACCTTGTCCATGGTAACAACACCTACTGGGGAGAGGCTCTACCTTGTACATGGTAACAATCCCTACCGGTGAGAGGCTCTACCTTGTCCACGGTATCAACACCTACTGGTGAGAGGCTCTACCTTGTCCACGGTAACAACACCTACTGGTGAGAGGCTCTGCCTTGGCCATGGTAACAATATCTACTGGTGAGAGGCTCTACCTTGTCCATGGTAACAATCCCTACTGGTGAGAGGCTCTACCTTGTCCACGGTAACAACACCTACTGGTGAGAGGCTCTACCTTGTCCATGGTAACAACCTACTTGTGAGAGGCTCTGCCTTGTCCATGGTAACAATACCTACTGGTGAGAGGCTCTGCCTTGGCCATGGTAACAATACCTACTGGTGAGAGGCTCTACCTTGTCCATGGTAACAATCCCTACTGGTGAGAGGCTCTACCTTGTCCACGGTAACAACACCTACTGGTGAGAGACTCTACCTTGTCCATGGTAACAATACTACTGGTGAGAGGCTCTGCCTTGTCCATGGTAACAATTCCTACTGGTGAGAGGCTCTACCTTGTCCATGGTAACAACACCTACTGGTGAGAGGCTCTACCTTGTCCATGGTAACAATCCCTACTGGTGAGAGGCTTACCTTGTCCACGGTAACAACACCTACTGGTGAGAGGCTCTGCCTTGGCCACGGTAACAACACCTACTGGTGAGAGGTTCTGCCTTGGCCACGGTAACAACACCTACTGGTGAGAGGCTCTACATTGTCCATGGTAACAATCCCTACTGGTGAGAGGCTCTACCTTGTCCACGGTAACAACACCTACTGGTGAGAGGCTCTACCTTGTCCATGGTAATACCTACTGGCGAGAGGCTCCACCTTGTCCATGGTAGCAATACCTACTGGTGAGAGGCTCTGCCTTGGCCATGGTAACAATATCTACTGGTGAGAGATTCTGCCTTGGCCACGGTAACAACATCTACTGGTGAGAGGCTCTGCCTAGGCCACGGTAACAATCCCTACTGGTGAGAGGCTCTGCCTTGGCCATGGTAACAATATCTACTGGTGAGAGGCTCTGCCTTGTCCATGGTAAAAACAACTACTGGTGAGAGGCTCTTACTTGGCCATGGTAACAATATCTACTGGTGAGAGGCTCTGCCTTGACCATGGTAACAATACCTACTGGTGAGAGGCTCTACATTGTCCATGGTAACAATTCCTACTGGTGAGAGGCTCTACCTTGTCCATGGTAACAACACCTACTGATGAGAAGCTCTACCTTGTCCATGGTAACACCTACTGGTGAGAGGCTCTGCCTTGTCCACGGTAACAATACCTACAGGTGAGAGGCTCTGCCTTGGCAATGGTAACAATACCTACTGGTGAGAGACTCTACCTTGTCCATGGTAACAATCCCTACTGGTGAGAGGCTCTAACTTGTCCACGGTAACAACATCTACTGGTGAGAGGCTCTAGCTTGTCCATGGTAAAACTTACTGGTGAGAGGCTCTGCATTGTCCAGGATAACAATCCCTACTTGTGAGAGGCTCTACATTGTCCATGGTAACAACACCTACTGATGAGAGGATCTACCTTGTCCATGGTAACAATCCCTACTGGTGAGAGGCTTACCTTGTCCGCGGTAACAACACCTACTGGTGAGAGGCTCTGCCTTGGCCACGGTAACAACACCTACTGATGAGAGGCTCTACCTTGTCCATGGTAGCAACACCTACTGGTGAGAGGCTCTGCCTTGTCCATGGTAACAATCCCTACTGGTGAGAGGTTCTGCCTTGGCCACGGTAACAAAACCTACTGATGAGAGGCTCTACCTTGTCCATGGTAACAACACCTACTGGGGAGAGGCTCTACCTTGTACATGGTAACAATCCCTACCGGTGAGAGGCTCTACCTTGTCCACGGTAACAACACCTACTGGTGAGAGGCTCTGCCTTGGCCACGGTAACAACACCTACTGGTGAGAGGCTCTACCGTGTCCACGGTAACAACACCTACTGGTGAGAGGCTCTACCTTGTCCACGGTAACAACACCTACTGGTGAGAGGTTCTGCCTTGGCCACTGTAACAACACCTACTGGTGAGAGGCTCTACCGTGTCCACGGTAACAACACCTACTGGTGAGAGGCTCTACCTTGTCCACGGTAACAACACCTCCTGGTGAGAGGCTCTGCCTTGGCCATGGTAACAATATCTACTGGTGAGAGGCTCTGCCTTGGCCATGGTAACAATACCTACTGGTGAGAGGCTCTACATTGTCCACGGTAACAACACCTACTGGTGAGAGGCTCTGCCTTGGCCATGGTAACAATATCTACTGGTGAGAGGCTCTGCCTTGGCCATGGTAACAAAACCTACTGGTGAGAGGCTCTACCTTGTCCATGGTAACAATCCCTACTGGTGAGAGGCTCTGTCTTGTCCACTGTAACAACACCTACTGTTGAGAGGCTCTACCTTGTCAACAGTAACAATCCCTACTGGTGAGAGGCTCTACCTTAGCCACGGTAACAATCCCTAATGGTGAGAGGCTCTGCCTTGGCCACGGTAACAATCGCTACTGGTGAGAGGCTCTGCCTTGGCAATGGTTACAATATCTACTGGTGAGAGGCTCCGCCTTGTCAATGGTAACACCTACAGGCGAGAGGCTCTACATTGTCCATTGTAACAACACCTACTGGTGAGAGGCTCTGCCTTGGCCATTGTAACAATATTTACTGGTGAGAGGGTCTGCCTTGGCCATGGTAACAACATCTACTGGTGAGAGGGTTTGTCTTGGCCACGGTAGCAATCCCTACTGGTGAGAGGCTCTGCCTTGGCCATGGTAACAATATCTACTGGTGAAAGGCTCTGCCTTGTCCATGGTAACAACAAGTACTGGTGCGAGGCTCAGCCTTGGCCATGGTAACACCTACTGGTGAGAGGCTCTACTTTGTCCATGGTAACACCTACTGGTGAGAGGCTCTGCCTTGTCCACGGTAACAATACCTACTGGTGAGAGGCTCTGCCTTGGCCATGGTAACAATACCTACTGGTGAGAGGCTCTACATTGTCCATGGTAACAAGCCCTACTGGTGAGAGGCTCTACCTTGTCCACGGTAACAACAGCTACTGGTGAGAGGCTCTACCTTGTCCATGGTAACACTTACTGGTGAGAGGATCTGCCTTGTCCATGGTAACAATCCCTACTGGTGTGAGGCTCTGCCTTGTCCATGGTAACAACACCTACTGCTGAGAGGCTCTACCTTGTCCATGGTACCAATCCCTACTGGTGAGAGGTTTACCTTGTCCGCGGTAACAACACCTACTGGTGAGAGGCTCTGCCTTGGCCACGGAAACAACACCTACTGGTGAGAGGATCTGCCTTGGCCACGGTAACAACACCTATTGATGAGAGGCTCTACATTGTCCATGGTAACAACACCTACTGGTGAGAGGCTCTACCATGTCCATGGTAACAATCCCTACTGGTGAGCGGCTCTACCTTGTCCATGGTAACAATCCCTACTGGTCAGAGGCTCTACCTTGTCCACGGTAACAACACCTACTGGTGAGAATCTCTGCCTTGGCCATGGTAACAATATCTACTGGTGAGAGGATCTACCTTGGCCACGGTAACAATTCCTACTAGTGAGAGGCTCTACCTTGTCCATGGTAACAATCCCTACTGGTGAGAGGCTCTACCTTGTCCACGGTAACAACACCTACTGGTGAGAATCTCTGCCTTGGCCATGGTAACAATATCTACTGGTGAGAGGATCTACCTTGGCCACGGTAACAATTCCTACTAGTAAGAGGCTCTACCTTGTCCATGGTAACAATCCCTACTGGTGAGAGGCTCTACCTTGTCCATGGTAACAACACCTACTGGTGAGAGGTTCTGCCTTGGCCACGGTAACAATACTTACTGGTGAGAGGTTCTGCCTTAGCCACGGTAACAATACCTACTGGTGAGAGGCTCTACCTTGTCCATGGTAACAATCCCTACTGGTAAGAGGCTCTGCCTTTTCCATGGTAACAACACCTACTGGTGAGAGGCTCTGCCTTGGCCACGGTAACAACACCTACTGGTGAGAGGTTCTGCCTTGGCCACGGTAACAACACCTACTGGTGAGAGGCTCTTGTCCATGGTAGCAATCCCTACTGGTGAGAGGCTCTTGTCCATGGTAACAATCCCTACTGGTGAGAGGCTCTTGTCCATGGTAACAATCCCTACTGGTGAGAGGCTCTTGTCCATGGTAACAATCCCTACTGGTGAGAGGCTCTGCCTTGTCCATGGTAACAACATCTACTGGTGAGAGGCTCTGCCTTGTCCACGGTAACAATCCCTACTGGTGAGAGGCTCTGCCTTGTCCATGGTAACAATACCTACTGGTGAGAGTCTCTGCCTTGGCCATGGTAACAATACCTACTGGTGAGAGGCTCTACCTTGTCCATGGTAACAATCCCTACTGGTGAGAGGCTCTACCTTGTCCATGGTAACAACACCTAATGGTGAGAGGCTCTACCTTGTCCATGGTAACACCTACTGGTGAGAGGCTCTGCCTTGTCCACGGTAACAATACCTACTGGTGAGAGGCTCTGCCTTGGCCATGGTAACAATACCTACTGGTGAGAGGCTCTACCTTGTCCACGGTAACAACACCTACTGGTGAGAGGCTCTACCTTGTCCATGGTAACACTTACTGGGGAGAAGCTCTGCCTTGTCCATGGTAACAATCCCTACTGGTGAGAGGTTCTACCTTGTCCATGGTAACAACACCTACTGTTGAGAGGCTCTAAGTTGTCCATGGTAACAATCCCTACTGGTGAGAGTCTTACCTTGTCCGCGGTAACAACACCTACTGGTGAGAGGCTCTGCCTTGGCCACGGTAACAATCCCTACTTGTGAGAGGCTCTACCTTGTCCATGGTAACAACACCTACTGGTGAGAGGCTCTGCCTTGTCCATGGTAACAATCCCTACTGGTGAGAGGCTCTTGACCAAGGTAACAATCCCTACTGGTGAGAGGCTCTGACTTATCCACGGTAACAATATCTACTGGTTAGAAGCTCTACCTTGACCACGGTAACAATCCCTACTGGTGAGAGGCTCTACCTTGTCCATGGTAACAATCCCTACTTGCGAGAGGCTCTGCCTTGTCCATGGTAACAACACCTACTGGTGAGAGGCTCTGCCTTGTCCATGGTAACAATCCCTACTGGTGAGAGGCTCTGCCATGTCCACGGTAACAATCCCTACTAGTGAGAGGCTCTACCTTGACCATGGTAACAATCCCTACTGGTGAGAGGCTCTACCTTGTCCATGGTAACAATCCCTACTGGTGAGAGGCTCTACCTTGTCCATGGTAACAATACCTACTGGTGAGAGGCTCTACCTTGTCCATGGTAACAACACCTACTGGTGAGAGGCTCTACCTTGTCCATGGTAACAATCCCTACTGGTGAGAGGCTCTCTTGTCCATGGTAACAATCCCTACTGGTGAGAGGCTCTTGTCCATGGTAACAATCCCTACTGGTGAGAGGCTCTTGTCCATGGTAACAATCCTACTGGTGAGAGGCTCTTGTCCATGGTAACAATCCCTACTGGTGAGAGGCTGTTGTCCACGGTAACAATCCCTACTGGTGAGAGGCTCTGCCTGTCCATGGTAACAACCTACTGGTGAGAGGCTCTGCCTTGTCCACGGTAACAATCCCTACTGGTGAGAGGCTCTGCCTTGTCCATGGTAACAATACCTACTGGTGAGAGGCTCTGCCTTGGCCATGGTAACAATACCTACTGGTGAGAAGGCTCTACTTTGTCCATGGTAACAATCCCTACTGGTGAGAGGCTCTACCTTGTCCATGGTAACAACATCTACTGGTGAGAAGCTCTACCTTGTACATGGTAACACCTACTGGTGAGAGGCTCTGCCTTGTCCACGGTAACAATACCTACTGGTGAGAGGCTCTGCCTTGGCCATGGTAACAATCCCTACTGGTGAGAGGCTCTACCTTGTCCACGGTAACAAACCTACTCGTGAGAGGCTCTACTTGTCCATGGTAACACCTACTGGTGAGAGGCTCTGCCTTGTCCATGGTAACAATCCCTACTGGTGAGAGGCTCTGCCTTGTCCATGGTAACAATACCTACTGGTGAGAGGCTCTGCCTTGGCCATGGTAACAATACCTACTGGTGAGAGGCTCTACTTTGTCCATGGTAACAATCCTACTGGTGAGAGGCTCTGCTTGGCCATGGTAACAATACCTACTGGTGAGAGGCTCTTGTCCATGGTAACAATCCCTACTGGTGAGAGGCTCTTGTCCATGGTAACAATCCCTACTGGTGAGAGGCTCTTGTCCATGGTAACAATCCCTACTGGTGAGAGGCTCTTGTCCATGGTAACAATCCCTACTGGTGAGAGGCTCTTGTCCATGGTAACAATCCCTACTGGTGAGAGGCTCTTGTCCATGGTAACAATCCCTACTGGTGAGAGGCTCTTGTCCACGGTAACAATCCCTACTGGTGAGAGGCTCTGCCTTGTCCATGGTAACAACATCTACTGGTGAGAGGCTCTGCCTTGTCCACGGTAACAATCCCTACTGGTGAGAGGCTCTGCCTTGTCCATGGTAACAATACCTACTGGTGAGAGTCTCTGCCTTGGCCATGGTAACAATACCTACTGGTGAGAGGCTCTACCTTGTCCATGGTAACAATCCCTACTGGTGAGAGGCTCTACCTTGTCCATGGTAACAACACCTAATGGTGAGAGGCTCTACCTTGTCCATGGTAACACCTACTGGTGAGAGGCTCTGCCTTGGCCATGGTAACAATACCTACTGGTGAGAGGCTCTACCTTGTCCACGGTAACAACACCTACTGGTGAGAGGCTCTACCTTGTCCATGGTAACACTTACTGGGGAGAAGCTCTGCCTTGTCCATGGTAACAATCCCTACTGGTGAGAGGCTCTACCTTGTCCATGGTAACAACACCTACTGTTGAGAGGCTCTAAGTTGTCCATGGTAACAATCCCTACTGGTGAGAGTCTTACCTTGTCCGCGGTAACAACACCTACTGGTGAGAGGCTCTGCCTTGGCCACGGTAACAATCCCTACTTGTGAGAGGCTCTACCTTGTCCATGGTAACAACACCTACTGGTGAGAGGCTCTGCCTTGTCCATGGTAACAATCCCTACTGGTGAGAGGCTCTTGACCAAGGTAACAATCCCTACTGGTGAGAGGCTCTGACTTATCCACGGTAACAATATCTACTGGTTAGAAGCTCTACCTTGACCACGGTAACAATCCCTACTGGTGAGAGGCTCTACCTTGTCCATGGTAACAATCCCTACTTGCGAGAGGCTCTGCCTTGTCCATGGTAACAACACCTACTGGTGAGAGGCTCTGCCTTGTCCATGGTAACAATCCCTACTGGTGAGAGGCTCTGCCATGTCCACGGTAACAATCCCTACTAGTGAGTGGCTCTACGTTGACCATGGGAACAATCCCTACTGGTGAGAGGCTCTACCTTGTCCATGGTAACAATCCCTACTGGTGAGAGGCTCTACCTTGACCATGGTAACAACACCTACTGGTGAGAGGCTCTACCTTGTCCATGGTAACAACACCTACTGGTGAGAGGCTCTTGTCCATGGTAACAATCCCTACTGGTGAGAGGCTCTTGTCCATGGTAACAATCCCTACTGGTGAGAGGCTCTTGTCCATGGTAACAATCCCTACTGGTGAGAGGCTCTTGTCCATGGTAACAATCCCTACTGGTGAGAGGCTGTTGTCCACTGTAACAATCCCTACTGGTGAGAGGCTCTGCCTTGTCCATGGTAACAATACCTACTGGTGAGAGGCTCTGCCTTGGCCATGGTAACAATACCTACTGGTGAGAGGCTCTACTTTGTCCATGGTAACTATCCCTACTGGTGAGAGGCTCTACCTTGTCCATGGTAAGAACATCTACTGGTGAGAAGCTCCACCTTGTACATGGTAACACCTACTGGTGAGAGGCTCTGCCTTGTCCACGGTAACAATACCTACTGGTGAAAGGCTCTGCCTTGGCCATGGTAACAATACCTACTGGTGAGAGGCTCTACCTTGTCCACGGTAACAACACCTACTCGTGAGAGGCTCTACCTTGTCCATGGTAACACTTACTGGTGAGAGGCTCTGCCTTGTCCATGGTAACAATACCTACTGGTGAGAGGCTCTACTTTGTCCATGGTAACAATCCCTACTGGTGAGAGGCTCTGCCTTGGCCATGGTAACAATACCTACTGGTGAGAGGCTCTAACTTGTCCACGGTAACAACACCTACTGGTGAGAGGCTCTACCTTGTCCATGGTAACACTTACTGGTGAGAAGCTCTGCCTTGTCCATGGTAACAATCCCTACTGGTGAGAGGCTCTACCTTGTCCATGGTAACAACACCTACTGTTGAGAGGCTCTACGTTGTCCATGGTAACAATCCCTACTGGTGAGAGTCTTACCTTGTCCGCGGTAACAACACCTACTGGTGAGAGGCTCTGCCTTGGCCACGGTAACAATCCCTACTTGTGAGAGGCTCTACCTTGTCCATGGTAACAACACCTACTGGTGAGAGGCTCTGCCTTGTCCATGGTAACAATCCCTACTGGTGAGAGGCTCTTGACCAAGGTAACAATCCCTACTGGTGAGAGGCTCTGACTTATCCACGGTAACAATATCTACTGGTTAGAAGCTCTACCTTGACCACGGTAACAATTCCTACTGGTGAGAGGCTCTACCTTGTCCATGGTAACAATCCCTACTTGCCAGAGGCTCTGCCTTGTCCATGGTAACAACACCTACTGGTGAGAGGTTCTGCCTTGTCCATGGTAACAATCCCTACTGGTGAGAGGCTCTGCCATGTCCACGGTAACAATCCCTACTAGTGAGAGGCTCTACCTTGACCATGGGAACAATCCCTACTGGTGAGAGGCTCTACCTTGACCATGGTAACAACACCTACTGGTGAGAGGCTCTACCTTGTCCATGGTAACAACACCTACTGGTGAGAGGCTCTTGTCCATGGTAGCAATCCCTACTGGTGAGAGGCTCTTGTCCATGGTAACAATCCCTACTGGTGAGAGGCTCTTGTCCATGGTAACAATACCTACTGGTGAGAGGCTCTTGTCCACGGTAACAATCCCTACTGGTGAGAGGCTCTGCCTTGTCCATGGTAACAACACCTACTGGTGAGAGGCGCTGCCTTGTCCACGGTAACAATCCCTACTGGTGAGAGGCTCTGCCTTGTCCATGGTAACAATACCTACTGGTGAGAGTCTCTGCCTTGGCCATGGTAACAATACCTACTGGTGAGAGGCTCTACCTTGTCCATGGTAACAATCCCTACTGGTGAGAGGCTCTACCTTGTCCATGGTAACAACACCTAATGGTGAGAGGCTCTACCTTGTCCATGGTAACACCTACTGGTGAGAGGCTCTGCCTTGTCCACGGTAACAATACCTACTGGTGAGAGGCTCTGCCTTGGCCATGGTAACAATACCTACTGGTGAGAGGCTCTACCTTGTCCACGGTAACAACACGTACTGGTGAGAGGCTCTACCTTGTCCATGGTAACACTTACTGGTGAGAAGCTCTGCCTTGTCCATGGTAACAATCCCTACTGGTGAGAGGCTCTACCTTGTCCATGGTAACAACACCTACTGTTGAGAGGCTCTACGTTGTCCATGGTAACAATCCCTACTGGTGAGAGTCTTACTTTGTCCTCGGTAACAACACCTACTGGTGAGAGGCTCTGCCTTGGCCACGGTAACAATCCCTACTTGTGAGAGGCTCTACCTTGTCCATGGTAACAACACCTACTGGTGAGAGGCTCTGCCTTGTCCATGGTAACAATCCCTACTGGTGAGAGGCTCTTGACCAAGGTAACAATCACTACTGGTGAGAGGCTCTGACTTATCCACGGTAACAATATCTACTGGTTAGAAGCTCTACCTTGACCACGGTAACAATCCCTACTGGTGAGAGGCTCTACCTTGTCCATGGTAACAATCCCTACTTGCGAGAGGCTCTGCCTTGTCCATGGTAACAACACCTACTGGTGAGAGGCTCTGCCTTGTCCATGGTAACAATCCCTACTGGTGAGAGGCTCTGCCATGTCCACGGTAACAATCCCTACTAGTGAGTGGCTCTACGTTGACCATGGGAACAATCCCTACTGGTGAGAGGCTCTACCTTGTCCATGGTAACAATCCCTACTGGTGAGAGGCTCTACATTGACCATGGTAACAACACCTACTGGTGAGAGGCTCTACCTTGTCCATGGTAACAACACCTACTGGTGAGAGGCTCTTGTCCATGGTAACAATCACTACTGGTGAGAGGCTCTTGTCCATGGTAACAATCCCTACTGGTGAGAGGCTCTTGTCCATGGTAACAATCAATACTGGTGAGAGGCTCTTGTCCATGGTAACAATCCCTACTGGTGAGAGGCTCTTGTCCATGGTAACAATCCCTACTGGTGAGAGGCTGTTGTCCACGGTAACAATCCCTACTGGTGAGAGGCTCTGCCTTGTCCATGGTAACAACACCTACTGGTAAGAGGCTCTGCCTTGTCCACGGCAACAATCCCTACTGGCGAGAGGCTCTGCCTTGTCCATGGTAACAATACCTACTGGTGAGAGGCTCTGCCTTGGCCATGGTAACAATACCTACTGGTGAGAGGCTCTACTTTGTCCATGGTAACAATCCCTACTGGTGAGAGGCTCTACCTTGTCCATGGTAACAACATCTACTGGTGAGAAGCTCTACCTTGTACATGGTAACACCTACTGGTGAGAGGCTCTGCCTTGTCCACGGTAACAATACCTACTGGTGAAAGGCTCTGCCTTGGCCATGGTAACAATACCTACTGGTGAGAGGCTCTACCTTGTCCACGGTAACAACACCTACTGGTGAGAGGCTCTGCCTTGTCCATGGTAACAATACCTACTGGTGAGAGGCTCTGCCTTGGCCATGGTAACAATAACTACTGGTGAGAGGCTCTACTTTGTCCATGGTAACAATCCCTACTGGTGAGAGGCTCTGCCTTGGCCATGGTAACAATACCTACTGGTGAGAGGCTCTACCTTGTCCACGGTAACAACACCTACTGGTGAGAGGCTCTACCTTGTCCATGGTAACACTTACTAGTGAGAAGCTCTGCCTTGTCCATGGTAACAATCCTTACTGGTGAGAGGCTCTACCTTGTCCATGGTAACAACACCTACTGGTGAGAGGCTCTGCCATGTCCACGGTAACAATCCCTACTAGTAGGTGGCTCTATGTTGATCATGGGAACAATCCCTACTGGTGAGAGGCTCTACCTTGTCCATGGTAACAATCCCTACTGGTGAGAGGCTCTACCTTGACCATGGTAACAACACCTACTGGTGAGAGGCTCTACCTTGTCCATGGTAACAACACCTACTGGTGAGAGGCTCTTGTCCATGGTAACAATCCCTACTGGTGAGAGGCTCTTGTCCATGGTAACAATCCCTACTGGTGAGAGGCTCTTGTCCATGGTAACAATCAATACTGGTGAGAGGCTCTTGTCCATGGTAACAATCCCTACTGGTGAGAGGCTCTTGTCCATGGTAACAATCCCTACTGGTGAGAGGCTGTTGTCCACGGTAACAATCCCTACTGGTGAGAGGCTCTGCCTTGTCCATGGTAACAACACCTACTGGTGAGAGGCTCTGCCTTGTCCACGGTAACAATCCCTACTGGTGAGAGGCTCTGCCTTGTCCATGGTAACAACATCTACTGGTGAGAAGCTCTACCTTGTACATGGTAACACCTACTGGTGAGAGGCTCTGCCTTGTCCACGGTAACAATACCTACTGGTGAAAGGCTCTGCCTTGGCCATGGTAACAATACCTACTGGTGAGAGGCTCTACCTTGTCCACGGTAACAACACCTACTCGTGAGAGGCTCTACCTTGTCCATGGTAACACTTACTGGTGAGAGGCTCTGCCTTGTCCATGGTAACAATCCCTACTGGTGAGAGGCTCTGCCTTGTCCATGGTAACAATACCTACTGGTGAGAGGCTCCGCCTTGGCCATGGTAACAATACCTACTGGTGAGAGGCTCTACTTTGTCCATGGTAACAATCCCTACTGGTGAGAGGCTCTGCCTTGGCCATGGTAACAATACCTACTGGTGAGAGGCTCTACCTTGTCCATGGTAACAACACCTACTCGTGAGAGGCTCTACCTTGTCCATGGTAACACTTACTGGTGAGAGGCTCTGCCTTGTCCATGGTAACAATCCCTACTGGTGAGAGGCTCTACCTTGTCCATGGTAACAACACCTACTGTTGAGAGGCTCTACGTTGTCCATGGTAACAATCACTACTGGTGAGAGTCTTACCTTGTCCGCGGTAACAACACCTACTGGTGAGAGGCTCTACCTTGGCCACGGTAACAATCCCTACTTGTGAGAGGCTCTACCTTGTCCATGGTAACAACACCTACTGGTGAGAGGCTCTGCCTTGTCCATGGTAACAATCCCTACTGGTGAGAGGCTCTTGACCAAGGTAACAATCCCTACTGGTGAGAGGCTCTGCCTTGTCCACGGTAACAATACCTACTGGTGAGAGGCTCTACCTTGTCCACGGTAACAATCCCTACTGGTGAGAGGCTCTACCTTGTCCACGGTAACAACACCTACTGGTGAGAGGCTCTGCCTTGTCCATGGTAACAACACCTACTGGTGAGAGGCTCTGCCTTGTCCATGGTAACAATCCCTACTGGTGAGAGGCTCTGCCTTGTCCACGGTAACAACACCTACTGGTGAGAGGCTCTACCTTGTCCATGGTAACAATCCCTACTGGTGAGAGGCTCTACCTTGTCCATGGTAACAACACCTACTGGTGAGAGGCTCTACCTTGTCCATGGTAACAACACCTACTGGTGAGAGGCTCTACCTTGTCCATGGTAACAACACCTACTGGTGAGAGGCTCTTGTCCATGGTAACAATCCCTACTGGTGAGAGGCTCTTGTCCATGGTAACAATCCCTACTGGTGAGAGGCTCTTGTCCATGGTAACAATCCTACTGGTGAGAGGCTCTTGTCCATGGTAACAATCCCTACTGGTGAGAGGCTGTTGTCCACGGTAACAATCCCTACTGGTGAGAGGCTCTGCCTTGTCCACGGTAACAATCCCTACTGGTGAGAGGCTCTGCCTTGTCCATGGTAACAATACCTACTGGTGAGAGGCTCTGCCTTGGCCATGGTAACAATACCTACTGGTGAGAGGCTCTACCTTGTCCATGGTAACAATCCCTACTGGTGAGAGGCTCTACCTTGTCCATGGTAACAATCTACTGGTGAGAGGCTCTACCTTGTCCATGGTAACAACTACTGGTGAGAGGCTCTGCCTTGTCCACGGTAACAATACCTACTGGTGAGAGGCTCTGCCTTGGCCATGGTAACAATACCTACTGGTGAGAGGCTCTACCTTGTCCACGGTAACAACACCTACTGGTGAGAGGCTCTACCTTGTCCATGGTAACACCTACTGGTGAGAGGCTCTGCCTTGTCCATGGTAACAATCCCTACTGGTGAGAGGCTCTACCTTGTCCACGGTAACAACACCTACTGGTGAGAGGCTTACCTTGTCCACGGTAACAACACCTACTGGTGAGAGGCTCTGCCTTGGCCACGGTAACAACACCTACTGGTGAGAGGTTCTGCCTTGGCCACGGTAACAACACCTACTGGTGAGAGGCTCTACCTTGTCCATGGTAACAACACCTACTGGTGAGAGGCTCTACCTTGTCCATGGTAACACTTACTGGTGAGAGGCTCTGCCTTGTCCATGGTAACAATCCCTACTGGTGAGAGACTCTACCTTGTCCATGGTAACAACACCTACTGGTGAGAGGCTCTACCTTGTCCATGGTAACAATCCCTACTGGTGAGAGGCTTACCTTGTCCGCGGTAACAACACCTACTGGTGAGAGGCTCTGCCTTGGCCACGGTAACAACACCTACTGGTGAGAGGTTCTGCCTTGGCCACGGTAACAACACCTACTGGTGAGAGGCTCTACCTTGTCCATGGTAACAACACCTACTGGTGAGAGGCTCTACCTTGTCCATGGTAACAATCTCTACTGGTGAGAGGCTCTACCTTGTCCACGGTAACAACACCTACTGGTGAGAATCTCTGCCTTGGCCATGGTAACAATACCTACTGGTGAGAGGCTCTACCTTGTCCATGGTAACAACACCTACTGGTGAGAGGTTCTGCCTTGGCCACGGTAACAATACCTACTGGTGAGAGGATCTGCCTTGGCCACGGTAACAATACCTACTGATGAGACACTCTACCTTGTCCATGGTAACAATCCCTACTGGTGAGAGGCTCTACCTTGTCCATGGTAACAACACCTACTGTTGAGAGGCTCTACGTTGTCCATGGTAACAATCCCAACTGGTGTGAGGCTTACCTTGTCCGCGGTAACAACACCTACTGGTGAGAGGCTCTGCCTTGGCCACGGTAACAATCCCTATTTGTGAGAGGCTCTACCTTGTCCATGGTAACAACACCTACTGGTGAGAGGCTCTGCCTTGTCCATGGTAACAATCCCTACTGGTGAGAGGCTCTTGACCAAGGTAACAATCCTTACTGGTGAGAGGCTCTGACTTATCCACGGTAACAATATCTACTGGTTAGAAGCTCTACCTTGACCACGGTAACAATCCCTACTGGTGAGAGGCTCTACCTTGTCCATGGTAACAATCCCTACTGGCGAGAGGCTCTGCCTTGTCCATGGTAACAACACCTACTGGTGAGAGGCTCTGCCTTGTCCATGGTAACAATCCCTACTGGTGAGAGGCTCTGCCATGTCCACGGTAACAATCCCTACTAGTGAGTGGCTCTACATTGACCATGGGAACAATCCCTACTGGTGAGAGGCTCTGCCTTGGCCATGGTAACAATACCTACTGGTGAGAGGCTCTACCTTGTCCACGGTAACAACACCTACTGGTGAGAGGCTCTATCTTGTCCATGGTAACACTTACTGGTGAGAGGCTCTGCCTTGTCCATGGTAACAATCCCTACTGGTGAGAGGCTCTACCTTGTCCATGGTAACAACACCTACTGGTGAGAGGCTTACCTTGTCCACGGTAACAACACCTACTGGTGAGAGGCTCTGCCTTGGCCATGGTAACAACACCTACTGGTGAGAGGTTCTGCCTTGGCCACGGTAACAACACCTACTGGTGAGAGGCTCTACCTTGTCCATGGTAACAACACCTACTGGTGAGAGGCTCTACCTTGTCCATGGTAACAACTCTACTGGTGAAGCTCTACCTTGTCCCGGTAACAACACCTACTGGTGAGAATCTCTGCCTTGGCCATGGTAACAATACTACTGGTGAGAGGCTCTACCTTGTCCATGGTAACAACACCTACTGGTGAGAGTCTGCCTTGCCAGGTACATACCTACTGGTAGAGGATCTGCCTTCCACGGTAACAATACCACTGTGAGACTCTACCTTGTCCATGGTAACAATCCCTACTGGTGAGAGGCTCTACCTTGTCCATGGTAACACTTACTGGTGAGAGGCTCTGCCTTGTCCATGGTAACCCCTACTGGTGAGAGGCTCTGCCTTGGCCTGGTAACAATATCTACTGGTGAGAGGATCTGCCTTGGCCACGGTAACAATCCTACTGGTGAGAACTCTACCTTTCCATGGTAACAATCCCTACTGGTGAGAGGCTCTGCCTTGTCCACGGTAACAATACCTACTGGTGAGAGGCTCTGCCTTGTCCACGGTAACAATACCTACTGGTGAGAGGCTCTGCCTTGGCCACGGTAACAATACCTACTGGTGAGAGGCTCTGCCTTGTCCACGGTAACAATACCTACTGGTGAGAGGCTCTGCCTTGTCCATGGTAACAACACCTACTGGTGAGAGGCTCTGCCTTGGCCACGGTAACAACACCTACTGGTGAGAGGCTCTGCCTTGGCCACGGTAACAACACCTACTGGTGAGAGGCTCTACCTTGTCCATGGTAACAATCCCTACTGGTGAGAGGCTCTACCTTGTCCACGGTAACAACACCTACTGGTGAGAGGCTCTGCCTTGGCCACGGTAACAACACCTACTGGTGAGAGGCTCTGCCTTGGCCACGGTAACAATCCCTACTGGTGAGAGGCTCTGCCTTGTCCACGGTAACAACACCTACTGGTGAGAGGTTCTGCCTTGGCCACGGTAACAACACCTACTGGTGAGAGGTTCTGCCTTGGCCACGGTAACAACACCTACTGGTGAGAGGCTCTACCTTGTCCATGGTAACAATCCCTACTGGTGAGAGGCTCTACCTTGTCCACGGTAACAACACCTACTGGTGAGAGGCTCTGCCTTGTCCACGGTAACAACACCTACTGGTGAGAGGCTCTGCCTTGGCCACGGTAACAACACCTACTGGTGAGAGGTTCTGCCTTGGCCACGGTAACAACACCTACTGGTGAGAGGCTCTACCTTGTCCATGGTAACAATCCCTACTGGTGAGAGGCTCTACCTTGTCCACGGTAACAACACCTACTGGTGAGAGGCTCTGCCTTGGCCACGGTAACAACACCTACTGGTGAGAGGTTCTGCCTTGGCCACGGTAACAATCCCTACTGGTGAGAGGCTCTGCCTTGTCCACGGTAACAACACCTACTGGTGAGAGGTTCTGCCTTGGCCACGGTAACAATATCTACTGGTGAGAGGTTCTGCCTTGGCCACGGTAACAACACCTACTGGTGAGAGGCTCTACCTTGTCCAAGGTAACAACACCTACTGGTGAGAGGCTCTACCTTGTCCATGGTAACAACACCTACTGGTGAGAGGCTCTACCTTGTCCATGGTAACAATCCCTACTGGTGAGAGGCTCTACCTTGTCCACGGTAACAACACCTACTGGTGAGAGGCTCTGCCTTGTCCACGGTAACAACACCTACTGGTGAGAGGCTCTGCCTTGGCCATGGTAACAATATCTACTGGTGAGAGGCTCTGCCTTGTCCACGGTAACAACACCTACTGGTGAGAGGCTCTGCCTTGGCCACGGTAACAATATCTACTGGTGAGAGGTTCTGCCTTGGCCACAACAACACTACTGGTGAGAGGCTCTACCTTGTCCATGGTAACAACACCTACTGGTGAGAGGCTCTACCTTGTCCACGGTAACAATCCCTACTGGTGAGAGGCTCTACCTTGTCCACGGTAACAACACCTACTGGTGAGAGGTTCTGCCTTGTCCACGGTAACAATACCTACTGGTGAGAGGTTCTACCTTGTCCACGGTAACAACACCTACTGGTGAGAGGCTCTACCTTGTCCATGGTAACAATACCTACTGGTGAGAGGCTCTACCTTGTCCATGGTAACAACACCTACTGGTGAGAGGCTCTACCTTGTCCATGGTAACAATCCCTACTGGTGAGAGGCTCTACCTTGTCCAAGGTAACAACACCTACTGGTGAGAGGCTCTGCCTTGTCCACGGTAACAACACCTACTGATGAGAGGCTCTGCCTTGGCCATGGTAACAATATCTACTGGTGAGAGGTTCTGCCTTGGCCACGGTAACAACACCTACTGGTGAGAGGCTCTACCTTGTCCATGGTAACAATCCCTACTGGTGAGAGGCTCTACCTTGTCCATGGTAACAATCCCTACTGGTGAGAGGCTCTACCTTGTCCATGGTAACAACACCTACTGGTGAGAGGCTCTACCTTGTCCATGGTAACAATCTCTACTGGTGAGAGGCTCTACCTTGTCCACGGTAACAACACCTACTGGTGAGAGGCTCTGCCTTGGCCATGGTAACAATATCTACTGGTGAGAGGCTCTACCTTGTCCATGGTAACAATACCTACTGGTGAGAGGCTCTACCTTGTCCATGGTAACAACACCTACTGGTGAGAGGTTCTGCCTTGGCCACGGTAACAATACCTACTGGTGAGAGGCTCTGCCTTGTCCATGGTAACAACACCTACTGGTGAGAGGCTCTGCCTTGGCCACGGTAACAACACCTACTGGTGAGAGGCTCTGCCTTGGCCATGGTAACAACACCTACTGGTGAGAGGCTCTACCTTGTCCATGGTAACAATCCCTACTGGTGAGAGGCTCTACCTTGTCCACGGTAACAACACCTACTGGTGAGAGGCTCTGCCTTGGCCACGGTAACAACACCTACTGGTGAGAGGCTCTGCCTTGGCCATGGTAACAATACCTACTGGTGAGAGGCTCTGCCTTGGCCACGGTAACAACACCTAC
>CM026390.1:68781239-68809552 GCA_014843695.1 Archivesica marissinica
ACTGGTGAGAGGATCTGCCTTGTCCATGGTAACAATAACTACTGGTGAGAGGCTCTACTTTGTCCATGGTAACAATCCCTACTGGTGAGAGGCTCTGCCTTGGCCATGGTAACAATACCTACTGGTGAGAGGCTCTGCCTTGTCCATGGTAACAACACCTACTGGTGAGAGGCTCTACCTTGTCCATGGTAACAATTACTGGTGAGAGGCTCTGCCTTGTCCATGGTAACAATCCCTACTGGTGAGAGGCTCTGCCTTGTCCATGGTAACAATCCCTACTGGTGAGAGGCTCTGCCTTGTCCACGGTAACAATCCCTACTGGTGAGAGGCTCTACGTTGTCCATGGTAACAATCCCTACTGGTGAGAGGCTCTACCTTGTCCATGGTAACAATCCCTACTGGTGAGAGGCTCTACATTGTCCATGGTAACAACACCTACTGGTGAGAGGCTCTACCTTGTCCATGGTAACAACACCTACTGGTGAGAGGCTCTTGTCCATGGTAACAATCCCTACTGGTGAGAGGCTCTTGTCCATGGTAACAATCCCTACTGGTGAGAGGCTCTTGTCCATGGTAACAATCAATACTGGTGAGAGGCTCTTGTCCATGGTAACAATCCCTACTGGTGAGAGGCTCTTGTCCATGGTAACAATCCCTACTGGTGAGAGGCTCTTGTCCACGGTAACAATCCCTACTGGTGAGAGGCTCTGCCTTGTCCATGGTAACAACACCTACTGGTGAGAGGCTCTGCCTTGTCCACGGTAACAATACCTACTGGTGAGAGGCTCTGCCTTGTCCATGGTAACAACACCTACTGGTGAGAGGCTCTACCTTGTCCATGGTAACACCTACTGGTGAGAGGCTCTGCCTTGTCCACGGTAACAATACCTACTGGTGAGAGGCTCTGCCTTGGCCATGGTAACAATACCTACTGGTGAGAGGCTCTACCTTGTCCACGGTAACAACACCTACTGGTGAGAGGCTCTACCTTGTCCATGGTAACAATTACTGGTGAGAGGCTCTACCTTGTCCATGGTAACAATCCCTACTGGTGAGAGGCTCTGCCTTGTCCACGGTAACAATACCTACTGGTGAGAGGCTCTGCCTTGGCCATGGTAACAATACCTACTGGTGAGAGGCTCTACCTTGTCCATGGTAACAATCCCTACTGGTGAGAGGCTCTGCCTTGGCCATGGTAACAATACCTACTGGTGAGAGGCTCTACCTTGTCCATGGTAACAACACCTACTGGTGAGAGGCTCTACCTTGTCCATGGTAACACTTACTGGTGAGAGGCTCTGCCTTGTCCATGGTAACAATCCCTACTGGTGAGAGGCTCTACCTTGTCCATGGTAACAACACCTACTGGTGAGAGGCTCTACCTTGTCCATGGTAACAATCACTACTGGTGAGAGTCTTACCTTGTCCACGGTAACAACACCTACTGGTGAGAGGCTCTACCTTGGCCACGGTAACAATCCCTACTGGTGAGAGGCTCTACCTTGTCCATGGTAACAACACCTACTGGTGAGAGGCTCTGCCTTGTCCATGGTAACAATCCCTACTGGTGAGAGGCTCTTGACCAAGGTAACAATCCCTACTGGTGAGAGGCTCTGACTTGTCCACGGTAACAATATCTACTGGTTAGAAGCTCTACCTTGACCACGGTAACAATCCCTACTGGTGAGAGGCTCTACCTTGTCCATGGTAACAATCCCTACTGGTGAGAGGCTCTGCCTTGTCCATGGTAACAACACCTACTGGTGAGAGGCTCTGCCTTGTCCATGGTAACAATCCCTACTGGTGAGAGGCTCTGCCATGTCCACGGTAACAATCCCTACTGGTGAGAGGCTCTACCTTGACCATGGTAACAATCCCTACTGGTGAGAGGCTCTACCTTGTCCATGGTAACAATCCCTACTGGTGAGAGGCTCTACCTTGTCCATGGTAACAACACCTACTGGTGAGAGGCTCTACCTTGTCCATGGTAACAACACCTACTGGTGAGAGGCTCTTGTCCATGGTAACAATCCCTACTGGTGAGAGGCTCTTGTCCATGGTAACAATCCCTACTGGTGAGAGGCTCTTGTCCATGGTAACAATCCCTACTGGTGAGAGGCTCTTGTCCATGGTAACAATCCCTACTGGTGAGAGGCTGTTGTCCATGGTAACAATCCCTACTGGTGAGAGGCTCTGCCTTGTCCACGGTAACAATCCCTACTGGTGAGAGGCTCTGCCTTGTCCATGGTAACAATACCTACTGGTGAGAGGCTCTGCCTTGGCCATGGTAACAATACCTACTGGTGAGAGGCTCTACCTTGTCCATGGTAACAATCCCTACTGGTGAGAGGCTCTACCTTGTCCATGGTAACAACACCTACTGGTGAGAGGCTCTACCTTGTCCATGGTAACACCTACTGGTGAGAGGCTCTGCCTTGTCCACGGTAACAATACCTACTGGTGAGAGGCTCTGCCTTGGCCATGGTAACAATACCTACTGGTGAGAGGCTCTACCTTGTCCACGGTAACAACACCTACTGGTGAGAGGCTCTGCCTTGTCCATGGTAACAATACCTACTGGTGAGAGGCTCTGCCTTGTCCATGGTAACAATACCTACTGGTGAGAGGCTCTACCTTGTCCATGGTAACAATCCCTACTGGTGAGAGGCTCTGCCTTGTCCACGGTAACAACCTACTGGTGAGAGGCTCTGCCTTGTCCACGGTAACAACACCTACTGGTGAGAGGCTCTGCCTTGGCCACGGTAACAACACCTACTGGTGAGAGGCTCTACCTTGTCCATGGTAACAACACCTACTGGTGAGAGGCTCTACCTTGTCCATGGTAACACTTACTGGTGAGAGGCTCTGCCTTGTCCATGGTAACAATCCCTACTGGTGAGAGGCTCTACCTTGTCCATGGTAACAACACCTACTGGTGAGAGGCTCTACCTTGTCCATGGTAACAATCCCTACTGGTGAGAGGCTTACCTTGTCCACGGTAACAACACCTACTGGTGAGAGGCTCTGCCTTGGCCACGGTAACAACACCTACTGGTGAGAGGTTCTGCCTTGGCCACGGTAACAACACCTACTGGTGAGAGGCTCTACCTTGTCCATGGTAACAACACCTACTGGTGAGAGGCTCTACCTTGTCCATGGTAACAATCTCTACTGGTGAGAGGCTCTACCTTGTCCACGGTAACAACACCTACTGGTGAGAATCTCTGCCTTGGCCATGGTAACAATATCTACTGGTGAGAGGCTCTACCTTGTCCATGGTAACAACACCTACTGGTGAGAGGTTCTGCCTTGGCCACGGTAACAATACCTACTGGTGAGAGGATCTGCCTTGGCCACGGTAACAATACCTACTGGTGAGACACTCTACCTTGTCCATGGTAACAATCCCTACTGGTGAGAGGCTCTACCTTGTCCATGGTAACAACACCTACTGGTGAGAGGCTCTACGTTGTCCATGGTAACAATCCCAACTGGTGGAGGCTTACCTTGTCCGCGGTAACAACACCTACTGGTGAGAGGCTCTGCCTTGGCCACGGTAACAATCCCTACTGGTGAGAGGCTCTACCTTGTCCATGGTAACAACACCTACTGGTGAGAGGCTCTGCCTTGTCCATGGTAACAATCCCTACTGGTGAGAGGCTCTTGACCAAGGTAACAATCCTACTGGTGAGAGGCTCTGCTTATCCACGGTAACAATATCTACTGGTTAGAAGCTCTACCTTGACCACGGTAACAATCCCTACTGGTGAGAGGCTCTACCTTGTCCATGGTAACAATCCCTACTGGTGAGAGGCTCTGCCTTGTCCATGGTAACAACACCTACTGGTGAGAGGCTCTGCCTTGTCCATGGTAACAATCCCTACTGGTGAGAGGCTCTGCCTTGTCCACGGTAACAATCCCTACTGTGAGGGCTCTACTTGCCATGGAACAACCTACTGGTGAGAGGCTCTGCCTTGGCCATGGTAACAATACCTACTGGTGAGAGGCTCTACCTTGTCCACGGTAACAACACCTACTGGTGAGAGGCTCTACCTTGTCCATGGTAACACTTACTGGTGAGAGGCTCTGCCTTGTCCATGGTAACAATCCCTACTGGTGAGAGGCTCTACCTTGTCCATGGTAACAACACCTACTGGTGAGAGGCTCTGCCTTGTCCACGGTAACAACACCTACTGGTGAGAGGCTCTGCCTTGGCCATGGTAACAACACCTACTGGTGAGAGGTTCTGCCTTGGCCACGGTAACAACACCTACTGGTGAGAGGCTCTACCTTGTCCATGGTAACAACACCTACTGGTGAGAGGCTCTACCTTGTCCATGGTAACAATCCCTACTGGTGAGAGGCTCTACCTTGTCCACGGTAACAACACCTACTGGTGAGAGGCTCTGCCTTGGCCATGGTAACAATACCTACTGGTGAGAGGCTCTACCTTGTCCATGGTAACAACACCTACTGGTGAGAGGCTCTGCCTTGGCCACGGTAACAATACCTACTGGTGAGAGGCTCTGCCTTGGCCACGGTAACAATACCTACTGGTGAGAGGCTCTACCTTGTCCATGGTAACAATACCTACTGGTGAGAGGCTCTACCTTGTCCATGGTAACACTTACTGGTGAGAGGCTCTGCCTTGTCCATGGTAACAATACCTACTGGTGAGAGGCTCTGCCTTGGCCATGGTAACAATATCTACTGGTGAGAGGATCTGCCTTGGCCACGGTAACAATACCTACTGGTGAGAGGCTCTACCTTGTCCATGGTAACAATCCCTACTGGTGAGAGGCTCTACCTTGTCCATGGTAACAACACCTACTGGTGAGAGGCTCTGCCTTGGCCACGGTAACAATACCTACTGGTGAGAGGTTCTGCCTTGGCCACGGTAACAATACCTACTGGTGAGAGGCTCTGCCTTGTCCATGGTAACAACACCTACTGGTGAGAGGCTCTGCCTTGGCCACGGTAACAACACCTACTGGTGAGAGGTTCTGCCTTGGCCACGGTAACAACACCTACTGGTGAGAGGCTCTGCCTTGGCCACGGTAACAACACCTACTGGTGAGAGGCTCTACCTTGTCCATGGTAACAACACCTACTGGTGAGAGGCTCTACCTTGTCCATGGTAACAACACCTACTGGTGAGAGGCTCTACCTTGTCCATGGTAACAATCCCTACTGGTGAGAGGCTCTACCTTGTCCACGGTAACAACACCTACTGGTGAGAGGCTCTGCCTTGTCCATGGTAACAACACCTACTGGTGAGAGGCTCTGCCTTGTCCATGGTAACAATCCCTACTGGTGAGAGGCTCTACCTTGTCCACGGTAACAACACCTACTGGTGAGAGGCTCTGCCTTGTCCACGGTAACAACACCTACTGGTGAGAGGCTCTGCCTTGGCCATGGTAACAATATCTACTGGTGAGAGGTTCTGCCTTGGCCACGGTAACAACACCTACTGGTGAGAGGCTCTACCTTGTCCATGGTAACAACACCTACTGGTGAGAGGCTCTACCTTGTCCATGGTAACAACACCTACTGGTGAGAGGCTCTACCTTGTCCATGGTAACAACACCTACTGGTGAGAGGCTCTGCCTTGGCCACGGTAACAACACCTACTGGTGAGAGGCTCTACCTTGTCCATGGTAACAACACCTACTGGTGAGAGGCTCTTGTCCATGGTAACAATCCCTACTGGTGAGAGGCTCTACCTTGTCCACGGTAACAACACCTACTGGTGAGAGGCTCTGCCTTGGCCATGGTAACAATACCTACTGGTGAGAGGCTCTGCCTTGGCCATGGTAACAATACCTACTGGTGAGAGGCTCTACCTTGTCCATGGTAACAATCCCTACTGGTGAGAGGCTCTGCCTTGTCCACGGTAACACCTACTGGTGAGAGGCTCTACCTTGTCCACGGTAACAATCCCTACTGGTGAGAGGCTCTGCCTTGTCCATGGTAACAACACCTACTGGTGAGAGGCTCTGCCTTGGCCACGGTAACAACACCTACTGGTGAGAGGTTCTGCCTTGGCCACGGTAACAACACCTACTGGTGAGAGGCTCTACCTTGTCCATGGTAACAATCCCTACTGGTGAGAGGCTCTACCTTGTCCATGGTAACAATCCCTACTGGTGAGAGGCTCTACCTTGTCCACGGTAACAACACCTACTGGTGAGAGGTTCTGCCTTGGCCACGGTAACAACACCTACTGGTGAGAATCTCTGCCTTGGCCATGGTAACAATATCTACTGGTGAGAGGATCTGCCTTGGCCACGGTAACAATACCTACTGGTGAGAGGCTCTACCTTGTCCATGGTAACAATCCCTACTGGTGAGAGGCTCTGCCTTGTCCACGGTAACAATACCTACTGGTGAGAGGCTCTGCCTTGGCCATGGTAACAATACCTACTGGTGAGAGGCTCTACCTTGTCCACGGTAACAACACCTACTGGTGAGAGGCTCTACCTTGTCCATGGTAACACTTACTGGTGAGAGGCTCTGCCTTGTCCATGGTAACAATCCTACTGGTGAGAGGCTCTGCCTTGGCCATGGTAACAATACCTACTGGTGAGAGGCTCTGCCTTGGCCACGGTAACAATACCTACTGGTGAGAGGCTCTACCTTGTCCACGGTAACAACACCTACTGGTGAGAGGCTCTGCCTTGGCCACGGTAACAACACCTACTGGTGAGAGGTTCTGCCTTGGCCACGGTAACAATACCTACTGGTGAGAGGCTCTGCCTTGTCCATGGTAACAATCCCTACTGGTGAGAGGCTCTACCTTGTCCACGGTAACAACACCTACTGGTGAGAGGCTCTGCCTTGGCCACGGTAACAACACCTACTGGTGAGAGGTTCTGCCTTGGCCACGGTAACAATACCTACTGGTGAGAGGCTCTGCCTTGTCCATGGTAACAATCCCTACTGGTGAGAGGCTCTACCTTGTCCACGGTAACAACACCTACTGGTGAGAGGCTCTGCCTTGGCCACGGTAACAACACCTACTGGTGAGAGGTTCTGCCTTGGCCACGGTAACAATACCTACTGGTGAGAGGCTCTGCCTTGTCCACGGTAACAACACCTACTGGTGAGAGGCTCTGCCTTGGCCACGGTAACAACACCTACTGGTGAGAGGCTCTACCTTGTCCATGGTAACAACACCTACTGGTGAGAGGCTCTACCTTGTCCATGGTAACAATCCCTACTGGTGAGAGGCTCTACCTTGTCCACGGTAACAACACCTACTGGTGAGAGGCTCTGCCTTGTCCACGGTAACAACACCTACTGGTGAGAGGCTCTGCCTTGGCCATGGTAACAATATCTACTGGTGAGAGGTTCTGCCTTGGCCACGGTAACAATCCCTACTGGTGAGAGGCTCTGCCTTGTCCACGGTAACAACACCTACTGGTGAGAGGCTCTGCCTTGGCCATGGTAACAATATCTACTGGTGAGAGGTTCTGCCTTGGCCACGGTAACAACACCTACTGGTGAGAGGCTCTACCTTGTCCATGGTAACAACACCTACTGGTGAGAGGCTCTGCCTTGTCCATGGTAACAACACCTACTGGTGAGAGGCTCTACCTTGTCCACGGTAACAACACCTACTGGTGAGAGGCTCTGCCTTGGCCATGGTAACAATACCTACTGGTGAGAGGCTCTGCCTTGGCCATGGTAACAATACCTACTGGTGAGAGGCTCTACCTTGTCCATGGTAACAATCCCTACTGGTGAGAGGCTCTACCTTGTCCACGGTAACAACACCTACTGGTGAGAGGCTCTGCCTTGGCCACGGTAACAACACCTACTGGTGAGAATCTCTGCCTTGGCCATGGTAACAATATCTACTGGTGAGAGGATCTGCCTTGGCCACGGTAACAATACCTACTGGTGAGAGGCTCTACCTTGTCCATGGTAACAATCCCTACTGGTGAGAGGCTCTGCCTTGTCCACGGTAACAATACCTACTGGTGAGAGGCTCTGCCTTGGCCATGGTAACAATACCTACTGGTGAGAGGCTCTACCTTGTCCACGGTAACAACACCTACTGGTGAGAGGCTCTACCTTGTCCATGGTAACACTTACTGGTGAGAGGCTCTGCCTTGTCCATGGTAACAATCCCTACTGGTGAGAGGCTCTGCCTTGGCCATGGTAACAATATCTACTGGTGAGAGGATCTGCCTTGGCCACGGTAACAATACCTACTGGTGAGAGGCTCTACCTTGTCCATGGTAACAATCCCTACTGGTGAGAGGCTCTACCTTGTCCATGGTAACAACACCTACTGGTGAGAGGCTCTGCCTTGGCCACGGTAACAATACCTACTGGTGAGAGGTTCTGCCTTGGCCACGGTAACAATCCCTACTGGTGAGAGGCTCTACCTTGTCCACGGTAACAACACCTACTGGTGAGAGGCTCTGCCTTGGCCACGGTAACAACACCTACTGGTGAGAGGCTCTACCTTGTCCATGGTAACAATCCCTACTGGTGAGAGGCTCTACCTTGTCCACGGTAACAACACCTACTGGTGAGAGGCTCTGCCTTGGCCACGGTAACAACACCTACTGGTGAGAGGTTCTGCCTTGGCCACGGTAACAATACCTACTGGTGAGAGGCTCTGCCTTGTCCACGGTAACAACACCTACTGGTGAGAGGCTCTACCTTGTCCATGGTAACAACACCTACTGGTGAGAGGCTCTACCTTGTCCATGGTAACAATCCCTACTGGTGAGAGGCTCTACCTTGTCCACGGTAACAACACCTACTGGTGAGAGGCTCTGCCTTGTCCATGGTAACAACACCTACTGGTGAGAGGCTCTGCCTTGTCCATGGTAACAACACCTACTGGTGAGAGGCTCTGCCTTGGCCACGGTAACAACACCTACTGGTGAGAGGCTCTACCTTGTCCATGGTAACAACACCTACTGGTGAGAGGCTCTTGTCCATGGTAACAATCCCTACTGGTGAGAGGCTCTACCTTGTCCATGGTAACAATCCCTACTGGTGAGAGGCTCTACCTTGTCCACGGTAACAACACCTACTGGTGAGAGGCTCTGCCTTGGCCATGGTAACAATACCTACTGGTGAGAGGCTCTACCTTGTCCATGGTAACAATCCCTACTGGTGAGAGGCTCTACCTTGTCCATGGTAACAACACCTACTGGTGAGAGGCTCTGCCTTGGCCACGGTAACAATACCTACTGGTGAGAGGCTCTGCCTTGTCCATGGTAACAACACCTACTGGTGAGAGGCTCTGCCTTGGCCACGGTAACAACACCTACTGGTGAGAGGTTCTGCCTTGGCCACGGTAACAACACCTACTGGTGAGAGGCTCTACCTTGTCCATGGTAACAATCCCTACTGGTGAGAGGCTCTACCTTGTCCATGGTAACAATCCCTACTGGTGAGAGGCTCTACCTTGTCCACGGTAACAACACCTACTGGTGAGAGGTTCTGCCTTGGCCACGGTAACAACACCTACTGGTGAGAATCTCTGCCTTGGCCATGGTAACAATATCTACTGGTGAGAGGATCTGCCTTGGCCACGGTAACAATACCTACTGGTGAGAGGCTCTACCTTGTCCATGGTAACAATCCCTACTGGTGAGAGGCTCTGCCTTGTCCACGGTAACAATACCTACTGGTGAGAGGCTCTGCCTTGGCCATGGTAACAATACCTACTGGTGAGAGGCTCTACCTTGTCCACAGTAACAACACCTACTGGTGAGAGGCTCTACCTTGTCCATGGTAACACTTACTGGTGAGAGGCTCTGCCTTGTCCATGGTAACAATCCCTACTGGTGAGAGGCTCTGCCTTGGCCATGGTAACAATATCTACTGGTGAGAGGATCTGCCTTGGCCACGGTAACAATACCTACTGGTGAGAGGCTCTACCTTGTCCATGGTAACAATCCCTACTGGTGAGAGGCTCTACCTTGTCCATGGTAACAACACCTACTGGTGAGAGGTTCTGCCTTGGCCACGGTAACAATACCTACTGGTGAGAGGTTCTGCCTTGGCCACGGTAACAATACCTACTGGTGAGAGGCTCTGCCTTGTCCACGGTAACAACACCTACTGGTGAGAGGCTCTGCCTTGTCCATGGTAACAACACCTACTGGTGAGAGGTTCTGCCTTGGCCACGGTAACAACACCTACTGGTGAGAGGCTCTACCTTGTCCATGGTAACAATCCCTACTGGTGAGAGGCTCTACCTTGTCCACGGTAACAACACCTACTGGTGAGAGGCTCTGCCTTGGCCACGGTAACAACACCTACTGGTGAGAGGTTCTGCCTTGGCCACGGTAACAATCCCTACTGGTGAGAGGCTCTGCCTTGTCCACGGTAACAACACCTACTGGTGAGAGGTTCTGCCTTGGCCACGGTAACAATATCTACTGGTGAGAGGTTCTGCCTTGGCCACGGTAACAACACCTACTGGTGAGAGGCTCTACCTTGTCCATGGTAACAACACCTACTGGTGAGAGGCTCTACCTTGTCCATGGTAACAATCCCTACTGGTGAGAGGCTCTACCTTGTCCACGGTAACAACACCTACTGGTGAGAGGCTCTGCCTTGTCCACGGTAACAACACCTACTGGTGAGAGGCTCTGCCTTGGCCACGGTAACAACACCTACTGGTGAGAGGCTCTGCCTTGGCCACGGTAACAACACCTACTGGTGAGAGGCTCTACCTTGTCCATGGTAACAACACCTACTGGTGAGAGGCTCTGCCTTGTCCACGGTAACAACACCTACTGGTGAGAGGCTCTACCTTGTCCATGGTAACAATACCTACTGGTGAGAGGCTCTGCCTTGTCCATGGTAACAATACCTACTGGTGAGAGGCTCTACCTTGTCCACGGTAACAACACCTACTGGTGAGAGGCTCTGCCTTGGCCATGGTAACAATACCTACTGGTGAGAGGCTCTGCCTTGGCCATGGTAACAATACCTACTGGTGAGAGGCTCTACCTTGTCCATGGTAACAATCCCTACTGGTGAGAGGCTTTCCAGTAACACTACTGGTGAGAGGCTCTGCCTTGTCCACGGTAACAATACCTACTGGTGAGAGGCTCTGCCTTGGCCATGGTAACAATACCTACTGGTGAGAGGCTCTACCTTGTCCACGGTAACAACACCTACTGGTGAGAGGCTCTACCTTGTCCATGGTAACACTTACTGGTGAGAGGCTCTGCCTTGTCCATGGTAACAATCCCTACTGGTGAGAGGCTCTGCCTTGGCCATGGTAACAATATCTACTGGTGAGAGGATCTGCCTTGGCCACGGTAACAATACCTACTGGTGAGAGGCTCTACCTTGTCCATGGTAACAATCCCTACTGGTGAGAGGCTCTACCTTGTCCATGGTAACAACACCTACTGGTGAGAGGTTCTGCCTTGGCCACGGTAACAATACCTACTGGTGAGAGGTTCTGCCTTGGCCACGGTAACAATACCTACTGGTGAGAGGCTCTGCCTTGTCCATGGTAACAACACCTACTGGTGAGAGGCTCTGCCTTGGCCACGGTAACAACACCTACTGGTGAGAGGTTCTGCCTTGGCCACGGTAACAACACCTACTGGTGAGAGGCTCTACCTTGTCCATGGTAACAATCCCTACTGGTGAGAGGCTCTACCTTGTCCACGGTAACAACACCTACTGGTGAGAGGCTCTGCCTTGGCCACGGTAACAACACCTACTGGTGAGAGGCTCTACCTTGTCCATGGTAACAATCCCTACTGGTGAGAGGCTCTGCCTTGTCCACGGTAACAACACCTACTGGTGAGAGGCTCTGCCTTGGCCACGGTAACAACACCTACTGGTGAGAGGTTCTGCCTTGGCCACGGTAACAATCCCTACTGGTGAGAGGCTCTGCCTTGTCCACGGTAACAACCTACTGGTGAGAGGTTCTGCCTTGGCCACGGTAACAACACCTACTGGTGAGAGGCTCTGCCTTGTCCATGGTAACAACACCTACTGGTGAGAGGCTCTACCTTGTCCATGGTAACAACACCTACTGGTGAGAGGCTCTACCTTGTCCATGGTAACAATCCCTACTGGTGAGAGGCTCTACCTTGTCCACGGTAACAACACCTACTGGTGAGAGGCTCTGCCTTGTCCACGGTAACAACACCTACTGGTGAGAGGCTCTGCCTTGGCCATGGTAACAATACCTACTGGTGAGAGGTCTGCCTTGGCCACGGTAACAATCCCTACTGGTGAGAGGCTCTGCCTTGTCCACGGTAACAACACCTACTGGTGAGAGGTTCTGCCTTGGCCACGGTAACAATATCTACTGGTGAGAGGTTCTGCCTTGGCCACGGTAACAACACCTACTGGTGAGAGGCTCTGCCTTGTCCATGGTAACAACACCTACTGGTGAGAGGCTCTACCTTGTCCATGGTAACAACACCTACTGGTGAGAGGCTCTACCTTGTCCATGGTAACAACACCTACTGGTGAGAGGCTCTACCTTGTCCATGGTAACAACACCTACTGGTGAGAGGCTCTACCTTGTCCATGGTAACAATCCCTACTGGTGAGAGGCTCTACCTTGTCCACGGTAACAACACCTACTGGTGAGAGGCTCTGCCTTGTCCACGGTAACAACACCTACTGGTGAGAGGCTCTGCCTTGGCCATGGTAACAATATCTACTGGTGAGAGGTTCTGCCTTGGCCACGGTAACAACACCTACTGGTGAGAGGCTCTACCTTGTCCATGGTAACAACACCTACTGGTGAGAGGCTCTGCCTTGGCCACGGTAACAACACCTACTGGTGAGAGGCTCTACCTTGTCCACGGTAACAACACCTACTGGTGAGAGGCTCTGCCTTGGCCATGGTAACAATATCTACTGGTGAGAGGCTCTGCCTTGGCCATGGTAACAATACCTACTGGTGAGAGGCTCTACCTTGTCCATGGTAACAATCCCTACTGGTGAGAGGCTCTGCCTTGTCCACGGTAACACCTACTGGTGAGAGGCTCTACCTTGTCCACGGTAACAATCCCTACTGGTGAGAGGCTCTACCTTGTCCATGGTAACACCTACTGGCGAGAGGCTCTACCTTGTCCATGGTAACACCTACTGGTGAGAGGCTCTGCCTTGGCCATGGTAATACTTACTGGTGAGAGGCTCTGCCTTGTCCATGGTAACAATCCCTACTGGTGAGAGGCTCTGCCTTGGCCATGGTAACAATATCTACTGGTGAGAGGTTCTGCCTTGGCCACGGTAACAACACCTACTGGTGAGAGGCTCTGCCTTGGCCACGGTAACAATCCCTACTGGTGAGAGGCTCTGCCTTGGCCACGGTAACAACACCTACTGGTTAGAGGATCTGCCTTGGCCTTACCGTGGCCAACACCGAGGCCGGAAACTACATGTATAACGAATATGATCTTTGTTTGATGCTTTTATTTCGTAGATTGCTTCCACCATATATTACACAATGTACTATTTCTCACAAAAGCTTAACACAACAATAGGTGTATTTCTAAATCTTGCACAACAATAGGTGTAATATTATAGCTTAAAAGTTCATAAAACAGAAAACCTGCATTTAATATGAAAACAATGCCACCACCGCAAGGGTGTCTCGCCACAAGCGGCCGACAGTATAGGTGCTTGTTCAGCAAAATAAATTGCAACGAATTGCAAAAAAGTTCAGTCAGTGGTAGGGTGGGAATTCTCAGATGTGGTGGCTAAATTTCAAATCAATAACTTGAATGATAATGTTTGATGTTATTTCACACATAATAATTTCTAGAATCAGACTACTTTCGGCCAAAACTAATAGAGAGTGACCCTACCCTCTCTATTGGGGGGCAAGAAACAACCCCTAGAAATAGTATGCAGATTATCATCAAAGCATTATATTTGATGTTTTGTGCTGTATACAGTCAATCTGTCGTCGTACATACAGTCAATCTTGTGTTGTATACAGTCAATCTGCCGTACATGCAGTCTATATGTCGTACATACAGTCAATCTTGTGTTGTATACAGTCAATCTGCCGTACATGCAGTCTATATGTCGTACATGCAGTCTATATGTCGTACATACAGTCAATCTTGTGTTGTATACAGTCAATCTGCCGTACATGCAGTCTATGTCGTACATGCAGTCTATATGTCGTACAAACTGTGTTGTATTGTCATCTATCATACATACAGTCAATCTGTAATACATTGTTGAAGAATGTTGTATTTTAGCAATTCTTCCATCAAACCAATAATTTGTTCAAAGTGGTTCGACTGTATATCCAGTAAACTATGTTCTACAGTATAATTATGCATTGAAAGCTATGTTCAGATTTATAACTACCATCCAGTTTATATCCAACATTTACACCTATCTAATCCGTAAACATTATTTGTATGTGTAAATGGTTAAATTTTATGTTTCAACTTTCTTGACATAGCAGGTTAATAACTAGTACATGGCGTTGATCTGTACATGTATAACCCTGATATCCGACTCAAGATTTACATGTATAATCCTCATCTGTAACAAACTCACAAAACCAATTTAATGTCAATTGTTATATTTCATTTTGTGAAATCTGTTTTTGGACATTTGCTCATGCTGCACAAAAATGCACTATTGAACATTCACCAAGTAAAATGTTATAATAAATAAAAAAACGCGCCACAAATACATAACATCGAACGTTTTCAGAATGCATTGCAAAGCTGTAGCCAGACTACTTTTCTCGATTTTACAAATTCGAATATATACACAAGTTCAGCATGGAAAGCATCACATTGACATCTATATTTCATTGGCAAGCATAAAATATAATAGGATTAATTATGTTACTCTTTACATAATACAAGTCATGTGCCATCTTGTATGATTTACTACAGGAGAGTGCAATATGCCTTATCTTGTATGAACCACTACAGGAGAGTGCAATATGCCTTATCTTGTATGATTTACTACAGGAGAGTGCAATATGCCTCATCTTGTATGATTTACTACAGGAGAGTGCAATATGTCTTATCTTGTATGAACCACTACAGGAGAGTGCAATATGCCTTATCTTGTATGAACCACTACACAAGAGTGCAATATGCCTTATCTTGTATGAACCACTACAGGAGAGTGCAATATGCCGTATCTTGCATGAACCACTACAGGAGTGCAATATGCCTTATCTTGTATGAACCACTACAGGAGAGTGCAATATGCCTTATCTTGCATGAACCACTACAGGAGAGTGCAATATGCCTTATCTTGCATGAACCACTACAGGAGAGTGCAATATGCCTTATCTTGTATGAACCACTACAGGAGAGTGCAATATGCCTTATCTTGCATGAACCACTACACTTGCAATACGTCTCATGTGTCACAAGAGTGCAATATGCCTTATCTTGCATGAACCACTACAGGAGAGTGCAATATGCCTTATCTTGTATGAACCACTACAGGAGAGTGCAATATGCCTTATCTTGCATGAACCACTACACTTGCAATACGTCTCATGTGTCACAAAAGTGCAATATGCCTTATCTTGCATGAACCACTACACTTGCAATACGTCTCATGTGTCACAAAAGTGCAATATGAAATCAAGTATCAAAAGAGTAACATTATAATCCTATTATTACATGACCTCCATTAAAACATTACCAAATCACTAATTACTCATTTTCTTTTCTTTACTGAATACCGGTATATTTCTGATGCAATCTTTTTTGTGATGTCACTACTAAGAAACTAGCATCTAAAAATACACCGCTGGAAAAACTATTAAATCTAGAACGAAGAATGAAGCTTCTGTGAATAAATGCAAGCACTATTTAGTTACAGTACATGCTATTTGAGGTCTGTATAATATTTAATTAATGTGATATATCGCTGGTAGGCGGCAGTTATTCGGTGAATATATTATTTATTTATTCACTAAAACAAACAAATATGCAGTTACATGAAACCAAAACTTTGCCGCCTCGGACATTCTTGCTTAAATAAGTTTCAAACAGATGGAATAGAGTGCACAACTATGTTGAATCGGGTAACTTCCGTAGATGCTTTTAAAATATTGGAAAATAATATCAATTCTTAACTTCACATTTAACCGATATTGAAAATGAACAAATAGTTATTATCACATCCTTTGAATAGGGAGTTGAAGGCACAGGTACACTTTAAGTGCATTACAAAGAAGAAACACAACAATGACACAAGTCTAACAAGGAACAAATCTGAAAATATTTGTAGAATTCATCTAAATCTTTTGGGGAAAAAAATAATCCAAAACGGCAACAAAATGTTTTCACAACAATTGTGTAAATATATAAAAATAGTTTCAATCTACTTACTACACGACAGTAGAATTAGGATAACATGTACAACGTAACTGGCCAGCATGTCAAATGTGATTGGCGAACGTGTACAATGTAACTGGTGAACATGTACAACGTAACTGGCAAACATGAACAATGTAACTGGCATACCTGGCAAACATGTACAACGTAACTGGCAAACATGTACAACATAACTGGCCAGCATGTCAAATGTAACTGGCAAACATGTACAACATAACTGGCCAGCATGTCAAATGTAACTGGCAAACATGTACAATGTAACTGACAAACATGTAGTATGTAACTGACAAACATGTAGTTTTTGATAGTACGGCAGACTAACAATAACCTGTCCTAATTGTGTCTGGACAGCACGACATAAAAGAATCTATTGTCAATAGTACACATGTGCATGTATTTCCTCGTTTAATGGACAGATGTTAATTATATACCCCTTACAACCTTGATTAAACATCACATTACATAAATATCTACCTTACCGACCTTCAGGATACGCTATAAACACTGCTAAACAAAACAAATTGAATTTGTCTACCTTACAACATGGTATATGTAATATGGAGTAGAGTGGAAAGCGATGTATAATATCATTTATGAAAAACATTTTCGGTTAACGTATAACCAATTTTTACTACAAAATATCGATTAGGCCATATTGCGTAGAATGCGTACACAGATTTGTGAACAGTACAATATTAATACAAACATTACATTATTACGGTATTAAATATCGTAGTATAAGTATTTTGTACATTAACTAAAAATATGTTATTCATACAAGCTTAAATAAACTATAGATATGACACACATATATACCATGGTCACGGATTTTGTCATTGTGGAAATGCCATAAGTTATCCACTCGGCTTTATATCTCTCCCTCGTAATTAAACACATGTGTTACACAATGACTACATTGTCACCCATCTTGTCATTAACTACTAGGCAACTATTGACAGTGGATATATGGTAGAGGTCATCACAATGAATGCAAAGCAAGATGGTGTTGGTAACTATTATCAAGTGTTCGAGACCTACGACGGTTTCTTGCTTAGATAGATAGGAGGACCAAGACCATAAAGACAATAACATCCGGTCTTACGGCTTCCTGGCTTATACATTAGACTTCAGGCCATCATGGCCAATGTATTACGGCTTGTTATATATGTTCCATCTTGCAGAGACATGGACATGTTTCCTTGTAAGGCTAACCCAAGTGGTTAACAAGAACTAATCAATGTGTGCGAGGTGCCTTGCTCAAGGACATTATATAAATGCCATGACTGAATATCGAACCCTTCGATTCTAAATTCGACACTACCACTGGATGCCACATTGGGCGATTCATAATCCATGTATTAGGGCTATGTAGTGTATGAATTTGCGTTCTATGACTTAGGCCTTCATGGTCTATGAATTAGAGCTTTATATATGTAGTGTATGAATTGGTGATTTCAACAATTTGATCACTGCATGATTACAGTTGAGTAAATCCGATGCGCGTTCGCTTCAGGTGCGAAAGGTCCGGAGTTCGAGCCCCACTGGAGCCGTTACGATTGTGCCCTTAGGCAAGGCATTTAAATTACACGTTGCCTCTTCTCTCTCCCTCGTGGCGATGGATTCCATCAGGAATGAGGTCTCGAGAGTGATTTATATAAGTTGAAATAACTTGTTTCGCAATCGAGCTAACATAAATTTGTATAAACTAAATCCAATGTGAGAATTAAAGTACAACCAAGGTACCAAAAAGAGTTCACCAATGTTATATCTATATGAAAGCATCATAATATCTTCTAATAGATTTAGTGGGCTATCAAGTACAGTATCACCACGCCCAAATACATCCACCTAAAATATGCACACCCTCTCAGGCCAAAATGTTTTGCAAAATGGGAGACTACTGCATCATTAATTTTCAATGCACACCCGATTTCTGTTTCCTTTCTGACAACATAGTGATAATGACATAATTACATTAATGGTATAGTATGGCTGATACAAGTACTACATGATTACTGTTAAAAATGTGTACATGATAAGTTAAAGACATTATAAAAATTGAAATGGACAGATTAACATGTTCTCATACTATTTATACAATACACACAGAATGACAATACTGAATGGAGGTAAATAAAGCGTGATCTAACAGGTTATTTCCTTTTTATCTTGCCTGAATCTCTTCTGCATCTACTTTTCAACATATTAAAAAACCTTGTACCAACAAACTCCCCACGAGCAGCTCATCTAACCAGCGCAGTACTGACCAATCAACACGGACATCATGTCTAACAAGCGCAGTACTGACCAATCAACATGGACAGCATGTCTAACCAGCGCAGTACTGACCAATCAACATGGACAGCATGTCTAACCAGCACAGTACTGACCAATCAACATGGACAGCATGTCTAACCAGCGCAGTACTGACCAATCAACACGGACAGCATGTCTAACCAGCGCAGTACTGACCAATCAACATGGACAGCATGTCTAACCAGCGCAGTACTGACCAATCAACATGGACAGCATGACTAACCAGCGCAGTACTGACCAATCAACATGGACAGCATGTCTAACCAGCGCAGTACTGACCAATCAACATGGACAGCATGTCTAACCAGCGCAGTACTGACCAATCAACATGGACAGCATGTCTAACCAGCGCAGTACTGACCAATCAACAGGACAGCATGTCTAACCAGCGAGTATGACCAATCAACATGGACAGCATGTCTAACCAGCGCAGTACTGACCAATCAACATGGACAGCACGACTAACCAGCACAGTACTGACCAATCAACACGGACAGCATGTCTAACCAGCGCAGTACTGACCAATCAACATGGACAGCATGTCTAACCAGCGCAGTACTGACCAATCAACACGGACAGCATGTCTAACCAGCACAGTACTGACCAATCAACACGGACAGCATGTCTAACCAGCGTAGTATTGACCAATCAACATGGACAGCATGTCTAACCAGCGCAGTATAGAGACCAATATAAAGGACACATGTGATTTTGACCTAGAGGCTCGTCTTGCACGCAAGTTGTCGTCCTCTTATCCTCATCCATGACAAGAGTTATAGCCGCCCAAGCAACATTAATTAATATGAAATAAAGGATGTGGGCTTCCGACCGTTGACCTAGAGGCTCAGGTCTTGTGCACACAAAATACACAATAACCCATGGTCACATAACCAATTATTCCAAACTCTGTTCATGTACAACCTAATTTAAATGCGGACAGGCCTGGTTGGAATCAGATCCGACTCTCAACTGCCATTGTGACAGCTATGCCAGGCTGAGCTGACCGCAAGTGGGTGCGACAAAAATTTAATTTTGAAAAGAACTTTTATTGATCATTAGTATTGTTGGATGTGTTACGACAATTACAAAGAAAATAGAGCAAATTGCACAATTCAAGTGAGAAACACAATTGGATTTCTTTGTACCCCATGAATTTCCGGTTGTATTCTACTGTCGTGGACCTTTGTCAAGTTAAAATCATTATTATCCATATGATATACAATACACATCCTTATAAACCAAAATATAGTGTGAATCTAAGGTAGCAATAGATTGTTTTGGAGTCACATCCAGGCATTCATTTCTTAACACTGTATTACAAGCTAAGAAGCTCCAAAGGCAGGTACATCAGCAAATCAAAAACTACTTCCTGAACACAAAATGCAAGCAGTAAGAAGAAGCTTCCATACATTGTACATTCCCCCCCCGAAAAGGTTCAAGGTCATTTATGATGCAATAGTGATCTCATCATGACCATTCGGAATAGCCACACTGTTCTGTTTCTCCAGCGCTGGATCATCTTCAATGACCTTGTCTGTGACCTTCAGTTCCTCTATCTTCACAATTACTTCAGTCTGGAAAGAAACAATCATTTCTTTTATTTCTAATCACAACCTGATCGTAGCAAACTGGTCATGGTATGTTAACACTGAATGAACATGATGGATCCTCTTAGATGGCTACTGACCACATTCAGCCATCTAGATGCTACACTTAACAAAATGCTCCTCCCTCCCCTCCCAGTTTTATTTACATTCATAATAATTAATGACAATAATATTGTATAATGATGTTATAAAATTGATTTTTCCCATTAGTGAAATTCAAAATAAGCTGAGGACTACTGAGTTTTACCATGTGTATTATAGTCCGCGTGGGTAACCGGTAGCGACAATAAATACAATTTATGAAGAAAATAGAATGCAGAAATCATCTATTGAAATCACTGTGTGTAGTCACATGATACCCAACCAGGATCACTGTGTGTAGTCACATGGTACCACAAGCAGGATCACTGTGTGTAGTCACATGGTACCACAAGCAGGATCACTGTGTGTAGTCACATGGTACCACAAGCAGGATCACTGTGTGTAGTCACCTGTTACCACAACCAGGATCACTGTGTGTAGTCACATGGTACCACAAGCAGGATCACTATGTGTAGTGGCATGGTACTGCAACCAGGATCAGTGTGTAGTCACATGGTACCACAAGCTGGATCACTGTGTGTAGTCACATGGTACCACAAGCAGGATCACTGTGTGTAGTGGCATGGTACCACAACCAGGATCACTATGTGTAGTCATATGGTACCACAACCAGGATCACTATGTGTAGTGGCATGGTACTGCAACCACAATGCAATGATCAAGGCTGTGAACATTGTGGAAAAAAGATGAAATCTGACAAATTACTTAAAAATAGAGGGATTCCACAACTAAAAACTATCTTTTCTGAACAGCCTAAACCAATTCTGATAATAATTATTTTCCAAGATTCTAACCAAAAACTGATGAAATCTTCTAAAAAGAGGAAGATTCACAGCTGTGAGTGATTGAGAGACGAGGTCAAATATTACAATTATGGACAGGTAACAAACATACGATGAAAGGATTGCATGGTATATGAAATTGTAATAAAATGTAAAGATTTTCACTCATTCTCAATAGAAAAATAACAAACACAATCTTTAATATAAAGACATTCTCAACTTGAGCAATGAACATAAATGCAGACATCTTCGCCTGACATTCAACCATTCCGATTAGACAGAAGATCTTGTTAGACAGAAGCATGCATAAGAATTTGGATGCAGTGTTATGAAGACGCTTGCAAAATGGATTAAGGAGAGCATGTGAGTGTTTGTGAGGAAGTTACAGACAGTTAGGTCATACATATGAAGTTTATTTGTATACAATATTGTACTGGAAATTTATGCACAACAGTGTACATAATGCTGTTTTGCTATTAGTAGATGATTATGATACACGATGATGAATGAATGACCGTCAACAAGCTATTTACTTGTAATTAAACGCAGCTGAAGAGATTGTTGTTGTTTGTTCGGGTTTTAGGCCTTCATCAGCACCATTTTGGGCTATATCGACGGCGGGCAGTATACCTAACACCTTTCCTGGGTAGGCTCCAGCAGTTAACTATTACTTGGTACACCAACCTCCGTAAGAAATTACTAACTTTTTCATATAAATAGACACGGCCTGAGCGGGGCTCGAGCATGTGGCCATCAGTGATGAGATTGAATTCAACACACATTTACAAAAGTAGACACTCTGTGTCACACATGCTTGGACTGTGCAGTTACCCACATCTATATATGAGGTTCATATTGTGCACAGTGAATATTTACACAGCAAGATTACATAGAGGCAGTGCGCTGCATATAATTATGTGTTATTTATTTTGTAGTGTACTCAGCTCAGATTGAAGTTTCATAACGTGTAAGCCTGGCTTACTGCGTACTCAGCTCAGATTGAAGTTTCATAACGTGTAAGCCTGGCTTACGGTGTACTCAGCTCAGAATGAAGTTTCATAACGTGTAAGCCTGGCTTACCGTGTACTCAGCTCAGAATGAAGTTTCATAACGTGTAAGCCTGGCTTACCGTGTACTCAGCTCAAATTGAAGTTTCATAACGTGTAAGCCTGGTTTACCGTGTACTCAGCTTAGATTGAAGTTTCAGAACGTGTAAGCCTGGTTTACCGTGTACTCAGCTCAGATTGAAGTTTCATAACGTGTAAGCCTGGTTTATCGTGTACTCAGCTCAGATTGAAGTTTCATAACGTGTAAGCCTAGCTTACTGTGTACTCAGCTCAAATTGAAGTTTCATAACGTGTAAGCCTGGCTTACTGTGTACTCAGCTCAGATTGAAGTTTCGTAACGTGTAAGCCTGGCTTACCATGTACTCAGCTCAAATTGAAGTTTCATAACGTGTAAGCCTGGTTTACCGTGTACTCAGCTCAAATTGAAGTTTCATAACGTGTAAGCCTGGTTTACCGTGTACTCAGCTCAGATTGAAGTTTCATAACGTGTAAGCCTGGCCTACCGTGTACTCAGCTCAGATTGAAGTTTCATAACGTGTAAGCTTACTGTGTACTCAGCTCAAATTGAAGTTTCATAACATGTAAGCCTGGCTTACCGTGTACTCAGCTCAGAATGAAGTTTCATAACGTGTAAGCCAGGTTTACCGTGTACTCAGCTCAGATTGAAGTTTCGTAACGTGTAAGCCTGGTTTACCGTGTACTCAGCTCAGAATGAAGTTTCATAACGTGTAAGCCTGGTTTACCGTGTACTCAGCTCAGATTGAAGTTTCGTAACGTGTAAGCCTGGCCTACCGTGTACTCAGCTCAGATTGAAGTTTCGTAACGTGTAAGCCTGGTTTACCGTGTACTCAGCTCAGATTGAAGTTTCGTAACGTGTAAGCCTGGTTTACCGTGTACTCAGCTCAGATTGAAGTTTCGTAACGTGTAAGCCTGGTTTACCGTGTACTCAGCTCAGATTGAAGTTTCGTAACGTGTAAGCCTGGTTTACTGTGTACTCAGCTCAGATTGAAGTTTCGTAACGTGTAAGCCTGGTTTACTGTGTACCCGTCAAACATAGGCTAACCAGTCATTATGGGATTACAATGTTAAAATGAAACAACACGTTTCACTTACAATACAAAGGTGTAAAATACGAGTAATATATGGGTTAGTTCAAAAAGATTAGAATTACATTGTATATTCAGTATTACTATATCACATGTTCTATACCGTAACCTAATAACAAATGCTATGCTCGTAAAACTGCAAACATTCTACAAATTGACTGTATGGAATCTAAACTGGAGCCAGTATAGACATAAATGTATGACAAATTCTAGAACCACACCAGCTCAGAGTTTTAATAATTCTTCCAAATTAATGTGCACCATCCCGCAACTACCCCCAGGAGAGCTAAAAATGGACGCCCTATTATTCAGTTGGCACTTCAATATGGAAGACTAATTTGATGCATTGGTCACCAAGATGCTTCAGTTCTTTTGTCAGTGAGCACATCAAATGAGACACATTAGTCAGTTACTTCCCCTGAATACTCACTAATAGTAAATAGGTCCTATTAAGTGCTTTCCTCTGTTTTTATCGTTGTTTCCTTTAAATTACTGTATCCCGACAGATATCCTATGGTATATGCATTGGTTTGGGTATTAATTTGTAAAAAATTCTTATCAATTAATTAACAGGATTTTGATAAAATCACATTTATCATACCTCAACATCTGGTTAAGGAACAACAGTAAAAACAAAGGAATAAAACTAAAAGGACCTATTTACATTTCGGAATAAATCTGACTATCTGCCAAGGGAGATAACAGAAAATTAGAGATGTCTCTCATTACAAGCTAAACTAGAGCTTGTTTTTAACCCAAAAAAACCAGTCTCGTATATGTTGCATTCATGTGCATTATGTATTTGTTGTGAAGCAAACTGACGAGGATTTGTTAGTTGTAGAAATTGTGTTATCAAAGAAAGGACAAAATTGCAGACATGTATCGAAGATAGTCCAGGAGGATTGATGAGGAAATGCATGAGGCTTCGTACCGACCATTCTCTGTACTACTCATAGTTAACCATGTGCTTAACAGAATTAGTTGTATTTAAAAATGTTCATAGGGAGATAACTCCATCAATATTAAGTAGAAAGCGACCGTGATATTTAACAACTATGATTGGTACTGACAATGCCGTGACAGTATCACTGAAATTCCTGCAGGTGTTTAACAGAAATACTCGCGAAATGTATAAATACACCAACATTGTCAAATATCAACTGAGCGCTACAGGATGTCGATATGCACAACTAGGCTCGACGTTGATCACTCTCTCTTTTTATAAAATTTTCTTACAACATTAGTCTAGCCGCTCTCGAGACGTGATTCCTGATTACCATGAGGGAGAAGAGGCAATGCGGTTTAATTGTATCACATAAAAGGACATCACTACTGCGGTTCTGGTGAGGTTCAAACTCACAACCTCTCGACTACGAGGCGGACACCATTGTCATAAAACCACAGAGGCTCATAATGAACTCTCTGCTCACACGGACAATTAACAGAATTAGTCCGAATAAACTCGGGATAAACTCTGGATAAATTTTGTTCATTATTAAATTGACAAAACTTGCCCAGAGTCGCATACAAGATATATGTTCCATGTTTTATAGAAATCATCCAAGGGTATAGAAGATGGCGTCCGAACAATGTTTGTCACATACATGAAGGATGAACATAATTTTTACAACATGAGTGAGTGTCTCCCCCCACATGAATGGAAGACATTAATAAATGAGGTTAGGTAGTAGTTGTAGGAATACATGTAATACACCGATGTCTACTACGTTCACAATATTGCACATTCCTCACCTCGACTTTCTGCTGGGAAACCTTCGTATCATCCGATTTGTTTTGTTCTGGCGCGTCTGTAGGAACAAAAATTTTATACAACACTGACTCAATAATGCACTTTATAAAACAAAATAAAAACACATTTCTATGGTGTCAAAATAAACTCGAAGCAATTAAAAATCATGAATAGCAATATGGATTTATGCAATTTTTCTTGTCACCTTTCAACCTATTAATCTAATGATTCATTAATTTACCACTTTCATTCTATTAATCTAATGATTAATGTGCCCTATACAGACAGGATCTGGATTACAAATCAAATCAATTATTTTACTGTTTTACGACTAGTCAAATACTACATATCAGAATGTTTCTAATACGGGGAGATAACCCATATACTCCACAATAGAAGAGGCCATTTTTATTCCCATACAATTGATAAACAATACTGTATTACATACTCAATATCTATGGGAATAAACAATGGCGTGGAACGTGTTTATGTGGAGCAAAGGGTTAACGGAGATTAATGCCCACTACCTTTCACTAAGATGAACATGGTGGTAATCATTAAATTAAATAAAATAAGAAGCTATTTAAATAACCATACATAAACCACATAAAAAAATGTTTCAGCAGAAATCAAGTTTATAAAATTGGTTTGATTGTTTACAATTATAAACAATCTTCAGAATAACGGTCTGGGAGTGAAGTCGAATGCTACATCTCAGAAACGCTTCTGCCTAGTGCACCAATAGTGAGCTAGAGTGGTTTATAAGGTTGTTTCTAGAGCGGAGACAGGGTGCTGAGCTAGTCGATTATAAGGTTGTTTCTAGAGCGGAGACAGGGTGCGGAGCTAGTCGATTATAAGGTTGTTTCTAGAGCGGAGACAGGGTGCTGAGCTAGAGTCGATTATAAGGTTGTTTCTAGAGCGGAGACAGGGTGCTGAGCTAGAGTCTATTATAAGGTTGTTTCTAGAGCGGAGACAGGGTGCTGAGCTAGTCGATTATAAGGTTGTTTCTAGAGCGGAGACAGGGTGCTGAGCTAGAGTTGATTATAAGGTTGTTTCTAGAGCGGAGACAGGGTGCTGAGCTAGAGTCGATTATAAGGTTGTTTCTAGAGCGGAGACAGGGTGCTTGACTAGTCGAGTTGTAAGGTGTTTCTAGAGCGGAGACAGGGTGCTGAGTCTAGAGCCGATTATAGTTTTTTTCTAGAGCGAGACAGGGTGCTGAGCTAAGTACATATAAGTTTGTTTCTAGAGCGGAGACAGGGTGTCTGAGCTAGAGTCGATTATTAGATTGTTTTCTAGAGCTGGACAGGGTGCTGGGCTAGTCGATTATAAGTTGTTTCTAGAGTCGGGAGACAGGTGCTGACTAGAGTCGTTATAAGGTTGTTTCTGAGCGGAGACAGGGTGCTGAGCTAGAGTCGATTTAAGGTTGTTCTAGAGCGGAGACAGGTGCTGAGCTAGAGTCCGTTATAGGTTGTTTCTAGAGCGGAGACAGGGTGCTGAGCTAGAGTCGTTAGAAGGTTGTTATCTAAGGGTTGTTTCTAAGGCAGAGACAGGGTGCTGAGATAGAGTCGATTAAATGTTGTTTACTAGAGTGGATCCAGGGTGCTGAGCTAGAGTCGATTATAAGGTTGTTTCTAGAGCAGAGACAGGGTGCTGAGCTAGAGTCTATTATAAGGTTGTTTCTAGAGCGGAGCAGGGTGCTGAGGCTAGTCGATTATAAGGTTGTTTCTATAGCGGAGACGGGTGCGGGCTAGAGTAGATATAAGGTTGTTTCTAGAGCGGAGACAGGGTCTGAGCTAGAGTCGATTATAAGGTTGTTTCTAGAGCGGAGACAGGGTGCTGTGTGATGCTCCTTTATTAGCAACACCATTTTGCCATGTTTTATTAAAGTTTAAACTTTATTTATTTTACAACGATTGCGAAGCAAGTTCTAACAACTTATATTAATCACTTTCGTTGGCGCGGATGAAAGCCTATATGTGGTCATTCATTTAAAAATCTTTATATAAGCCTCAACAGTCGAGTCCGCCCCTTTTGACTAATATGTACTGCCCAACTGCCTCTTTGATCAAGATTAATTAGTTAACAAAATGTTCTGGGGGGTAATGCCCAAATACCCCTCCCACACCTATCCCCTTCGCACCTCCCAATTTCACCCTGCTCATTTTCTGGCCCACACTGCCCCGTTTCCACTCTAGAATAAAGCCTACGATTAATAAGCAGTACCTTTCACCAAATCTAAGTAAATTCATTTTCTTGTAAATCCTGAATCTACTGAAACATTAACTCAACACTAAATACAGTTTGGCCCCTTAACCCTGTAATTTTATCTCATCATTAAAGTCCCTATATGCCATGTGCTATGTACGCTTAATGACCATCTACTGAGACAATACTGTCAAAAACATTCATGAACGAGTTGAAATTGCACTTGACAGCATGTCAGAAGTTGAAGTGGGGCAAGGGCAAGTTTTTAGACTTTTAAAGATTTGGTTTAAAAATTTGTTTGTTTCAATACAAGATGGATCAAAATACCAGTGAGTCGATATGTTTTGTATTTATTTTTATCCCCAAATTCACAGAAAAATGAGTGAAAGACTTCCAAGTACTATGAAATCTAAGCAGCATATTTATGCATTACTAACTAACACATTGTTTACAAATAAAAAGTCTACAGAACATAAACATACTGCACAGATTAACAAGGTAAGTGTATATGGTCATTTGCCGATCCATCTCGAACAGGTCATTCTTTAGTAGTTATATACAGCAACAAGGCACTATTCCGCTAGACAATATTGGGGCGACAGGGTAAAACTGTCTATTCTCAATGATACACTAACAAAAAGAAGGCACAAACAAAAGAGAGACATTTGATTTATTAGCTTCCAATACAATTAATGTAGTAGATTCGTTAGCTGACATAAATGCTCAGATTGCAATTACGAAATCTCGTCTATCAGTTGTGCTAAAATTTCCAGTATTTTGTATATTTTGCTAAACGGAGGAAACTCGCAAACTGTTGATGAGGGGAAAATGATCAAATAACAATAAATGATAAAGCAGTATAAAGCAGCTGTTAATGGTACGATGCTGGTTATAGAGGAGTAATGCACAGGCGTAGAAGCAGAACATCAACCTGAATTCAATTATACAGGGTGTGATCAAAAACATGGTCCAGTTTCACCATGGGCAAATTCAGTTTCTGAAAGCATGCTATTTGTGTCTGTATCTTGCATT
>CM026390.1:68810552-68897162 GCA_014843695.1 Archivesica marissinica
AGGTTGTTTCTAGAGCGGAGACAGGGTGCGGAGCTAGTCGATTATAAGGTTGTTTCTAGAGCGGAGACAGGGTGCTGAGCTAGAGTCGATTATAAGGTTGTTTCTAGAGCGGAGACAGGGTGCTGAGCTAGAGTCTATTATAAGGTTGTTTCTAGAGCGGAGACAGGGTGCTGAGCTAGTCGATTATAAGGTTGTTTCTAGAGCGGAGACAGGGTGCTGAGCTAGAGTAGATTATAAGGTTGTTTCTAGAGCGGAGACAGGGTGCTGAGCTAGAGTCGATTATAAGGTTGTTTCTAGAGCGGAGACAGGGTGCTGTGTGATGCTCCTTTATTAGCAACACCATTTTGCCATGTTTTATTAAAGTTTAAACTTTATTTATTTTACAACGATTGCGAAGCAAGTTCTAACAACTTATATTAATCACTTTCGTTGGCGCGGATGAAAGCCTATATGTGGTCATTCATTTAAAAATCTTTATATAAGCCTCAACAGTCGAGTCCGCCCCTTTTGACTAATATGTACTGCCCAACTGCCTCTTTGATCAAGATTAATTAGTTAACAAAATGTTCTGGGGGGTAATGCCCAAATACCCCTCCCACACCTATCCCCTTCGCACCTCCCAATTTCACCCTGCTCATTTTCTGGCCCACACTGCCCCGTTTCCACTCTAGAATAAAGCCTACGATTAATAAGCAGTACCTTTCACCAAATCTAAGTAAATTCATTTTCTTGTAAATCCTGAATCTACTGAAACATTAACTCAACACTAAATACAGTTTGGCCCCTTAACCCTGTAATTTTATCTCATCATTAAAGTCCCTATATGCCATGTGCTATGTACGCTTAATGACCATCTACTGAGACAATACTGTCAAAAACATTCATGAACGAGTTGAAATTGCACTTGACAGCATGTCAGAAGTTGAAGTGGGGCAAGGGCAAGTTTTTAGACTTTTAAAGATTTGGTTTAAAAATTTGTTTGTTTCAATACAAGATGGATCAAAATACCAGTGAGTCGATATGTTTTGTATTTATTTTTATCCCCAAATTCACAGAAAAATGAGTGAAAGACTTCCAAGTACTATGAAATCTAAGCAGCATATTTATGCATTACTAACTAACACATTGTTTACAAATAAAAAGTCTACAGAACATAAACATACTGCACAGATTAACAAGGTAAGTGTATATGGTCATTTGCCGATCCATCTCGAACAGGTCATTCTTTAGTAGTTATATACAGCAACAAGGCACTATTCCGCTAGACAATATTGGGGCGACAGGGTAAAACTGTCTATTCTCAATGATACACTAACAAAAAGAAGGCACAAACAAAAGAGAGACATTTGATTTATTAGCTTCCAATACAATTAATGTAGTAGATTCGTTAGCTGACATAAATGCTCAGATTGCAATTACGAAATCTCGTCTATCAGTTGTGCTAAAATTTCCAGTATTTTGTATATTTTGCTAAACGGAGGAAACTCGCAAACTGTTGATGAGGGGAAAATGATCAAATAACAATAAATGATAAAGCAGTATAAAGCAGCTGTTAATGGTACGATGCTGGTTATAGAGGAGTAATGCACAGGCGTAGAAGCAGAACATCAACCTGAATTCAATTATACAGGGTGTGATCAAAAACATGGTCCAGTTTCACCATGGGCAAATTCAGTTTCTGAAAGCATGCTATTTGTGTCTGTATCTTGCATTTCTTTAGCTACAGATATAGCTCTGGCATATTGTAACTATCTGGGCAGAGGAATAGTCGCCAATGTTTAATACTATCTGGGCAGAGGAATAGTCGCCAATGTTTAATACTATCTGGACAGAGGAATAGTCGCCCATGTTTAATACTATCTGGGCAGAGGAATAGTCGCCAATGTTTAATACTATCTGGACAGAGGAATAGTCGCCAATGTTTAATACTATCTGGGCAGAGGAATAGTCACCAATGTTTAATACTATCTGGAGAGAGGAATAGTCGCCCATGTTTAATACTATCTGGGCAGAGGAATAGTCACCCATGCTTAATACTATCTGGAGAGAGGAATAGTCGCCCATGTTTAATACTATCTGGGCAGAGGAATAGTCATCCATGATTAATACTATCTGGACAGAGGAATAGTCGCCAATGTGTAATACTATCTGGACAGAGGAATAGTCGCCCATGTTTAATACTATCTGGACAGAGGAATAGTCGCCCATGTTTAATACTATCTGGGCAGAGGAATAGTCGCCCATGTTTAATACTATCTGGACAGAGGAATAGTAGCCCATGTTTAATACTATCTGGGCAGAGGAATAGTCATCCATGCTTAATACTATCTGGACACAGGAATAGTCGCCCATGTTTAATATACTATCTGGGCAGAGGATTAGTCTCCCATGTTTAATACTATCTGGGCAGAGGAATAGTCATCCATGTTTAATACTATCTGGACAGAGGAATAGTCATCCATGCTTAATACTATCTGGACAGAGGAATAGTCGCCCATGTTTAATACTATCTGGACAGAGGAATAGTCATCCATGCTTAATACTATCTGGACAGAGGACTAGTCGCCCATGTTTAATACTATCTGGACAGAGGAATAGTCATCCATGCTTAATACTATCTGGACAGAGGAATAGTCGCCTATGTTTAATACTATCTGGACAGAGGAATAGTCATCCATGTTTAATACTATCTGGACAGAGGAATAGTCATCCATGCTTAATACTATCTGGGCAGAGGAATAGTCGCCAATGTGTAATAGAGTGTAAGTATATGTAACTAGTGCAATAGAAAGTGGTAACAGTTTTAACACACACCCTGTACAACAGTGAAATTAAAGATATGTGCAGAAATGTTTTTTCACACACACACACCCTGTATGTCAGCAAACTATACACTTTGTGTAGGAATGTTGGCTTATTCAGACACAAATACATCTGTGCATTACACATAATGTACAACATAGTCACTCCAGGCTGTGTGTGAACAAACAAGAAACCCAAATTGTGACAAGGGCATAGCATCATTGCAAGGGAAACTGCATCAATATAATTACCTCCCCCTGGTGTAGGATCTGTAATGGTAGTTGGTGTTTCCTCCATTGTTGCTGTAGTTACTACTGTTGTTGTCGTCGTCGTTTCAGTAACAATCGTCTCGGAGACACTACTTGCGACACTAGTGTCTCCCGTGTGATCAATTCTGTGTAAATAGTGTATAGTTAGTCTAGGCAAGTATGATCAATAAGTATGCAAGTCCAATGAATCCCTATACCGTATTTATTGATGTATAATGCACTATCATATACGTTTTGGTACAAAATTGGGGTGGTGGGATGGGGTGTGGAAGTACTAGAGTTACAATGTGTAAACTTGCATATGATCGATTATAACAGTTCCACAAGCAAAATTTGCTCACGATATGTGCAAGCAAAATATCGAAGAAAAGTTGTAATCCTCCAAGGTGGCGTGAAATAAGCATGACAAACCAAGAGGTGAACACGGACGAGATCAGCCATAAAAATTGCATGAAAAATCTCATGTAACAATGAATTACAATTATATTGTTAACATATGCACATATGTAAATAAACCCATAACCTGCTAATCACAACTAATGCTGCTTTTGCAAATGGCATAGAGCCAGATCAGACATCACAGAACGTCATATATAATTGTCGATTATGTTTCTTAGTGATGGACATCTATCTATATATTTATGCCAATTAAAACATTGACTTGACTGGGCTATACAATCGAAAATGACGGTATCATAAAACTCGTTATAGGTAAAGTAATTGTAGATTATAATCTTGTTTCAATATAAGTTAGTGACGCACATCATATACTAAATATAGATGAAGCCGCATCATGAAACAATACTTTCCACATTTCATCGACATTTCCTTTAATAGAAAGGACACAGCCACTAATTACAAATTTTATTCCAGTATGAACTATGAAGTAGTCTACATGAGGTCACTGAAAATGTTGCCTGCTCTAAAATAGTCTTATTTATATAAATTGCTAAAATGTTGGATAAAAACATGTCATTGTCAATGCGAAAGTGACAACCAATGAACGTCGTTTTACATAGAATCAATGTCCAACATCAAATGTTGTGTAAAATACATGTACATTTATTGTTTTATCTGCTATATTAAACAGTTATTAACTTTACATTTCTACTTTCCTATGTCGAGTATAAAATTCAATATTATATTGATTGATTGATTGAATTTGATGCATCACATAAAACATCTGTAAAAATGTAGTACATGTTTACCCAAGCTATACTATGTTTTGTACCCACCGCCCCGACATGAATAATACTTACAATAAAAAGAACCGGTTACTTACATTGCCACACTATCTTGCGTAACGTTGCTTTGATTGATGGTTGTGTTTGCCATTGAGTCGATCGTCTCGTTTAGAACCTCGTTTATATCACTGTTATCCCCCTTGGCTGCTTCATCCTCACTATAAACATTGTATGAATTATTCATTACGTCAAATATGAAAGATACAGCATATATGACTTCCCTCAGAAACCCAACTGTTTCTTAAAAGCTTGCAACATTCAAGTCAGCATTGGGTGAATAGTTTATACAAATTTATTTTAGCTCGACTGCGAAACAAGTTCTTACAACTTATATTAATCACTTTCGAGACCTCATTCCTGATGGAATCCATCGCCACGAGGGAGAGAGGAGGCAACATGGAATTTAAATGCCTTGCCTCAGGGCACAATCATAACGGCTCCACTCCGGGCCTTTCATGACATCCACATTGGGTGAATACAAGTATTCACGGAAGGTCCTTTTTCGGTTAGTTTTGGAAAACGCACATTACAAGGCTAAGACTTATGGATAAATTGGTTTTTAAGCATGAAAATACAAGCCCTACTCTGACATAAGATAAATGTACTACCACTAAAAGAGCAATTTAATTATCTTAACCCTTTCATTTACATCATGTTTAAAAGCATTATTAAAATTGCTCAAATAAATATCATTATAGAGCTGGAAAATGCTACAAAGACAACAAAATGTAGAATCAATTGTTTTGTCTTGGGGCTTATAGTACAAGCAGCTAGTACCAATAGAGCGATTTGGCTGTTGTGGCATAACAAGGCACGGTGCTACACAGAGCATCGTTTCCAGCACTACCTAGGTAGAACCATCAACCTTCTGTAGCCCTGGACAGCTTCCTCACATGAACAAATCTGAAACTCCTGGTACACATTCGAACTTAGAGCAGTCAGGGGCATGTGATTATGAAGTCAATGACCATAACCAATTAGCCACATGGGGCCCCATAAAACAGTTGAAACATTTTAACATTAAGCCACTTACCCATCCTTCACTATTTCTGTGCCACCCTCGGCTGCAGCTTCTGGCTCCGGCTCCGGCTCCGGTGGAGGCTCCGGTCTCATACCCTCGGCAAGCTCCAAGGTGCACAGTGGTTCTCCCTGGACGCGGGCAGACAGTGACACTCGCTGGTACTCGGAGGATGTGAGAAGGTAGAAGGCCTGTCCATACCGTGTGAAAATGAATGAGGTGATGCCACTGAAAATACAACAATATTTACTGGGTGTGTGAGCATGAAAATACAACAGTGTACAGGGTGTGTGAGCATGAAAATACAATTGTGTACAGGGTATATGAGCATGAAAATACAATTGTGTACAGGGTGTGTGAGCATGAAAATACAATTGTGTACAGGGTGTTTGAGCATGAAAATACAATTGTGTACAGGGTGTGTGAGCATGAAAATACAATGTGTACAGGGTGTATGAGCATGTAATCATACAACGACTGTCCCATGTGTGCAATAGTATGAGTATATGATAAGTTTTCAAAGCATCGTCTACAGTTTGAGATGCAGCTCAAGATGACGGTGATAACAAACTGCACTTTTAATTGACCTATCTAAGTGTATATATTCATAGTAGAAATTGCTGATAACTGAAAACATTTTAGCTTTTATTAAGTTTTCATCAAGCCCTACTCTGACATAAGATAAATGTACTACCACTAAAAGAGTAATTTAATCATCTTAACCCTTTCATTTACAGATATTTAGGTTAATATACTATTATATCCCCATACATACGATAGCTTAATAGCTATCATGCAGTGGATAAGTAGTGGCCATACCTATCCCACCTTCATAGATATTACTGGGACTATATGAGATTCTGGCCTTTATTATGAACATTGGTTTGGCTACTACACTGTCAATGTATGTCGTATTGGTAATGTCGTCAAGAGATGAGGGAAAGGGTTAATATCCATGTCAGTTTGGAAGAGAGCGTCTCCCATTTTAAGATATATATATATACAATAACAAAACTGTTGGAGTCGTGATAGCACAATGGTAGCACCACGTTCGCCTCAGGTGCGAAAAACCTAGAGTTCGAGCCCCGCTGGAGCCGACACGATTGTGCCCATAGGCAAGGCATTTAAATTCCACGTTGCCTCTTCTCTCGCCCTCGTGGCGATGGATTCCATCAGGAATGAGGTCTCGAGAGTGATTAATATAAGTTATAAGAACTTGTTTCGCAATCGAGCTAAAAATAAATTTGTATAAACTATAACAAAACTAATGAAAAAGTAAGTTCATGAAAAAGCTTTACTTGATATCCTCCCTCTTGATGGCAGAAGCATGCATCTGTTGTCTCAGTGTGCTCACAGAGTATACACTTAATTCTCCAAGGTTACTCAGACATGCTACATCATTCTCAGAGTAGTTCTCGTCCGATCGACTTCGGAAGTTCACAAAAGCTACCTTGCGTATTCTAGAACCATCAACGGCTGTCAACTTGTACTTCCACTTAGCCTTCAAATGTGGCAAGGTGAATATCTGAAACATTGTGAACATTGTTTGTTATTACATCTCAGAACACTATATACACTATTAAAGTAGTGTTTGTTTATTATAGTGTCACCCCCTATTTAAAGGGCCAGTCATTTCTGACTTATGAGACACCTCTTTTTATGAACATCAGTACTTCCCGAATCCTATGTTTGTTTGTCAGACGCCAAGCTGGTAGGCAACCGGTCATAATTATTTAATTAGCTGTATCTTGAATACAATTATATATCTACACTTCAGGGAAACATTTGTTGTTGGGAATTTCATTAATGCACAATAAGCAATTCTTAATCTTTGAATGTCAAGATGAAACCGGTTAGTTAATAAAAATTTATTTTAGCTCGATTGTGAAACAAGTTCTTACAACTTATATTAATCACTCTCGAGACCTCATTCCTGATGGAATCCATCCAGGGAGAGAGAAGAGGCAATTTAAATGCCTTGCCTAAGGGCACAATCGCAACGGCTGCAGCTGGGCTCAAACTCCAGGCCTTTCGCACCTGAATCGAACGTGCTACCACTGCGCTATCACGACTTCCACTGATGAAACCGGTCAACGGTAAATTGAAAGGAAAACTAGCTTTTTAACAAAACGTATATTGCTATTGGTAATTACGATACTGGGGGTGATGTATCCATTTAATTAAACTGGAGCCTACCTTAAGTTGTTCTTCAGAACAGATGATGACGGAATGATGAGATGACATGTCCGGAGCTTTGGCTCGCTCATGCTGTACCTCCAACGACTCGGGCAGCACCCTCAACTTGGCATCAATAACACCGATAGAAATTACAGGTGCACGATGACGTAATTTTATTTCCTTAGCTAAAATACAGGTGACGGAGTCTTCATTACGTTTCTCCCCGCTTGGAACAGTGATATTGTACACATAAATATGGCCACCATTTGTTCCAACCCATAGTGAAGGATTATGTGTATGACCTGAAATAAAATGAAAAGAATCCAGTACACAATACAGCTGGTATATCATACAGCATTACTTGTACCATATACAGTGGTACCCTATACAGCAATATTGGTGCACTATACAGTGGTACCCTATACATTGGTGCACAATACAGTGGTACCCTATACATTGGTGCACTATACAGTGGTACCTATACATTGGTGCACTATACAGCAATATTGGTGCACTATACAGTGGTACCCTATACATTGATGCACTATACAGCAATATTGGTGCACAATACAGTGGTACCCTATACATTGGTGCACTATACAGCAATATTGGTGCACAATACAGTGGTACCCTATACAGTGGTGCACTATACAGCAATATTGGTGCACTATACAGTGGTACCCTATACATTGGTGCACTATACAGTGGTACCCTATACATTCAAAGCAGGGTACCCACAGGATATGAGGAAACAAATTCCCTGATAATTCCCTGATCAATCTCCAATTTTCCCTGACAAATATACGCGTTTACATAGGCCTAGATGACGAAATACTCAAGATGATCAAATATACTCGTTCGCATCTAGATGACGAAATACTCAATCATGACCAAATACACGTGTGCGCATAGATGACAAACTATGCGCGGACGACGACAAAATGGTCGCGGACGACCATGTATGCGCGCGTGCGAGGATGACAAAATAAAATTCCCTGATAATTCCCTGATATTCTCATGTTTTTAAAATTCCCTGATAATTCCCTGCAGGGAACAGGTTTTGGTCATTTTCCCTGTTTTCCCTGATGCGTGGGTACCCTGGACATTGATGCACTATACAGCAATATTGGTGCACAATATAGTGGTACCCTATACATTGGTGCACTATACAGTGGTACCCTATACATTGGTGCACTATACAGTGGTACCCTATACATTGGTGCACTATACAGCAATATTGGTGCACTATACAGTGACCTATACATTGGTGCACTATACAGCAATATTGGTGCACTATACAGTGGTACCCTATACATTGGTGCACTATACAGCAATATTGGTGCACTATACAGTGGTACCCTATACATTGGTGCACTATACAGCAATATTGGTGCACTATACAGTGGTACCCTATACAGTGGTGCACTATACAGCAATATTGGTGCACTATACAGTGGTACCCTATACATTGGTGCACTATACAGCAATATTGGTGCACTATACAGTGGTACCCTATACATTGGTGCACTATACAGTGGTACCCTATACAGTGGTGCACTATACAGCAATATTGGTGCACTATACAGTGGTACCCTATACAGTGGTGCACTATACAGCAATATTGGTGCACTATACAGTGGTACCCTATACATTGGTGCACTATACAGCAATATTGGTGCACTATACAGTGGTACCCTATACAGTGGTGCACTATACAGTGGTGCACTATACAGTGGTACCCTATACAGTGGTGCACTATACAGCAATATTGGTGCACAATACAGTGGTACCCTATACATTGGTGATACAGCAATATTGGTGCACAATACAGTGGTACCCTATACATTGGTGCACTATACAGTGGTACCCTATACATTGGTGCACTATACATTGGTGATACAGCAATATTGGTGCACAATATAGTGGTACCCTATACATTGGTGCACTATACAGTGGTACCCTATACATTGGTGCACTATACAGTGGTACCCTATACATTGGTGCACTATACAGCAATATTGGTGCACAATACAGTGGTACCCTATACATTGGTGCACTATACAGTGGTACCCTATACATTGGTGCACTATACAGCAATATTGGTGCACAATATAGTGGTACCCTATACATTGGTCCACTGTACAGTGGTACCCTATACATTGGTGCACTGTACAGTACAACATGTACACAATTGTATTACAGTGAAACCAATATATACCGAATGGCCATCGGACCAATTGTATAGTTTGGTTTTATATAGTTCAGTTGGGGGGGGGGTAACTTTAGAGGGCTTTTCATAGTGGTGTAAATTTCTCCTGAATTAACAATTAGGAGGCTGAGACATGTTTATAGTTTGGCAGTTTATAAAGAACTGATTCATTTTAAAGTGTACAATACATTATTCTGAAACTCTAGCTGAATGGTGTTTGCTTAAAACAAGTCGGTTTCATCTTTGATTAAGACAAATTGCTGTTCGGTTTACAGAGGTAAAAAAATTTTTTTTAAAAATCTGTTTGGTATTCGGGAAAGAGGGGTTCCGGTTTACAGAGGCTTTTTTACAATGAACAAGAAGGGAAAAATTCGGGACCAAGAAATTTGTTCGGTTTAGAAGGAATTCCAGTTTAGAGTGGTTCCGGTTTTGAGGGGTTTCACTGTACTGGTTAGCAGTATCATATTAAACTATGTACAGTCAAGCCTGTGTTAGCAGTCACCCATAAGCAGCCAACCCATATTAAGCAGCCAGCTTCCACCTTACCTAATTGGTAATTTATTATACAATTAGCAACAACTATTCTGTGCTTCCTTATATGACAGACTGAAGAATGAGTAAGACAGGTTTGATTTATTACAACATTAAACTTTATAAACTACCTATAGATGAATCATACAGTATACAGTATAATACCACTCACCATTTACAATGAAAGTATCTGCAAAGTAGAGGGTCCTAACCATGGATGCCATCGAGTCTTCCGTGTTTCTGAATTCTACGCTACGCTCAACAGGTTTAGTTTCTGATAATGCCGGGGATGCAGGGGGCTCTGGTGCAGCTGAAGTTGATGGGCCTGCTTCAGTTGTAGCTTTTTCCTCACTAAAAATGGAATGTGGATCTTCAATATACAGATTTGGAATGAGCCATTAATATTAACCAATATTTGAAACAATCTATTAACATAAGCAGAGAATTTGGTTCAAAATGTTTTGCAGGCCGGCATAATTTATGTCTCTTTATTAGTTTAAACTTTATTTATTTTACAACTATTGTGAAGCAAGTTTTAATAATTTATATTAATCACTCTTGTTGGCACGGATGAAAGCGTAAATGTGGAGGAAACCGGAGTACCCGGAGAAAACCCACCTGTCTGATCTGGCGACAACCGTACCATCTCATAATCTTCCCGGTCCGAGGATCGAACCCGGATTGCATTGGCGAGAAGCGAGTGCGATAACCACTGCGCTAATCGGACTGCGTCTTATTGAGTCGCAATAAATAATTTTGGACAGAACCAAAATAAAGTACAAATTATTGACCTCAATTGTTCACAATTCAACTTACATATCTCCCTTTGAAGCTTCTTGTTTAGACTTTGCCCTCCTTTCTGATCTTCGTCGTCGCAACCGTCTGAACGATTCACGTAGGGACTTCTTGAATGACTTACTCCTCGACATTGTTGTTTCGGATGTGCCTGTTAAATCTGGAGAAACAATTAACAGTGTGCACCTCGCAGCTTACAAATACTTCAAAACCCTCCCACATTTCAGTGGATTCAGCAACAATTTCCACTAATGTAATGGATATTTTAAAATCGGAATTACATTTATAAATCCATTATTTTTAACTTGTATATAAAATCTATTTGTTTGTTTTTCTTTTTGTATTTTCATAATACTGACAGCTAGCAACCTTCTCAACAGGATATACATACAGCCCACTGAGTATTATAACAGACACTGAGTGGACCTGCAACTATCCAACAGGACAGATGGACCACTGAGCATTATAACAGACACCAAGTGGACCTGCAACTATCCAACAGGACAGATGGACCATGGAGGATTATAACATACACCAAGTGGACCTGCAACTATCCAACAGGACAGATGGACCACTGAGCATTATAACATACACCAAGTGGACCTGCAACTATCCAACAGGACAGATGGACCATGGAGGATTATAACATACACCAAGTGGACCTGCAACTACCCAACAGGACAGATGGACCATGGATGATTATAACATACACTGAGAGGACCTGCAACAATCCAACAGGACAGATGGACCATGGAGGATTACAACATACATCGAGTGGACCTGCAACAATCCAACAGGACAGATGGACCATGGAGGATTATAACATATCGAATGGACCTGCAACAATCCAACAGGACAGATGGACCATGGAGGATTATAACATATATCGAATGGACCTGCAACTATCCAACAGGACAGATGGACCATGGAGGATTATAACAGACACCGAGTGGACCTCCAACTACAGTTCAACCTGTGCTAATGCCAACCTCCAACTACAGTTCAACCTGTGCTAATACCAACCTCCAACTACAGTTCAACATGTGCTAATACTACCCCCAACTACAGTTCAACATGTGCTAATACTACCCCCAACTACAGTTCAACATGTGCTAATACTACCCCCAACTACAGTTCAACATGTGCTAATACTACCCCCAACTACAGTTCAACATGTGCTAATACCAACCTCCAACTACAGTTCAACTTGTGCTAATACCAACCTCCAACTACAGTTCACCCTGTGCTAATACCAACCTCCAACTACAGATCAACCTGTGCTAATACCAACCTCCAACTACAGATCAACCTGTGCTAATACCAACCTCCAACTACAGATCAACATGTGCTAATACTACCCCCAACTACAGTTCAACATGTGCTAATACCAACCTCCAACTACAGTTCAACCTGTGCTAATACCAACCTCCAACTACAGATCAACCTGTGCTAATACCAACCTCCAACTACAGATCAACCTGTGCTAATACCAACCTCCAACTACAGATCAACCTGTGCTAATACCAACCTCCAACTACAGATCAACCTGTGCTAGTACCAACCTCCAACTACAGTTCAACCTGTGCTAATACCAACCTCCAACTACAGTTCAACCTGTGCTAATACCAACCTCCAACTACAGTTCACCCTGTGCTAATACCAACCTCCAACTACAGTTCACCCTGTGCTAATACCAACCTCCAACTACAGTTCAACATGTGCTAATACCAACCTCCAACTACAGATCAACCTGTGCTAATACCAACCTCCAACTACAGATCAACCTGTGCTAATACCAACCTCCAACTACAGATCAACCTGTGCTAATACCAACCTCCAACTACAGATCAACCTGTGCTAGTACCAACCTCCAACTACAGTTCAACCTGTGCTAATACCAACCTCCAACTACAGATCAACCTGTGCTAGTACCAACCTCCAACTACAGTTCACCCTGTGCTAATACCAACCTCCAACTACAGTTCACCCTGTGCTAATACCAACCTCCAACTACAGTTCAACATGTGCTAATACCAACCTCCAACTACAGATCAACCTGTGCTAATACCAACCTCCAACTACAGTTCAACCTGTGCTAATACCAACCTCCAACTACAGTTCAACCTGTGCTAATACCAACCTCCAACTACAGTTCAACATGTGCTAATACCAACCTCCAACTACAGATCAACATGTACTATTACTACCCCCAACTACAGTTCAACCTGTGCTAATACCAACCTCCAACTACAGTTCAACATGTGCTAATACCAACCTCCAACTACAGTTCAACATGTACTATTACTACCCCCAACTACAGTTCAACATGTGCTAATACCAACCTCCAACTACAGATCAACATGTACTATTACTACCCCCAACTACAGTTCAACCTGTGCTAATACCAACCTCCAACTACAGTTCAACATGTGCTAATACCAACCTCCAACTACAGTTCAACATGTACTATTACTACCCCCAACTACAGTTCAACATGTGCTAATACCAACCTCCAACTACAGATCAACATGTGCTAATACCAACCTCCAACTACAGATCAACCTGTGCTAATACCAACCTCCAACTACAGATCAACCTGTGCTAATACCAACCTCCAACTACAGTTCAACCTGTGCTAATACCAACCTCCAACTACAGATCAACCTGTGCTAATACGAACCTCCAACTACAGATCAACATGTGCTAATACCAACCTCCAACTACAGTTCAACATGTGCTAATACCAACCTCCAACTACAGTTCAACCTGTGCTAATACCAACCTCCAACTACAGATCAACCTGTGCTAATACGAACCTCCAACTACAGATCAACCTGTGCTAATACGAACCTCCAACTACAGATCAACATGTGCTAATACCAACCTCCAACTACAGTTCAACCTGTGCTAATACCAACCTCCAACTACAGTTCAACCTGTGCTAATACCAACCTCCAACTACAGATCAACCTGTGCTAATACGAACCTCCAACTACAGATCAACATGTGCTAATACCAACCTCCAACTACAGTTCAACCTGTGCTAATACCAACCTCCAACTACAGATCAACATGTGCTAATACTAACCTCCAACTACAGTTCAACATGTACTATTACTACCCCCAACTACAGTTCAACATGTGCTAATACTACCCCCAACTACAGTTCAACATGTGCTAATACCAACCTCCAACTACAGATCAACCTGTGCTAATACCAACCTCCAACTACAGATCAACCTGTGCTAATACTACCCCCAACTACAGATCACCTGGCTATAAGCACCACTAATTTAGCCTCCAATCAAGTCACTATCAATGCATTTTAAACTTCGTATAATGACAACCCATCAACAGAGACCACTTTCTGTCATTCCTGTGTATATAAAGACAACCCATCAACAGAGACCACTTTCTGTCATTCCTGTGTATATAAAGACAACCCATCAACAGAGACCACTTTCTGTCATTCCTGTGTATATAAAGACAACCCATCAACAGAGACCACTTTTTGTCATTCCTGTGGGTGGTCTTTACTCACAGGTTAAACTTACCAAGTGGATTTAAAGTACATCTGCTTGTAACTTCCTTCTTCTGGACATAGTCTAATAGTCCAAAGCCATGGGCAGTACCGGCTCCAACCCTACATTGAAATAAATACACAATCATTATAAATATTTAACAGAATTCAGATAAATGTAAGTTATAACGGACATGTGTTAATAATAAAGTAGGATTACAATATCTATTTCATATGTGTTTTTTTTGGGTTAGTTTATTATTTTATTACTATATATAATAATAATATACATACATGTACAAAATCAATACAAAGCTTATTAGAACAAATGCAAATGGATTCAACAAAGCACTAAAAAAAGTGCATATAGTGCTTGAGCTGTCTGGTATAGTGCCAATAGTGAACTGTGTTCTTCTTGTCTATGCACAATTCGCACGTGCAAACAAAATACGATGACATACATATAACGTATCAATGGAAACACACTCAAATTGGCTTCATTAGTTTAAACTTCATATATTTTACAACAATTGCGAAACAATCTGTAACAACTTATATTAATCACTCTCGTTGGCGTGGATGAAAGCGTAAATGTGGTCATTTGTGTGGGAGGAAACCAGAGTACCCGGAGAAAACCCACCTGTCCAATCAAATATGCTTAATTTCCGTACCCGTACTACAAATGGACAAAGTAAATAGATGCAAAATATATTCCAATAGGGGTGTAACAAAGTATATACAGTGGAACCTCCACTAACGGTCACATCCGGTGAGCGGTCACCTCCGGTAAACGGTCACTTTTATCCCCCCCGAGCGATTTTCTTATATATTACACCTCTGTTGAGCGGTCACCTCTCATCTCCGGCCAGCGGCCACCAAAGTGACCGTTTTGGGACAAAATTTCCTACCTTAAACGGTCAAAATCCACCAAAATTCGGCAAAATATTTACAGAGATGCGGTCGCGAAAATATGTAACATTCAAATCAGATGTAGACATTGAAAGATTGAACTTACGGAGTGGAAAAAAAGAAATATTTTATTAATAATTATCATTTTTTAATAGTTATATTACAGCTATCAAAATGATGTTTTGGCCTTAAAAACAATATTGATTAGTTTTTCACAAGTTTTTACAGAAGTCTCCAATCATACGTGATTATCCGCCATTATGCGGGACATTGATGAGTCATTCTAGTTTTGAAGAGTGTAAAATACAAAGTCGGTCAAAGTCACACAATAGGTAGTTAAATCATAAACAAACTTGAGTGATCACACAAGGCGCTGAAAACCATTGTTTTGATCGGATTACTGGGATATCAAAGGCCGATTATTCGATCGCATTGTTTGATGAAAGTTAATCTCCTAAAATTAGTGATGTATGTACATATGTTTAATTTGAAAAATAAATAAAATGTTAATAAAAATAAAAGTTTAAATTTCAGATTCTGTTGTCTCATTTCTTGTTGTTATCATACTATAAGGCAATCCCATTGACAGATTATTGTTATCACAGCTTTTCCAGGCATGCTTGCTTTGAAAATAATTTCTAGTTGTCCAGCAGTCTCCCTCCGTTAAGCAGCCAATTTGTGCCCTTCCCAAGAGTGGCTGCTTAAGAGAGGTTCCACTGTAGATATTACTTAAATGACCGTTAACTATAATCAAGCATTATGAAACAGACAGCACATACAGAGACGACGAGTGTAGTACTTACAGCTGCCACTCGGAGTGGAATGCCAGAGCAGTACAAGCTGCTGGAGGGTACAACTGCATCATACATGTTGGTTGGTACCCGGCAGGATACTTCACATCCCCTTCTTTAGGTGTCACAGCCTCGTGGCCCTTCCACACAAAGTTGTCCCGGTCACCGACAATATTGATGGTGACTGGTTTAATTTCCTGTTCCCTCTCTTCACGTTCCATCTGTAGCGTGATCACCTGACCGGCAGTGCCAGCCACCACAAGGGTCTCGCTGAGGGGACACAGCGCCATCTTCTGAATGCCCAACCTGGGATCATCACTGTAAGGATCAAATGTTCCAACCTGAAAATAAACACCATAAATTCCATCTAGAGCTGTGCAAATTAGCCTCGACATGTAAATTAAAGAAATTATCAATTAAACTTGAAGAAACAAGGTAATGTCTTGCTGCCAATACAACTGAATTCCACCATTGTCATGAAAGAAAGGAATGTCTTGCTGACAGTACAACTGAATTCCACAATTGTCATGAAACAAAGGAATGTATTGCTGATAGAACAACTGAATTCCACAATTGTCATGAAAGAAAGGAATGTCTTGCTGATAGTACAACTGAATTCCACAATTGTCATGAAACGAAGGAATGTCTTGTTGATAGTACAATTGAATTCCATCATTGTCATGAAACAAAGGAATGTCTTGCTGATAAGACAACTGAATTTCATTATTGTCTTCAAAATTTTCACAAAACAATGTTACATAGATGCTTACCTTTCTGAACGGAGGCCATTCTTCTTCCATTTCTCCATTGGAATCGGGCGTGTGGACGTCCACATTGAATATAGATGATGTGTTAAGTCTATACATAAACTGCAGACTGGTACCAGATGCGTTCCAAAACCTCACTGAACCATCTTCATGACTGTTAAAACATTAAAATCACATAATTTCCATTAGCATGCAGTGCCCGGGTCACTTGTTTGAATTGGACAGGTCAAATTCTTTAAATAAGAAGCGTAATTTAAGGAAAGTTTATAAAAGCTACTTTTAGCTTCCTACTTAATCCTTTGCATTATGTATTTATGTATGTCGTTATATGTGATTTATGCTTTGCAATAAATACTGTTTAAACCAATAAATGTAATTGATATTTGATATTCTCTAATAGTTCATTTAGCTTCTGGATGTTTAAAATGGATGCCTATAAACTTTCTGTGTACTCATTTTTTACCACACTGATATGGCATGCTGCGGGAAATGCAATACTGATACGGCATGCTGAAAATTACTTCACATTGGATCAAATTAATTGCAAGAATAATCTATACATTTTTAATTTAGCAGTTTTGCATTTTCAGAATTGAAGAATTTGGAGGAGTATTAGTTTTGACTTTAAATTGTCAATTAATTAGATTTATGATAGTAACAGATGCAACATACCCTGTAAGCAGGAGATCTCGAGAACTGGATTCTGATGTTGTTTCACATTTCCCTCCATTTACTGGCCATTCCTGAATAAATAGTCAATAATTGAATGTTACCATTTACACAACTTTGGGAACACCTGTTACCACACCCAAAGTGGTATCCGTCGTCCAGTGGCAGAGTGTCGGAATTGATGGATTTCCGGGTCGCTAAGCGGTCAGTGCATGTATGCAGGGTCACATATATTGTATAGTACTGGTTAATCGCTTAGGGTTGGCTAAGCCTGCCAAGGAAAACCATCTACATCCACGCAAGGGGTTTGACATAAAAGGAACATACATACATACAAAATTGCAGCCCAGTTCATTTATATTATTTATAGTGAACATGAACATATTTCTATACTAAGAAATGTGTCCACAAGCGGGTATACAAAGACAACATGCTTCTGGCCCCCCCTCACCTCTACTTCTTATTGCTGATAGGAGTTAAATAGACGATGGACGATTGTGTGAATATATAGTTAAATAGATGATGGACGACTGTGTGAACATATAGTTAAATAGATGATGGACGACTGTGTGAACATATAGTTAAATAGATGATGGACGACTGTGTGAACATATAGTTAAATAGATGATGGACGACTGTGTGAATATATAGTTAAATAGATGTTGGACGACTGTGTGAATATATAGTTAAATAGATGTTGGACGACTGTGTGAATATATAGTTAAATAGGTGAAGGACAACTGTGTGAATATGTAGTTAAATAGATGATGGACGACTGTGTGAATATATAGTTAAATAGGTGATGGACGACTGTGTGAATATATAGTTAAATAGATGATGGACGACTGTGTGAATATATAGTTAAATAGATGATGGACGACTGTGTGAATATATAGTTAAATAGATGATGGACGACTGTGTGAATATATAGTTAAATAGATGATGGACGACTGTGTGAATATATAGTTAAATAGATGATGGACGACTGTGTGAATATATAGTTAAATAGATGATGGACGACTGTGTGAATATATAGTTAAATAGATGATGGACGACTGTGTGAATATATAGTTAAATAGATGATGGACGACTGTGTGAATATATAGTTAAATAGATGATGGACGACTGTGTGAATATATAGTTAAATAGATGATGGACGACTGTGTGAATATATAGTTAAATAGATGATGGACGACTGTGTGAATATATAGTTAAATAGATGATGGACGACTGTGTGAATATATAGTTAAATAGATGATGGACGACTGTGTGAATATATAGTTAAATAGATGTTGGACGACCGTGTGAATATATAGTTAAATAGATGTTGGACGACTGTGTGAATATATAGTTAAATAGATGATGGACGACTGTGTGAATATATAGTTAAATAGATGATGGACGACTGTGTGAATATATAGTTAAATAGATGATGGACGACTGTGTAAATATATAAAACTCAACATATCTACGTCATAATTTCTCACCCTCTTTGAGTAGGCGGACATCTGGGACTGCCCTACATCTGTAAGCTTGGTCCACAGCTGGTCCGGTACATTACAAATGTGCTGAGAGCAGGTGATAGCGGATGAGTGCAGACTGTTGATGTACGGCAGTTGGAACGATGGCCATTTCTCAGAGTCGAGATCAATAGCAACAAGCTCCTCCTCCGCCAGCACTATCATGGAATGCGGCTCATCATATTCTGTAACAAACAATACTGGCTTTACAGCGGCTTAAAGCTATTTCATTATAAAGCAATAATGTCCCCAAATACACAATTAATTCTGAACATTCCCTAACCAGTTGGTGAAAGCTGACACACACAAATTCTGATAATATTCAGGTAATTCAGAATAAAACTAGAAATTGTTCTTGAAAAAAATGCACGTCAACCTGTGTTAGTGGTCACTCAGACTATTAAGCAGCCAACTGCATTAAGAAGCCAGTTCCTGATACCCAATATGTTGTTTTATTATACATTTGACCTCCATTAAGCAACCACATGTGCTAAGCAGCCATTTTCTGTGATTCCCTTGACTGGCTGCTTAAAACTTTGAACATAGTTTTCTATCAAATAAACCTCCTTTATATCTGTATAAACTCTGCAATAAGTTATGGCAGGCTTAAGAACTTGTATGTATTGCATCATACTAACCAGCCCTATCATCTTCTTCCGTATCATTTTCATTGGCCCTCGTAATGGTAACAAAGTCAATGACCTTTGATGTGAAGTCGAGAACTGCATGGTTGGATCCCTGCATGATGCTGATTGTGTGCTTGTCTCCATAGCTGGCTCTCGGCATTCCTCCAGAAAATATGATGTACGGGTCACTGAAAATGATAATGTTATGTATTACACAATTGCCGTACAGTTAGGAAAGGCCATATCTACAGTTGTCAGAACTTGTGAATCAATCAGTTTTCTTTTCCATGTTTTTGTTGTTTATGGCCATTCAACACTATATATGGATACAGAAATGACATGAGATTAACCCGTAAGCTGCTAATCACGACCATAGTCACTTTTGCAAAACAGCATAGAGCCAGATCAGACGGCTCAATGCTGTTTTCTATTCAGATAGTGGAGCTATATCACTTGTCTGAATAGCAAACAACATAGAACCTGATCAGATGCAGCGTTACGCCATGGATGATCCGGATCTATGTTGTTTGCACAATCCATCTAATTTATTCGGCAGGTTAAGGATTAAACATCTATATAACAAAAATGGTGCAATATTACTTAGTATTTGCATTTCTTTATTCCTGTGATCTTTAATAAACGAATCAAGCGGGCAAAGGAGTTTTTTCTATCCGAAAATCTAACTACTGACATACAATGTAGACACTAAGCAAACAGAACTTACGCCTTAGCTGTTTTCCAATCGATTTTACCAATTGATTTGCAAGGAAATGGACCTGAAAATGTACAACGGAAAAATTAAGAATGATGATTTTTCTAGGATGAAAATATTCACCTTACAGGTTCACTCAAATTCACTTTTCAAGAGTTCATAGTAGATTAGGTGTGTGTACATTACTTCTCCCTTTGCAGCAACAGACCTATACGTATAGTTGGTATTACTATCAAGGCTTCTTAAACTTTATTTATTTTACGATTGCAAAGCAAGTTCTAACAACTTATATTAATCACTCTCGTTGGCGCGGATGAAAGCGTAAATGTGGTCATTCATGTGGAGGGAAACCGGAGTACCTGGAGAAAACCCACCTATCCGATCTGGCGACCACCGTACCATCTCGCTTACTTCCTGGTCCGAGGATCGCACCCGGGTTGCATTGGTGAGAAGCGAGCTGCGCTAATCGGACAACCAAGGTTGACTGATGATAATCTAGTATTAATCAATATTTTTCTATATTTCTATTTATGGTGGTCGCCAAATCGGATAGGTGGGTTTTCTCTGGGTACTTTGTTGTTAAAGCTTGTTTCGCAATCATTAATAAGTTTATACTTTTTATATTTCTATTAGACATGTTTGAGGAAATTACTTCCATCATGGGTTTACATGTCAAACCTTAAATTACTTAAAAGTTTGGAGAAGGAACAAGTTCATGACCCCAGATTAGACTCTAGCATGTTACCACTCATGCTATTAATCATCCCAAATGCCGTTGAGTTCTGCCATATACAATATTATTCTATATTATTGTCCGCGAATGTTAGTTTTATTAATTAAAAGAGATAATACCAAGTCTTTAAATGATAAGTTTATTTTGTTTTTATGGTTTATTCGCACCAACAACTTAGGTCATTTGGCGAATCTCCAGCCACTATTGGTAGATGAAGACCCTGGGTGCCCTTCCGAGCAGTAGTTCCGGCTCAGACGAGTACCCAGGTAGAACAAACCACCTTCTGCAAGCCAGCTGGATTGCTTCCTCACTTGAAAGAATTTGAAACCTATAAATGAGAATTACTCCCGAACATGTCCTGTACAACATACTGGTCTAAGCTAGATCGTCAAGATAAGGAGAGGATAAAGGTCATAGAATAGAGCAGTTTGTGTATTTATGCAAGCATCCCTTACATATTCTAAATGAAAACACGTCTCATTGAACTAAAAAATAATGATGTATTTCCACCAAATCACACTCTAACTGCAGCCCTGCTGATGCTTGGAATCGGTTTGAGAAAGTGATATTTTTTATGTATTTTTATAGTCAATATGATCGTTCATTCTCTATTCCCATCGCAAAAGTATGACCATACAATTTATTGAGATCTGTAATACAATCACACTGTGTTACCATATGGAATGAGTGCAGGTTCTTTAGGTTGTGAAGAGTCGGAACTACTCCAGATGATGTAACTGCCGTCGGCATGGGCACTCATAAACTCTTCCCCATTACGAGACCAGCATATAGACTCCAATTGCTGCAAACAATGAGAAATTCTTGTTTGATTAATGCAACAAATTACAATGATTACTACCAAATATGTGTGTGTATCGACATGCAGGATCTAGAAACGCTATATTACTGCACGCAGCTGAATGTATTGTGGAGACAGATACGATTTGTATTTGCTTCATGTATTGGATTTATAGCTGCATTAACAGCTATTCTATTCCATAGCAACTTCCAATCTTATCCCGTGGTGATAGGTTCTCAAATAATTAATTGTTTCACACATATGTAGACATTCTGAATGTCAATTCAGCAGTTTCCTGCTATATAAGGTTCTGGTTCCATCCAGTAGATAACAAACAGACATTTTCATGGGTAAATTCTTGGAAACTACTGATATTGACTATTTTACAAATTGTGTGTGTTTTACATTTATATAATCATCGCTACCGGTTGGCCATATGAGTGACGCCTCCTGAAGAGATTAGTCATTTTAGATTTTTGGAGGATAGTGCAATGATACAGACAGAGACCCATTCCAGAGTCTCCCCTGGTTCTTTTACGTGCACGGTGTAAAGCACCTACACGAGACCTCAGTTTAAATTCCCATCTGAAAGACTTAATTTTATTATGGTCAGACAGGGATCGAACCTGCGATCCCTGGATTACCAGTCCAGCATGTTAACCACTGGACCAGTCCAGCGTGTTAACAACTGGACTACAGATCCATCATTTTTTACAAATACTAAAATTGGATCTCTTATATACACTAGATGTCACAATACTAAAATTGGTAAAAATATTGAAATCTTTCACTCATGTAAGTATAGCTTACCTGTGTCGAGTTGTAAGTCTGTTCGGAGTTGCTGGCCTTGATATCCCATAATACAATCAATCCTCTATTGTAACCAATCAGGAACTGTGAAAATGAAATAATACTTATTAGAAGATTTGCTATAAAGTAGTTATTCAGACATGAACTAAAATGTTCCAATGCTGAAAATCCGGATTTCAAACCCGAAATTGACCTTACGCCAATTTTCAATCCAGTACAGTTTTATATTCATATAGAATAATAGTATGGCTATATAGAGCTGTTCAAGAATGAATGGGGTGATGGATACATCCCCCTGAGGGGGGAGGGGAGGATAGAGAGACAGATACACAATAAGGAAGATGCCTAGCTCAACAATACTAGTATGGTTATATGGGGGGTGGTAGATGGACAAACAATCCAGGTGTGATAGATATTAACTCCATTGATTATATTGCATGGTACCTATTACAGTATATACGGTATTCTCATCCAAAAGACTTATGAAGAAGTTACACGAAACCAAGCAGCACTACTAACATTCACAACAACCTGCAGTGATTCAATCTACGCTTTTCACATTGTGGCATCAACTTTTCCCAGTAAAGGCTATTTCTTGTATCAGGTGGCATAGAGTGATGCAAACCAAAAAAACATCCTAACACTGGCCTTACTTACTGCAACCAAAATCATTGATTTGCCGAGTAATGAAATGCATGCTTAATAATACAGCAAACAAGATGTTGACATACCATGCGTCATGATTGCCTAGTCTTATTTACCAGTTAACACTTTAAAATGCTGGATAAATTGGAAGGAATATGCAAATATTCACCCATCCGAAGAGCAAAGACTGATCAGATGCCATTTTCTGTGCATGTCATTGCCATCCGTTCTGGCTATATGATTTTTGCAAAAAACGAATATACTCGTTTTCAGCACAGTAAGGGTTCTATTCATTACTGGATTTGCATGATCCAATTGGTATGCAGATGGCAAACGACTAAGTCACAGATTATTTTACACAATCGAATGCCACATGCAATATTTAACCGCTCCATACATGACCAGGATCATTGTTTTACCAAACTACAAATACTTGCTCAAAACTGACATGTCAATAAGCTTTTAAAGTATTGTTGCTCTTAAATGACACCCTCATTTTCCCCTAAATGTTTATTGTTCATTGTTTCCTTAAACTAGATTACAGAATCGATTAATACCTTCTCTGGGTCTTTAGAGTGCACAGCAATTGACTCTACAGCTCCTGGGTTCACTTTGAAGTCATCTGGAACACTACAATGACACAATACAATAATACAATATATACACAATGATAACTTTGAGAAAACCCCTCACCCTTGCAAATACTACTCTCAAAGGACACAAGCATGACTGACTCCTTTATTGATCATTTAAGGGCCTTTATAGGGGATTAGACCATCAGTCATACATTTAGAGCTAATAATGATACACTTTAGATTTCAATAACCTGGCAAAATTACTACCATCGTAAAATGTTCTGTACAAAATAACACTCTCAACTTTGTAGTTGTAATGAGTATACATACACTTTTATTATAGGAGTAGCGATATCGTACATGCATATAATCATGCATTTATGTGCATGTAGTTAATGGTTTTAAAGCTTATCAAACGCTTCTCAATCGATTCAATGAACCAAGTACAAATGATGCAATGGCTATTGAGTTTGGGGAAACGGGAACAAGAGTAAACCCCATAAAACACAAGATTTCAAAACTGAGCATCATAACCACCACACATAACCACTGTTCCCATGCAAGACAAAGATCCCAACACCTGTCTTCAAATTCACAACCAGAGCATTGTAACCCAAGAAAACGCCTGCTCCCCATACAACATGCACGTGAAACTGGGACAAAGATTCCAACACCCAGTCTTCATATCCAGAACTAGAGCTTTGTAACCAACAACCTATATGTAACCAACAACCTATATTTTACAGCAGTTAAGACAATGTTTCAACAATCAATGTGAAAGTCGTGATAGCGCAGTGGATGTGCGTTCCGCTTCAGGTGCGAAAGGTCCGGAGTTCGAGCCCAGCTGGAGCCGTTACGGTCGAGCCCATAGGCAAGGCATTTAAATTCCACCTTGCCTCTTCTCGCCCTTGTGGCGATGGATTCTATCAGGAATGAGGTCTCTCTCTCGAGTGATTAATATAAGTTGTAAGAACTTCTTTCGCAATCGAGCTAAAATAAATAAAATAAATTTGTATAAACTAATCAATGTTCAAACGTGTATTATTTGATGCTGCATTAATTAACTTTCATGCATTACACAGATACTAGTACTCACTTCTGCATGACAACATCCTGGTATATCATTTGGTCCAGTAGAGTGAAGGATTTGACATCAAGAATGAGAATGTTCCCGCCCTCGGTGCCCAGAAACAACTGCTCATGATTGGTTGAAAGGCAGCACGCTGACACCGTCTTCATTTTACTGTAAACATATGAAACACTCGCTAGTCTTTGATCATGTCGCTTACTGGGGATGTATTATATATATATATCGTATAGAATAATGTACTCGCAAACAATGCAAGGAACACTAGCATACTGTAATCTGATTGGTTGAATCTGCTGGTTGCATTCCACATTAGTAGGTAGTTGAAGGTTATAAAATTTGGCTCAACTCTTAACTCCAGCTCAAGCATTCTCATTTGACTATGTCTAGTGCATATCTCTGAATTGAATTAATCGGGTTTGAGATCTCAATCCTGGTCTGCTGTTTCCACGATTGAATCAACTTCAAATCTCAAAAATTCAATCCATCTAACTCTGTGAACTTCAGTCTGAGCAAAGCTCCATATCCTCCAGATCCATCTGAAACAACCATTCCACTACAGTAGAACATTTCATACAAGCTTCACACACCAACAAAGGATTTGTGTAAACAGTTTGTCATTAATACTAACTTGTTTTCAATGGAGAACTCTTTGACTTCATCCAGTGAAGAGTTGGTGCCATCTTTGTTATTGTTGATCTCCCATAGATGCAGACTATTGTCTGAACATAGCGAAATGAGACGACCCTGAAATAATTAACATAATATCAGACAACCCTGAAATAATCTTTACAGCGAAACAAGACAAAACTGAAATGATAAACATAGCGAAATCAGATAACCCTCAAAGGATCAACATAGCAAAATGAGAAGACTCTGAACTGATTAAAATAGATGTCCATGATATAACTAACATAGCAAAATCAGGTGGACAAAGTAGGACGAAGGTGTGTCACTAAGGACAGTGACTATACGAGGACAGTGTCGATACGAGGACAGTGACTATACAAGGACAGTGTCTATACGAGGACCGTGACTATACGAGGACAGTGTCTATACGAGGACAGTGTCTATACGAGGACAGTGCCTACATGACAGGGTCTATACGAGGACAGTGCTTATATGAGGACAGTGCCTATATGAGGACAGTGTCTATACGAGGACAGTGTCTATACGAGGACAGTGTCTACATGACAGGGTCTATATGAGGACAGTGCATACATGAGGACAGTGCCTACATGTATATATGAGAAGAGTGCCTACATTAGAACAGGGCCATGCTATATTGCACTAAAACACGACACTTTCATACAATACAGTCACGAGAGATTTTACTCCGACTGTTAAGAGAACATCCTGGATTCAAGTATTCCAACAGTATCAACATATGGTTGATCATAAAATCATGGTTTTACAACCAAATGATATGGACTCAGCTTCATGGCCGTCTGATTTCAAACACATACCTCATGATATTGCAGGTTAACAACTTGTATCAAGTTTATTCGCAAAATGTGAAATACAGCATAATTTAAATAAACATATATATATATATCATCAAGATGAAACTGTGCACTTGAGGTAACATTTATATCCATTTAGAAAAATAATATAGGCAAATTTGGTATCAAAATGTACAAAATATTGTAAATTAGTGCAATGTATGAAGGATTATTTTCTTCACTCATGATAGTAAAATCCATAATTCTAAAATTTGTAACGAAAAAGTTACACTCAATATAAAAGAGCCAGCAGTACTTGAAGAATCTACTCGTCCCCTCGTATTGATGAGCAAAAATTGAAGTAGGACGAGAAAAACATTGCTCATTTTTCAGCTCCGTATCATTAAAAAATGGCAATCAAATATTCCAATGAAAAGGAAAGAAATAACCTGCAACAAAAATGTAATGATTGCTGCCGATATCTTAGAAAAGAATCCTCTTTTTTGTGTTTACCATGATGCTATTTTTGTTTAGTACATATTGAAACAGGAAACCAAGCCATGAGTGGTAAAGTATATCATTTATTTATTTATTTAAAAAAATAAAATAATTTATTTACGAATAACATCCACATGTTCCGCAGATTCGACCAAGTTTTTAACCCATGAAAACTGTTGCAATATAAGACTCGGATATATTTCGACGACGTAAATTAAAATAATTAAACAGTTGATTACACATGCTTTCTATAAACAAAGTGCTTAATCTTAAGACTTCAAGCAAATAATTTACGCGTATTTTGTGCATTGCATATGACGAGCCGGTAACAATGTAATTGTAATGTTACATGTACCTAATCAAACAGATCACGTCGTCAGCAAAACAGCGTTGAGTTCTTAGAAAGGAATAATGTTTAATATTTGCAAGGTGGTGAGGACCTAAAAAACACTACTAGGTGTTGCTAGAGCTAGCCTAAAATAATGGTAGGCCGTCATTTTCCATCCAAAATGCAGGGCGAGTAGGTTGCTTGCAGGACGAGTTCATTTTCAGGGTCATATTTTATTGCAAATGTAATACATTCGACAATACAATATTACATACGAGCATCAATCAGATGTGAAATAAGTTAACAGATTATAAGGCACATATATATTTGTGTAACATAGCAAAAGGGTCGGGCCACAAGTTATAACCAACATTAGAAAACGGCCCTTCCCAACTAGTAGTAGTATGTGTGCTTGTTTTAAAGATCTTAAACAGGAGTAACAGCCAAGGTCGGTACTCTTTCTTTTTTTCTATCCAAAACTAAATATTGGTCCAATAACTCCAAGTTATGTGCCTGCACTAGATAATATCTTTATTATACTTACTACATACTACCACTCAATACAAAAATACATCTAAATACAGTATCATCTTCCTAATAAATGGGATATCTACCCTACAGATGGACTTGTAGACAATCAGTATTGCTTTTCTATAAATTACACTGACAAGTGACTCTACCCCTAACATTTACAATGGGTATATATTACAAGAAGGCAACAATCACTTATTCCAGCTAATTTCACCCTTTGACCCTAAGCTGCTGAATAAACTGCTGTATAAATTGGAAGGAATGTGCAAACAACATGGATCCAGATCTGCCTCGGCATTACTTTACACAATGTCTGATCAGGATCCAAGTCGTTTGCTATTCAGTCAAGTGTTTTATCTCCACTAACAGAATAGCAAACGGCATAGAGCCTGATCAGATGGCACGTTGCTGTTTGCAAAAACAACTTTAGTTACGATTAGTAGTGACGGACAGTTTACCAAACAACACCTTTCCTGGGCAGGCTCCAGCAGTTAACTAGTACTTGGGGCGCCAACCTCCGTAAGAAACTGCCAACATTTTCATATAAAAGAGGCACAGTCTGAGCTGGGGCTCAAACCCGTGACCATCAGTGATGATAGGTTACAGTGGCCGTAACCACTCGACCATTGTGTTGATCTCAAACTAAGGACAATATTGACATTCCAATAGATTGACCAGAATTATGTCCAGTCATCCATCCTTTATATATAATTGGTAATAAATAAACCACCAATTACTGTCCATAATTACTGCCCTATCATTTACTCAGACTATCACACTCTATTCTTATTTGTCTAAACCCATAAAATGTTTGCACAGCCAGATATAACCACAGAGTCTGCCTGCTTCATGCAGTGATTTCATGATTTTTCCATCAAGATTTCCTGAAAGCTCTTTATGATTTGTAACTCTACTTATAAACCTGCCATGAATGCATCCTGTTCTAAGATAGGAATAAATGAAAGTCAGAAAAAATACCAAGTATAATTGTGATTTGTTGTATATAAATACATCTAGATCAAGTTTTAAGATAAAATATTTATAAAATTAAATGAGTCATTGAAAAGTAAATTTTCTAGCTTGCCTCCGTTGTCGAGTGGTTACGGTCGCCAAGTTGTATACCACTATAACCTATCATGATGCGTGTTCACTTCAGGTGCGAAAGGTCCGGAGTTTGAGGCCCGCTGGAGCCGTTACAATTGTGCCCTTAGGCAAGGCATTTAAATTCCACGTTGCCTCTTCTCTCTCGTGGCGATGGATTCCATCAGGAATGAGGTCTCGAGAGTGATTAATATAAGTCGAAAGAACTTGTTTCGCAATCAAGCTAAAATAAATTTGTATAAACTAAACTACAACCTATCATCACTGATGGTCACATGTTCGAGCCATGCTCAGGCTGTGGGCTGAGGCCATTTATACGAAAAGGTTGGCAGTTTCTTAGAGAGATTGGTGCACCTAGTACTGGTTAAGCATTGGAGCCTGCCTAGGAAAGTTGTTGTCAGGTAAACTGCCCGTCGGCGATATAGCTCAAATGGTGGTGATGAAGGCATAAAACCCGAACAAACAAATATAGATGTGGGTATTTAACATGTACAGATTTTGGTGAAATATTTTGGAACCTGTTCTACCATTTATCCCAACTCATGCCTATAATTATAGAGATACAAGATATTCATCAATTGGCTCGTATCTCACATGGTCTTCAGCTGTTACTCGATGGAGATTCATGACTCTTTAACACATACATGCATACAACTTCTGCTGCTTCTAGATGTTGGTAGGAATGCGACACATTGCGAGTATACTCTATGCAGAGTGATGCAATCACTATAGATGATGATGATGATGACTGGGTTAGTGTGTGTGTTTTACGTTTATTTATCGTCACTACCAGTTGCCCATGAGCGACGCCTCCTGAAGATATTAGTCATTTTAGATTTTGGAGGATAATGGGTTAGTAAACTGTACCAGACACTAAGTAGTACCAGCCTACCAGGTCAAGATTGCTGCTTGAGATAAATTCCAATTTATCCCAACCATCAGAACATTGCCCCCTCCCCACCCCCATTATATTTCACAGTATGCAGAACCGTACTATGCTATGCAGTGACAGTCAGCTCCAATTTCAACAAAGCACACAATATAACAATGCATTAATTTTGATCAACAGAGAAAACAAGACAGAATTTGTCAGTATGTATGTGACAATAAATGATATATTGACAGCAGTCAACAACTGGCCTGTCATCTGTGACCCAGTCAACCTTCGGTCACTTTAGCAACTACGTCTTATTCTATGCTGACAGAAAATCGGTGGAAATGAGATTAGGAGAGTACTAGGCCAACTGTAGTTAAGTCAGCATTAGTTAGTATATAGGAAGCAGAAAATGTCAACTAATTCCAGACTTTCAGACAGAGAAGCCAATAATTCAACTGGAATATCTTGATCTTGGTATGAATAATGAGCATTTATACTTAACAAACCCATCTAACTTAAAAACACCAGTTCTCAGCTAGCTGCACAAACTTCTCAATTTGCTGACACTTCAATTCCGAGTGTGTAACTGGCAAGCTTGTTACATTTCTGCAGATTGATTAGTTTTGGAATTTAGAGTCACACAGAGTCTGACAGCTGCATGCATGTTGGAGGAAGATCTTAGACGCCCATCCGAGCAGCCTTTCAGGTACGGGTGCACAGACACTTGCTTTAGTTAATAAAAATACGGTGAGAATTGATTTTGCTGACTGAAACAAGCACCTGGGCAATGGCACGGATCTCTACAAATCACATGCATAGCAGCTTCAAATGAAAGAATTTATCAACCCTGGAGAGATTTGAACATACAGTGGTGATGGAGTAAGTGACTGAAGTCAACGACCGTGAGTGCCTTCACCCCTCTCCCTGGCCAGATAACATAATTATATGGGGGGTTTTTCCGTGACCATCTAATTTTCGCTTTATTTACATGCACCTTCAATTGTCAAAATTAGAACTACGAAAATTGATTTGCTGAGCATAATATTTTCATTAATATTTTCAAAATTGTACTAATCAATAACATACAGACAATGTACCATTACTGATGACATAGTTTTCATAGATTGCCTGGCTTTTCATGCTTAGGGCTCTTATTACAGACAGGTAAGCTTTGTGTAGTGCTAATTCACAGTCAGTTTGTCAGATATTATCCACAAAATGTTGGTGATGATCTGATTATGTCATATTTGTCACCTATGTTTTGAGTAAATTTCAGTTCCTCTACAGCTAATTAAATTTGGTAGATGTTTGAGAAGGCTGGTATTGTGAACTTATAATTGATCTGAACCATAATGTGCGTATTTCCAACAGAAAGTATTGCATGCTGTGAATAGAAATACAGAGTTTGATTGTAATTAATGTTCCCATAGATAAGCATGTGCATGTAAATATAATCCCAAATTTAATACTGTATACAAGTTTTTTTTAGCGGTACTTTAAATTTGATCCTGATCCAGAACCGGTGTCGAACGTAAAATTTTTTCATCAGTACGCGAAAAATGCATTTCAAAGCTATATAATCGCGATTATTAGATTCGCGAATATTAAAACCAAGACACATAAACATAAAATTTGGAATATGGGAATATAACCTGATGTATGGTATTGCTTGAATTGCGAGACACTGGATTGTACGGGTGCCATCTGCTATGAATAGAGAAATCTTTCAAGATGGCATGGTCATATTTTACTGCTAACCAATATATCTTAAGTCATTAACTGGGATGCAGGAAAATATATATCAAACTAAGGTATCATCTGTTGACATGCTATGGGTTATTATTACAGGCCAGACCAATCCCTTAGTACAGGATATACTCGCCTACTGCCATGACAAATGTCTACCAGGCAGTTAGGGAGCTCAGTGTAAATGCTGGTCTGTGGTCAGAAGCCAATGATGAATTCATATGTCCCTACCATGATAACTACTGAGAAATAGAGTTCCAGAATGACCCCATAGTTATATATCATGTTGTAGTTTTTAAATTACATGTGCTAGGTTACATTTGGACAGTAACTCTTCATTTTAGAGGGTATCAATAATACCTAGGTCAATATTATAAAATGGCGACTGGCTGGTATCTATTGTGTTTAGTTGTTTTGATAGTAATTTTTTTATAATGGTATGGATAAATGGAATTGAATTAATTTAAAGGTAGTGTATGTTTTGGACTTTCCATGCTTTTTTTCCTTTAATAGCAGAGCAACAATGCTTATGGTATCGAAAACCTATCGAAAACCGGTCAATCAATGACACTCTGACTCGTACCTCCATTATTTATATATTTTGACTAGAATGTATGAAACAGCATCATATTATTACTAATGAAGAGATTGGTGACCTCATTGAGATTTTGGTGACCTCATTGTTTGTTCAAACTTCAATACCACACATTGGGTTTTAACAACTATTTGTGAGATATGCCATACACAGGCTATACCCATCGGATACCTCCTATTGTAAGGTATTTCATATGCCTGTATAATAAATAATAAGGAATGGTAATTACAATAATCACATGTAATTTCGACATCCCTAGACATACAAAATCACTAATATCTAGTCTTAATGCTCTCTTTATTTTGTATCATATGTGTTATAAATGTAACAGCCGACACATGTACTGCAGGGCTCATTTAAGAGGGCGACTATAAGCTTCCCCAGATGTATAGAAACATACCTACCTGTTCTTGTAGGAAGAAGAGCTGGGCCACCTGTACATCCTCTTTGTGTTGTCCAGTCCATTCCGATCCTGGTGCACCAAATCTGTATCATACTGTCAAGGAATTCTTTAACAACTGTACATATGTTTCTATCTGAATATACTTCAATAGCACTAGCATACTGCAATTCTCACTGGTTATTTAACCCATTCAACACCAAGTAACTGACATGGACTGGTCCATGATATTATTAGACCAATAAATTAATAACAAAATTACATTTGGATCAGTTCATTTATCAAAATGGGTAATTTTTCTCTCTAAAAATAGTTATATTACTTGAAAAAAGTGCAGATCCTGATGAGACGGCTCGTCACGAGCCGGCTCATCTGGATCTACACTTTTTGTAAGCCAATTTAGAGGTCTGTGGTGTTGAAAGGGTTAACCCTTTGCCTGAGTAAATAAAAATCACATTTGCAAACAACATAGATCCAGATCAGCTGCGGTGTAATGCCACGTCTGATCAGGATCTATTTTGTTTGCTATTCAGCCAAGTGTTTTAGATCCACTAATACCACTATCCGCATAGCAAACAGCATCGAGCCTGATCAGACAGTACATTCTGTTCCATCTGATCTGGTTCTATGCTGTTTTCAAATGTGATTTTTATCTGCCGCTAGCGTGCAAAGGGTTAAACTAGCATTTTTCAGTTCAATCACAATTGCACTAAATCCCTTCTTGCTGGTTGTGAAGGAGGGAGCTAGATTGCTTTAGCTTGATCTAATATAATAGTATGTTGGGCATTCTATGAAACAAGGCAGTACCCATAGACTTACAGGATGTTCATAAAATATCTTGCAAGTTTGCAGGATTGATCCAGGGCATCCTGAAACCTGAACTTGCCGTAAACATTCTCCAGTCAATAGTTTGGTACAACAAATACATTACAAGTTATATGGTGCCAAACGGGATTAGATATTTTGTGTTACACCTTTTAAACAAAAACAAATATATACGTGGCATCATTCTCACTTGCTATCAATATGAAACGGTCAGATAGCACACCGGTTGTTGTGAGGAGCTGTGTTCCTAAACCATTATCTTCCACCAAACCAAATCCACTGTCCCATCAAACAAATACCATTCTCTCCCAACAAACCAAATCCACTCTCCCATCAAACAAATACCATTATCTTCCACCAAACCAAATCCACTCTCCCATCAAACAAATACCATTATCTTCCACCAAACCAAATCCACTCTCCCATCAAACAAATACCATTCTCTCCCACCAAACCAAATCCACTGTCCCATCAAACAAATACCATTCTCTCCCACCAAACCAAAATCATTCAAATGGATGGCATGGCCACCATGCTAATTTCCTACTGTGCTCCTTTAAATACAATACAATACCTCCGACTAACAAAGATCAACAGAATTACAGACTTAACCTGACAAAAACATTTTGTCTATATTAAAGATACATTGTCCAGTGAAATTTATATCTATAACCTACTGGTCCCAACTAATATATTAACCCCATAGACAATAACCCATTGTCACACAACCTTGACTGATGGCAACACACCTATCTTGGGATCTTAACCAAACCAAGTTTAAATTACATCGTAATTACATGGGACAAATCATGCTGGACTTAATATGACATTAATTGGACAGTTATGAGTCAGTCAGGTACTCTGGGCAATCATATGAATTTGTACAATGTTTAATTAAGCAATGACCACTCTAGCTGACAAGTTGAAGGGCAGATTAATTTAGATTATCATAATCATGTACTTCCTAATATAGAATTGGACACTTCTGACCGGTCTAATAGATATCGGTCTAATAGATATCGTATTGGGTTTCAAAACACATATTGGCCTGGAAGCTTTATTGAACAGAGTGTGGATTTTCATATGTTTGTAAACTGTGGCTGTTTTCATATCAGCCTTTGATGATTGAGTTTTTATACCTTGCCAATGGTGAACCATATGGCCTTCAAGGTTATCCTTGGACAGATGTAGGTTATCGGGCAGGGGGCAGTCACCTTGACAGTGGAAGTGGAGACTCAATGTCACAAAAATGCTTGTCACATGAAAAGGGCCAATGCTAACAAATTCTTCCAATGATGGATAGATGAATGCAATCATTCAAGGAATGAGAGTGGTGAATAAAGATATGTAAGCTGCAAATTGTGACATTGTTCATGTGGGCGTTACTTGTCATAGCCTGGCATGGCGATCATTTGTGTAGTTGTTTTAACCGCCTCCATGCATTTAAGATTTATGGACATGACATTAAACGCAATGAACTAATACAATTATATCCCTCTTCTTTGATGGTGGGCATAAAACTGTATAAAACTGCATACTTACAAACATACTTACAGAGCATTTCATTATATGGAAGAAAACAAAATCTATATCAGCATGCAGTTAAAATGTAATTGGATAAAAACAAACGGCAAAAACTGAATCGTGACAGTTAAATGCTACACATTATGGTTAATTAAAAAACGTGCATGTACAGTTGGTTGTCCGATTAGCACAGTGGTTTAATGCAACAAGAGCTCAATCCTTGGACAGATGCCTAAAAGTATGCATGTCCTCCGTGGTTTCCTCTATTTTTATCGTTGTTTCCTTGCACAACATGCTATCAATTTGCATTCACTTTCTTATCTTATAATTATTAAATTACTTTATCTCTGCAGATATCCTACAGTATTTCTAATGATTACTTAACTGTATAAAATTATTAGTAATTAATAAACACGATTTTGATAAATTACAGTTATTATACTGCAACATCGTGTTAGGATAAACTTTTCGGAATAAATCTGCCAAGGGAGGTAATAGAAAAGCCGGTGATGTCGCTCATTATCACTACTCATTCTCAACACAGCTACAACTTCAGGGGCTAAGCCAACACAATACCCAAACATTATCCACCCAATATGTGCAAATTGTGGCCATAGTGTCTAATTGTTCATGTGGTGGTGGTTTATCGTCGCTATCGGTGACGCCTCCTGAAGAGATTAGTCATTTTAGATTTTTGGAGGTACAGACAGAGACCCATTACAGAATCTCCTCTGGTTCTTTTACGTGCATGGTGTAAAGAACCGACAGATCCCTCAGTTTAACATCCCATCTGAAAGACTTAATTTTATTATGGTCAGACGTGGGATCGAACCTGCGATCCCTGGATTACCAGTCCAGCGTGTTACCACTGGACTACAGACCCGTCTTAATTGTTCAATCTACCTTCTTATCTACATATACGAGTTCAGTGTGCATTAAACAAACAAAGAAATCTGATAACTGTGCCAAATTTGAAATCGCTATCTAAGGCACCAATTACTTTGATTTACATTGATCGTAACACACCATGAACCTTTAATAATTTATACCCATCCGTACACCTTGAATTAACATACCACTACTCCAGAGGCACAACCCACATAATGGGCAACACATGTGCAGTGTTCAATCTAGGCTGCGCCACTGACCACCTTTTGATCTGAGCAGCACAATTTCATGGGTTCTGTGGATTCGCCAGGCGCATCCGAACACCGGTGCACATTTGATCACTTTCAGTAGTTTTAGTCCTATAAGCTAATAAGACGAAAATGTGCCTAAAGTGAATATACTTCGTAGACTGTGCTCCGATCGATAAACTTGCCTCAAAGGTTTATTTACATAGTATTTGTGGTATTACCAGTCCGTAAATTTAGCGTAAAAACAGCTCGAGTCACTTCCGTTTTCGTCTTATGCCGGCGAAACAGGAAAACCCACAACACCGAATCCTACCCAAATTGAAAATGCTACTACCCTCCCGTGGTTGACTATTATATAATAGTGTTCCAAAAGTATAACCATTATTAGAAGGGCATTTCTTTGAAAATGGATGGCCGATTGCTTCATTTCACATCTCATTATTATTATTAAATGTGAATGAATACAGTCGAAAGAACAGATTATAAACAGTAAATTCATTGATATTAATGGTTGCCCCCCATTTTTGTAAAATTACCCCCCCTATTTCAGAAGTGGTGTGCCCCAATGGCCACCTGTTTGGAAAACCTGGATTGCAAGTGGTGGCAATAAATAAACATATACATGTATCCAAATAACGCCTCGTTGACCCGATTCCAGCTAGAGGAAGAAGTGTGACCTTCACCTTGATCTGACACGGCTGAAACCTGTGTTCTGCACATTGTTATCGATATGGTTAACATGATTTTAAAATTTCACACAAATTAGTTTCAAGCAGTAGGATGGACAGATGATGGAGCCGTTCCTCTGTTCCCCTCCCGTTCCTCTGTTCCCCTCCCGCTACATGGCAGGGGATGAAATGTGAACACGTGCTTTATATAGTACTGATTGCACTATATATTTAGCTAATGTGCACGCACACCTTTCAAACATATCAACTGTCAACCACCACAATGTAAACTTTAATTTGATGTGAATATATGTCAATGCAGAATTAAGGTCCAGCCATAGCAATATGATGACAAATTTTAGACTGACAGCAAAGGTATCCTCTGGCAATATGGACAGCTTTGATTTTATAGCCAGGAAATATTTGAATGGCCATTAAGATTGACAATAGAAACAAATCATTGAATTGTATTTGTAGATCATACTGTGCCCCTGGCAGGTTAAACATAACAATACTGTGATAAAGATCTTATCAAGATAGTTTCCTTGCACAAGATTTGAATTACACATTTATAATTACCGATTGTTTTCTCACATTATATAAATATGAGATAAATGTCGAGTTGTAGACACAGAGACGGATCTGTAGTCCAGTGGTTAATACGTTGGAAAGGTAATCCAGGGATCGCAGGTTCGATCCCCCTGTCTGACCCTAATAAGATTAATCAGGTGGGACTTTAAACCAAGGTCTTGTGTCAGTGCTTTACACTGTACAAGTAAAAGAACCAGAGGAGACTCTGGAATGGGTCTCTTTGTCTGTATCATTGCACTATCCTCCAAAAATCTAAAATGACTAATTTCATCAGGTGTTGCTCATATGGGCAACCGGTAGCGGCGATAAACGTAAAACACACACACAACATGAACATCACAAGGCAACAACATTTATGCAATGTCATATCTATGCATAGTCATATCTGATTTAATTTACACAATTATACAGATTATGTGCACAGTAGCACAACAAAATACTGTATGTATTGTTTTGGTGTTTAAAGTCCCACAACAGTTTCGGTTATATGGTAACTCTCCAGCTATTACACCATCAAAAATCTACGAGCATAACAAAATGAAAGTACAGGCATAGCTGAACTAATGAGTAGTCAGCAGTTCCTTCAAGTCTTCAAAAAGATACAATTCACCAAACAATCGAGGAAAGCGATGATGGTGCCTGACTAGGCCCGGTATTGATAATTATCTACATATATTGTTTAAATCCTGCACGGTGTCTACAGCAGAACTAGAGAGCACAATTGGTGATGCCATTCCAGAAACTTATCGAATGTTAGTAGCTTCATCAAGCAAGGTGTCTACAACAGAACCAGTGAGCATTACTGGTGATGCGGTTGAGGAAACTTATCGAATGTTAGTGGCTTCATCAAGCAAGGTGTCTACAACAGAACCAGTGAGCATTACTGGTGATGCGGTTGTGGAAACTTATCGAATGTTAGTAGCTTCATCAAGCAAGGTGTCTACAACAGAACCAGTGAGCATTACTGGTGATGCGGTTGTGGAAACTTATCGAATGTTAGTGGCTTCATCAAGTAAGGTGTCTACAGCAGAACCAGTGAGCATTACTGGTGATGCAGTTGTGGAAACTTATCGAATGTTAGTAGCTTCATCAAGCAAGGTGTCTACAACAGAACCAGTGAGCATTACTGGTGATGTGGTTCCAGAAACTTATCGCATGTTAGTGGCTTCATCAAGCCAGCACAATACAATGATGACATGCACAACTAGTCTTCAAAACGCTGCTTCAGATAATGTTTATGTAGATCGGAGACAACAAGATTGAGGTGGAATGGATGAACATGCATGCACACACAGGCAGGGCAGACTTGTTTCAGAGCTACCTACCCTGTGTAGGTCTAGAGATTGGAAAACTCCAATCGTCCTGGGTAACCTTTCACTCTTCCTAATGATAATGGTTTTTTACCAAATAATTTGTCGGTTTTTGACAATTTTGACTGATTTACCACATGTTGTGCCCTAGTAAATGCCTAAACGATCAGTAAAGCTATAGTCATGATTACGCAATTGCCGATTGATTATGCTATTTGCCATGTACACTATCATCAAAGTTTAAGAAAATCTACATCTATCTATATTTTCTTTTTATATACTCGTCCTGTCGGGACTAGCAGCCTGCAATTTTAACTTGCCGTGGCTGCAATGTGAACTCACCATGGCAAGTGGATTCTTTAACACCCGATAGGGATACACTTCTTTGAAGAAGAAGTACACGAAAACATCACCTATTTATTCTGTAACAATAGCTGTTTGCTAGTATGTATTCTGACCACCCACACTAAATTCAAACCCACATTCCGTCATGCTCATTTTATTTACAAAACTGGAAAAGTAACTTGTTTTTGTAAACAAACTTCATACAGGAATAAATTAAACTTTATGTACTACTTTAGAAATAGTACACATGTACAAATATGTTTGTTTGTTTTGGGGTTTAAATGTTGCACAACCATCAAGCCAGCTATATAGCTCCTCAAATGAAAGAGTTTGATACATCCAGTGGGATTCGAACCTACAGTGATCAGAGTAAAGTGTGAATGATGTTTAACAATACAAGTCTAAATAACCACTCTACAAACTCATAGGAAGAAATTCAATTGACCTTTCTGCCGATTTTGATTGACAGCTGACGTTAGCCAATCGCATCGCACCATTCGCGCACACCCCCGGCAACGGTTTATCGCCGCCATCTTGTTAGACAAACAATGCATATTAGACACACTAGTAACGAGTAGACAAATTTGAAAAGGCGTGAATTTGATCGAAAATACGGGTTTAAAATTGTTTTAATGATGTTGAAAATGTGTAGCTTTGGTGTGTGGGTTAGTTATAGTACACAATTAGTCGATATCCTGGTGATCGACGTTAAATTCAACCCATTTCAAAATCCTTGGACAAATCTAAGTGTGTATATGAACCACAAAATACCAGACAGCTGCTTTAAAAACAATGCATCTATAAAAACACCGACTGACCCCATATAGTCATTCTTTTCTCACAAACACAGCAATCAAATTTAAGCGTGTCACACTGTTTATTGGGAGCAATCCCACTAACGGTACATCACAGAGACCGCCGAGTTATAATACCCGATAGGGGCCACTGCTATCAAGATCAAAGTATTTCACATCGGAATTTAGCACTGATTGTGCTAATTGGTCAATTATAAAATGTGTGCACATAATTATATAATTGATTACTACATCGAGTCATTGTTTTATCGTTCTGTTAGATAAACGAGTTATGTAGTAAAATTTTAATCAAATCTGATAACGAGTGATCTGAAATTATTTTTTGAAAAATATTTAAAATTAATTAATGCTGTCTGTCATTGACAATAGTGAAAAGATGTAGTTACGGGCTGTGTGACAGTGATGTAGATATCCAGATCGATTGATAGGTGACGTTACATAGTCCCATTCATAATTGTGTCTAATTACCTAAATAGCTAATAATAGCATTATTATAATGGGCCTGTATAGTGCAGTACTATATATATATATAAAATACGAACCTGTGATTATACGAATGCACTAGTATACGAAACTACCATTAGACGAACAAGGGATTATACGAAATCACCTGAATTCACCTAAAACCCTTGCCTTCTTGCTTTCAACGAGATATTCTTATCTGGGTGAAATAAAACCGAGAAATTCGACGGAATTTATCTAGATTAACTCGATGCAGGACTGCGTTAGACGCCATTTTGTTAGATAGCTTGTCTTGCGTGGTTACAGCGAGCACCGGTAACTATGGGGGGCGTGCCTAAGTAGCGTTTGCAGAAAGGTCAATTGGCTGTTGTCAGAAGGTAGCTTACAACAGGCTTAGAAGGTAAAGAAACTATGGTGTTACAGGGAGTTGACAGCATGTTAGTGACAGATGGACAAACAGTATGTTCCATTGAAGTGATTACATGTTACAAACTGTATACACAAACTGCTAAGAACATTTTGGAATAATCTCCAATATGAACCATGAAGCTACAGATTGAATATAGTGTCAATGTTATCAGTAATGACAAATGGTTTCATGTGATGTACACAAAATAAATCACAGTTGTGTGTGTTTTACATTTATTTATCTTCACTACAGGTTGCCCATATAAGCGACGCCTCCTGAAGAGATTAGTCATTTTAGATTTTTGGAGGATAGTGCAATGATACAGACAGAGAGAGACCCATTCCAGAGTCTACTCTGGTTCTTTTATGTGCATGGTGTAAAGCATTAACACGAGACCTCGGTTTAAAGTCCCATCTGAAAGACTGTACATTTTATTAGGGTCAGACGGGGGAGCGAACATGCGATCAATGGATTACCAATCCCAACGAAATCAGTTTACTACTAGCACCTTATTCATAGCATGTCTTTGTCAAGAAACAACGTCTCATGCAACACATGCAATCTATGATAAATCGTGGCAAAAGCAGTTAAAATGTTCCCAAACAATCATAACCATCCCAAACAATTATGACCATTATGCATAACTCTTCCTACCTTAATTTATATCATCTTAAGAATAGGCCGGAATGCTAATTGTGTGGTTAACACACAGCATTAACCCGTAACCTGTCAAATTAATTGGACGGAATGTGCAAACAACATAGATCCAGTGTAACGCCGCGTTTGATCAGGATCTATGTTGTTTGCTATTCAGACAAGTGTCTTAGCTCCACTATCCCAATAGCAAACAGCATAGAGCCTGATCAGATGGCACGTTTTGTGCCGTCTGATCTGACTCTATGCTGTATGCAAAAGCGACTTTTAGTCGTGATTGGCAAGTTAATGGTTAAGTATGTTTCTATAACCTTTTTTTCAATTTGATTACAGTTCACATGATATATGAATTAATATTCAATCCTCAATATGTAGAAAGCAGATGAAAGCATTTTAACAGTCTAGCAAATATTTGAAATGCTAAAGGGTGATTCCATCAGCTACATTTGTATATACAGAATAGACAACAACAAAGTTAACACTAACTGTTAACACTAAATGACAAGTGTACATGCATACTGGAAACCTATGATAAAATGGCTAATTATTAATTAATCTCTTTTTGTTGACCACAACAGTTTGAGGGCATTTACAATGAACATTGCCAAACAGTAGACTGTTGCAAAACAATGAATGTACACAACGGTCAGCTAATAACGCTTACATTCTAACCCATCTCATTTATTGAAGATATATATATATTCCTGTTCAAAGAAATTGCATTGTATGCGAGTGTCCCAGGGTTTTATGCCAGCAATATTAATAAAAACATGTTACAAGTGATTGTTACTCATTAGTTATACAAATTTATTTTAGCTCGACTGCGAAACAAGTTCTTTCAACTTATATTAATCACTCTCGGGACCTCATTCCTGATGGAATCCATCGCCATGAAGGAGAGAGAAGAGGCAATGTGGAATTTAAATGCATTGCCTAAGGACACAATCATAACGGCTCCAGGACACAAGGACACAATCATAACGGCTCCAGCAAGGCTCAAACTCTGGGCCTTTTGCACATGAAGCAAACACGCTTCCACTGCGCTATCACGACTTCCACTGAAGAGTCTAATGAAAAAAAGACGTGACCTTATTTTTCAACAATGTTCAAGTACATCACAATGTTAGAAAGGATGGATACAAATGTACAATATCAGCTTTTTAGGTATATATCTTTAAATTCAGTAACAGAAGATATTCCCCAGCATCAATAGGCTCTAATGTCACTGTTTTATTGTAACATTGCCTTACTAAGTTACTTATGGCACATCAATTGCTTACGTGTTGACAGGACAACAAATGCTGTCAATGTCCTGGAAACATGCATTAAACGACACAAACAGCTGATGCTTATGACATTGCAATATCAAGTTAAGCTGTCCAATATCATCCAGAAAAAGACCTAAAAAAACTGTTATCAGTACTCGTGCAATTTGGATAATTCCTAATATAGATGCAACAAATGCTGTGTGCACTGTGCACTGCACAGCGTGTGTGTTTTACGTTTATTTATCGTGGCTACCGGTTGCCCATATGAGCGACGCCTCCTAAAGAGATTAGTCATTTTAGATTTTTGGAGGATAGTGCAATGATACAGAGACCCATTCCAGAGTCTCCTCTGGTTCTATTACATGTATGGTGTAAAGCACCGACACGAGACCTCGGTTAACGTCCCATCTGAAAGACTGTTAATTTTATTAGGGTCAGACAGGGGATCGAACCTGCGATCCCTGGATTACCAGTCCAGCGTATTACCACTGGACTACAGATCCGTCTGTAGCAGCAATCTCTACATTTTAATTGCCATAGCATTGTTACATGAGATATGGGTGGTACAGAGACAGTTATAGTACTGTTACATGACATATGGGCGGTACAGAGACAGCATAGCATTGTTACATGACATATGGGTGGTACAGAGACAGTATAGCACTGTTACATGACATATGGGCGGTACAGAGACAGTATAGCATTGTTACATGACATATGGGTGTGGTACAGAGACAGTATAGCATTGTTACACAACATATGGGCGGTACAGACACAGTATAGCATTGTTACATGACATATGGGTGGTACAGAGACAGTATAGCATTGTTACACGACATATGGGCGGTACAGACACAGTATAGCATTGCTACATGACATATGGGCGGTACAGAGACAGTATAGCATTGTTACATGACATATGGGCGGTACAGAGACAGTATAGCATTGTTACACGACATATGGGTGGTACAGAGACAGTATAGCATTGTTACATGACATATGGGCGGTACAGAGACAGTATAGCATTGTTACACGACATATGGGCGATACAGAGACAGTATAGCATTGTTACATGACATATGGGCGGTACAGAGACAGTATAGCATTGTTACCTGACATATGGGCGATACAGAGACAGTATAGCATTGTTACATGACATATGGGCGGTACAGAGACAGTATAGCATTGTTACATGACATATGGGCGGTAACGAGACAGTATAGCATTGTTACATGACATATGGGCGGTACAGAGACAGTATAGCATTGTTACATGACATATGGGCGGTACAGAGACAGTATAGCATTGTTACATGACATATGGGCGGTACAGAGACAGTATAGCATTGTTACATGACATATGGGCGGTACAGAGACAGTATAGCATTGTTACATGACATATGGGCGGTACAGAGACAGTATAGCATTGTTACACGACATATGGGCGGTACAGAGACAGTATAGCATTGTTACATGACATATGGGCGATACAGACACCGAGACAGTATAGCATTGTTACATGACATGTGGGCGGTACAGACACCGAGACAGTATAGCATTGTTACATGACATATGGGCGGTACAGACACCGAGACAGCATAGCATTGTTACATGACATATGGGCGGTACCGAGACAGCATAGCATTGTTACATGACATATGGGCGGTACAGACAACGAGACAGCATAGCATTGTTACATGACATATGGGCGGTACAGACACCGAGACAGTATAGCATTGTTACATGACATATGGGCGGTACAGACAACGAGACAGCATAGCATTGTTACATGACATATGGGCGGTACAGACACCGAGACAGCATAGCATTGTTACATGACATATGGGCGGTACAGACACCGAGACAGTATAGCATTGTTACATGACATATGGGCGGTACAGACACCGAGACAGCATAGCATTGTTACATGACATATGGGCGGTACAGACACCGAGACATCAGAGCATTGTTACATGACATATGGGCGGTACAGACACCGAGACATCAGAGCATTGTTACATGACATATGGGCGGTACAGAGACAGCAGAGCATTGTTACATGACATATGGGCGGTACAGATACCGAGACAGTATAGCATTGTTACACGACATACGGGCGGTACAGACACCGAGACAGCATAGCATTGCTACATGACATATGGGTGGTACAGAGACAGCAGAGCATTGTTACATGACATATGGGCGGGACCGAGACAGTATAGCATTGTTACATGACATATGGGTGGTACAGACACCGAGACAGCATAGCATTGTTACATGACATATGGGCGGTACAGATACCGAGACAGCATAGCATTGTTACATGACATATGGGCAGTACAGACACTGAGACAGCATAGCATTGCTACATGACATATGGGTGGTACAGAGACAGCAGAGCATTGTTACATGACATATGGGCGGTACAGATACCGAGACAGTATAGCATTGTTACATGACATATGGGTGGTACAGACACCGAGACAGTATAGCATTGTTACATGACATATGGGCGGTAACGAGACAGTATAGCATTGTTACATGACATATGGGTGGTACAGAGACAGTATAGCATTGTTACATGACATATGGGTGGTACAGAGACAGTATAGCATTGTTACATGACATATGGGCGGTACAGAGACAGTATAGCATTGTTACATGACATATGGGCGGTACAGAGACAGTATAGCATTGTTACATGACATATGGGCGGTACAGAGACAGTATAGCATTGTTACATGACATATGGGCGGTACAGACACCGAGACAGCATAGCATTGTTACATGACATATGGGCGGTACAGACACCAAGACAGTATAGCATTGTTACATGACATATGGGCGGTACAGACACTGAGACAGCATAGCATTGTTACATGACATATGGGCGGAACAGACACCGAGACAGCATAGCATTGTTATATGACATATGGGCGGTACAGAGACAGCAGAGCATTGTTACATGACATATGGGCATAACAGACACCGAGACAGCATAGCATTGTTACATGACATATGGGCGGTACAGACACCGAGACAGCATAGCATTGTTACATGACATATGGGCGGTACCGAGACAGCATAGCATTGTTACATGACATACGGACAGCATTTTAACATGAGTGATGACCATGATGTTGGGTTGTGCTTTACGGCACTGAACCACACAATACAACTTGTTACATTGTTATAATACTGAGCAAAAATTCCTGGCATTAAAATAAACACATTCATAGGTATATAAACTGGTTTTCCTCGCACATTTGCAACTCAATACAACTTATTATCTTCACTGTGCACTTTGTCATTTCAATAAATGTTTGGGTTGCATTGTATCAATTTTTCACAGTAAATTGTTGCACGGTGTGTCCATGCAGGATACAAACGTCACATGTGAAATATTTAATCAGTCAGACATGCATGTTTCCAATACAATATCATTGGTTGGGAGCACCGTATTTTTTAAGGATCTTACTGTAAATCACATTACATTCGTGTGAGCTTTATTTCACGATTCCATCCACCCGACTTAAATATTTCACAGATTTATGAATTGACAGACAATGCTGTAAATCTTAAATTCGAGTAAGACCGGAAATTTGACGTAAAAGCGACAAGATGAAAACCAGAAGATGCTATTGAATTAAATTTATTATCTGGTAGCAGTGTCACGTATGCGGTCAAATACTTATTTTTGGGGACATACGCAATTAAGAGCCTTGCCCAAAAGATCAATCGTGGCTACAGTTCAGCTAGGAGCGAACTCCGGGCCTCTCACAAACTACAAACAGACACTCAACATGTTTTTATCAATAGCTCTGTAGAGGGATAACAGTATTGACTATCTACTACCGTCAATTGATTAGTACATTTGAAAGGGAAGTAACTGCTATGAAGCTTCTTATAACAGGTGCAAGTCTAAAAATAGATGTGGAATGTCTGTGTTTTAGTTTCAGAAAATTGATTTTCAGGCCGGAGAAAACACTGGAAGAAGATTTTAATGTCCAAATTCATAAGCAAAAAACACTAGGTGCATATTCAACTATATACGCTGTTTAGGACATACACTTAAAATGTTCACGATATTTATGAATTCGCAAATGTCAAATTATTCGTGAATAATAGCGAAAGTTAAAACACTGAATAATACCGGATTTACAGTATTTGTTCATGGATCATTCAATATGTAACAGCTCGGCAAGCCGGATTATTCGCTCAATCTTCTACCTGCACTTCAAACCATCAGGAATTTTACAGACAGAAGAATGATGAAAACCAATAATCAGTCTTTGAAAATCAGTGAAAATTGACACTGCCAAAGGTGATCAATAATTGCCACCAGCACCATGCACATACATCGCCATTCCTGCTGATGAGTAATCACCTAAAATCAATAGAAAACTAGGACACTTGTACCTGCCTCGACAGTTTCTAGGTAATAATGCTATCTATAGACGATGACTATATCCTCAAACAAAGTCAAGTACAGACAAGGATTCATTCATAAGCCTAACATGACTGCTAGTTTAACAGGTGGGAAATTGAATACCGGTATCTAGTTTGCTGGGATTGGACTCTATGACATTATATCCAGGATAGAAGTACAGACAGAAACAGTCTGCAACTTTTAATTAAGTTTTGTTGTCAAAGCGACAGACCTCTTACTGAAGTAATTATCAGAACAAACCAGGCAATTCAGTAATGCCTGCCTCCCATCCACCTGTTCTGCTACTAAGCTTCATAATTGAGCCAGACAAGTATATACTATCTCCCTAAACCCCACTAAAGCCCCAAACATTACAGCAAAGTCAACACACCCATATCAGAACATCTGTAAGGTATCTCTGTAGTCAATGTAACAAAAGTTCAATATGCCAAACATTCCTGGTATAATTAATACATTGAAGTTCATCTGTTCATCACACAAACATTTCCACAACAGCTAATCTATATTATCCTACTACTTATTTATACAATAAGTCTATAATACATGTGTAAGTACAAGGTAATCACTTTTCCCAAATTGATGATGTCGTACATAACCTAGCTATTCTGGAAGCAAGACAACAGGGCAGCCCAGCACCAGAACAGACTGAGGAGGTATCATATAGCCACTTACATGTATTGTTCCCAGGACCCCTACCATAACTAACTGTACCGCTTACAGCATTCCCCCACCTTACATGAACATTCCATAATGTAATAGGACTGCAACCACCTACATGTATCTCTTCAGGACTCGTTTCTTATAAAAGTATATAACAGCAAGTATACACAGCCGATACAATTGCAAAGCAGTTTCAGTTTCACAACAAATGCCCGTTTGTATGTATCTGCCTGCAGGGTCCTCCTAGTCCTATCTGTTACTTGTTCTACTAAATTCGTACCCCGCTCGGTCAAAGTTTCACTAGACACAGTCCTCCCCCTACATATTTCCACATCAATTTTAATTACAAACTGCCTTCAGGCTGATTCATGCAGCAGAATGGGGTTAAGTGGATATAAAACAAAACATCTGGAGGGTTGATGAAAGATTGCTATCTCACTATAAAAATAGTTCTCTCTCCACAGGTGTGACATTACTATTGATATTGAATCATATTATACTTACTACTGTATGAGGTTTTTAGTATACCATAGTAATCATTTTCTCACATTTTTTACATGCCATTGTGATCATTTTTGATTCAGATGTATAAATTACAAGCATGCATTTGTTAAAGTACTCTCTCTTACCACAAGCCACTCATCCATACATGTCTATTATATAAGACATTGCAATAAAACATTATTTATTGCAGGTAAAAATGACTAGAAATGTTCAAAATTTATTTTGTGTAAATGATCTCGTCTACAGTACGTAAGCTGTTCAAATTCACTGGCATACTACCAGACATATCTTCCCTTTATTAGGTTTATCAGATTTTATTTACACAAATAAAATGACACCTATTCCACTACATGACCACACAGTTCAATATAAAATAAGTAAACAGCCTACATTGTAAAATAACACGGATCAGCACAACCTAATGGGTCTGACAATTTTACGGCAGATTAATGAAACGTTTTACAAATTGAATAATTCCACTATTTTGGTTTCATTCAGAAATGAAATGAGGTCACCCCATGTAGTTCTAGGAATGCATATCTAAATCAAGGATGAATAAGTATTTATATTAGCTGTTTGACATACATACTAATCCTTATAAATAACTGTCCTATCTTCTCGACATAGGATAGGATATGATAATTGGATTTGTATTAAAAACATTATAATATATAGAAGTATTTTACGGAAGACATGTCCTAAGCTATGTGAGGTAACTACATGTCATGTAAAAGACAGTGTCTTTCAACAAATGTCCCTTTTCTTACTACCTATTCTCAACACACTATTTGGGCTGTCCGATTAGCGCAGTTGTTAGCACGTTCGCTATTCACCAATGCAACCCAGGTTCGATTCTCAGACCAGGAAGTATGCGAGATGGTACGGTGGTCGCAGATTGGACAGGTGGGTTTTCTCCGGGTACTCCGGTTTCGTCCCACATGAATGGCCACATTTACGCTTTCATCCGCGCCAACGAGAGTGATTAATATAAGTTGTTAAAAAACTTGCTTCGAAATCGTTGTAAAATAAATAGAGTTTAAACTAAACTATAGCTCTATTAACAAGTGGAAGACAATTGCCACTTAGGAATAAATGTCGATTACAAATTGGGAAATGATTCATAAATAATCTTTACTACATAATTATATGGTCGCTGTGAGTGGTCAAGGTACATTACATGGATATTACATAATTATATGGTCGCTGTGAGTGGTCAAGGTACATTACATGGATAATAAGTACAGCAAATGCACATATCCAACCATTTTAATGTAAATATGTGCTCAGCATATCCTGCAAATGTAAATTATTAAATGTTTAATATGACAGGGGCCAATGGCAAGCAAACATTGCTAACCCCTTGCAGCGTTTACTGCCTAGGGGAGGAAATATACTCTACAAAAGCTTGCCTTGAACTGCAGGTGAAGTGGCTAGATAAACAGATAAAGGTATGATAACAGATACGACCAATAAGATGATCTGTGTGCCACAAGATTTCCCTAATTCATAATGCATGGCAGATGATAAACATGAAATAGATAACCCTGAAATAGATAACCCTGAAATCTAGCCTGTATATAATTTGTATCTGATTGCATAATGAAGTACTGCTAGGGTTTATTCTAGAGTGGAAAAAAGGGGCAGGGTTACATCAGAAAAGGGGCATTTTGAACAGCGATGAGGTGTGGGAGGGGGTATTTTGGGGTTAGCCCCTTGAAAATGTTGTTAAATTACAGTGATTGATCAAAGAGGCAGTGAAAAGGACGAACTAGTTATATAGGTATGTCCACCTGAAGGCACCTGTTGAGGCGTGTATATATATATATAAAAGATTTAAAGGCGCAAAAAAGGGATGGTGGCGCATCCTGCAATTCCGCTCTAGACCATAACTACACATTGTGATGCCATATCCATAAGGCGTTATATATTCCTAGTTGTTCAGAAAAGGGATAGCAGAAAACGGTAACCTCAATAGGCCCTTGCATAATTATGACATACAAAAATGTGCTGCATCAAGTCATATTTTTAGATCTCTTGACCTCAGAAATATTCAAATGTTCATGATTCTCTTGCATTCCTCCAATATCTGCCACTTTATCTACTGGAAGCAGTTTATAAGGCATCAATCCTGATCAAATATGCATGCTTCACATTATGTTAACCCAATAACCTAGCTTCCCTGATAAACTAAACTGCTAGAGATATTAATGATAAAAGTATCCTAAACAAATACTAGCAAAGAATTTTAGCAATTTTGCTTTAGTCAATAATGCATGAAATTAGGAATAAGTGACATGCTGAGGTCAACAACATGCATTATACAACATTATCCCATAACCTGCCAATCACAGAAAAATTCGCTTTTGCAAACAGCATTAGATCCAAGAACCAGATCAGAGGCTCTATGCTGTTTGCTATTCGGATAGTGGAGCTAAAACACTTGTTTGAATATCAAACAACATAGATCCTGATTAGACAAGGTGGTACGCAGCAGCAGATCTGGATCTATGTTGTTTGCACATTTCGTCAAATTTATTCTGCAGGTCAAGGGTTAAATTATTATTTCAAAAACAAACAAAACGCTGAATAATTTTGTAGTAAATATGGTGCATAGATGAATGAATTATGGGTGAAAATGGGATGAGTAGAAGATAACATCGCATTACCATAACTTGAACCCACAATAAGTCCACTACTCAAAGAAAATGAAATATTCGATTGAACTGTAACAGCCACGGGAAAGGACTGAACACATGACAATAACCGAGTCAACTGAACAAGGAAAGACAATGTGAAATCCTGGATACAAGAACTACAACAGCACAGGGCTGCCAACGAGACATACACGAGTGAACTCATGACTCTAAACATGTCTACTGTACAAGGAAATATGAAGTGAAACCATGGATAGAACTAGAATCATCCAGGGATGCCAGCAAGACATTAGTGAACTAACAATGTTCCCTGTACATGGAAACATGAAGTGAAACCATGGATAGAACTAGAATCATCCAGGGATGCCAGCAAGACATTTAATGAGCAAACAGCAAGATGGAAACATAAAGCGGATAGAACTGCAACAGGCCAGGGTAATGAGCAAACACTTTAACAGCAAGGCTGAAGTGAACTCATGACATTAATAACCGAGTCGACAGTGCAGTGAAGTCAGACAGAACAAGAATATAGTGGGAGAGGATTGTGTGGGGTTCACAAGGAACCACTCAATCCACCATTGATATTTTATCATACCTGCCAGACACTATGTCATTTGTTTCTATTCTTGGGTTTAAAGTCACACCAACAGTTTAGCTCACAGTGCAATTCTCAAGCTATTATTGGTGGAGGAAGACCCTAGAGTGCTAGTTGATTTTATTGATGGGGCTTGACCTAAACAGAATTTCTACTTTTGGTGTTGGTATGTGAGTGTATTCTGTTCAAGTGTGAGAGTATTGTTCTTTAATACTGGATGGTCTTGGCTTATTTGTGCAATTCTATTTTATGTACATATATATATATGTACGATGCAAATGTGGACAGCTTAAATCACTCATAGGTACTCTGTTAATTTTTAACAGCCCAAAAACATCATTAGACATTCTCACGGACGACCTCAGAACATTATAACCATGGCTAATAAGCTCTAATGAGTGTCTTAAAAGGCAGACTGATAATATAAGAGCCATAACTTCCTATCCAACTTGAATCTGATATGTCTTACAGTAAAGCTACTTGCATAAACCTACAGTCAGAAAGTCAAGATACAGAGTTGTGTAATTGATGCCAATCTTGCACAACAAGTTCAAAAGCTGTCAACCGGGGAATGCTATTGCAATGAATTATTTTGATATTTCTGCCACATGTTTAGTAAGACATTCTGTACTTGCTAGCTCTTTGGCAATTAATAGCAGAATGAATACAAGAAACTCACTAGTGCTCTGTTGAAAACACTTAGTAATATTACTTAATAATAAATTCATAAGCACATATAATAAAAACAAATGAATTCCAGGAAATTAATGCCATGAAATTGCAAACATAAAATTCTTGTATAGCCTAGTTAATTAACCATGTCATAATTGGAGTAAAGCTAGTGATGTTGCCACGGATGGAAACATTTCCAAAACGTGTGGGCAATAAGCATTATGATGTATCGTCATTTTAAAAATGGGTTGTTCTTTGATAGTAGTTCCTTTTTCACAATATTTCTCACATACTATGCAAGAACTGTGATGGCAATATTTTTATTCTTATTATTTGTTTTAATGTTGAGGCCCCTTTCGGGTCGCCCCATTTATTTTTTTCTTCTGTACATACATATACATACAAAGCAATGCAGTTAATTAAATAATGACATTTTATATTATTAATATTAAAAAACTTATATAAATATTGCATTCCATGTATAAAGCAATGCAGTTAATTAAACAATGACATTTTATATTATTAATATTAAAAAACGTATATAAATATTGCATTCCATGTATATACAAAACTGGTTTGTGGAATGTTTTCCCCAGTTTGAGAAATAGAAGGGGAAAATATGGAAATATTGACATGTTATTATTACTATAATGCAAGCATGGAATGTCGATAACATACACATAGCTGTAAGGTTACAATGCCATACTACAAAGCTTGTAACACTGCCAATCATGCAAGCACCTGTCTGTTAATACACAACAATAGGTGAAAGTAATTACACATCTGGATAAGTATGACCTAATTGTCAAAAAGATTCTTTTCAAACTAATTTCTTGCTTACACACATGCCATGATACCCCAAATGATTTTATTTATAATTGGTTCAGTAGTGAATTGTAAAAATATTTGTTACCCACATTGTGTGTTCTATGTGGCAATGGTAAATAAATATATGCATGCATCATTGTAGAAATAATGACGACACAGTTTTCTTCTTGTTGTTTATACAAATCAATCTAAGCCAAGTCTATAGATAGGCACATCCCTGTGTGTTCTTGTACAAGGAGGCAATATGGTGTTAACTAACCATTCATTAAATCTGGGACAGGACCATATCCAGACAGTGTATACACCATTTCCAGACACATACAGGTTTACCATGAAATCGTATATATCAACAAAAAATATTGTTAAAGATTTTATTAAATAAAAAATCCCTTCTTACATTAATTTTCTTCTTGTTTTTGATATGGTTGTACCAATTGGTACATTAACCACAACGTTACCGCAGAGTTACCGCAGATCAAAAACCTCAAAGCAAGTGTCAACACATCATAATTGCCTCATTACGACAAGAATGTCATTTCCCTGTGCATGCACTGTAATTATGATCCAACTGGAATCACATGTATTTACCAGCACTTCAAGTACAAGAAACATAAATTCACCAAAAACATGGGAAGTTGGGAATGGACCAATTTAACTTGGCAATGTCCATCGAACACAGTTGCAGCAAACTGGTGTGTTCAGATCTGGATGTTTGTCTTCTACATTACCAGTCGTTATATTTTTTATGTTATGTTATATTTCAGGTTTTACGCCTGCATCAGCACCATTTTGGGCTATATCGCCGGCGGGTAGTTTACCTAACAACACCTTTCCTGGGCATTACCAGTTGTATAACCTGGGAACAGGCGTTAATATATTTTGCCTGGTCAGTCAAATAAATATATTTTAACACCAAGACTATTAATTGGGCTGTATTGAGTTTCTGATAATATAACTTTGCCAGAAGATAAAAAGTGAAAAATCGACAGACACCCAACCCAGGTTAGGTATGTCCGAGGCTACCAGTTGTACATCAGATGATGCTACATGTACATTGTAAACATACCATTATAACAAATTTCATGAGAAATGTTCCAGCAGGGTAAAAAGTGAACCAGAAAATGCTCACAGTAAAACACGAGAAATGCAGTAAATTTTACTATTTTAACCAAAATCTCAACTCGACGACGCAATCTCCAATCTTTCACACAATGCCATTAAAGAAATTGGTATTAAAGAACACGAAACGCGATTGACAAAACAGCAATTTCAACAAAAGCCTGACGATAACCTTTCAATTGAGATGTTAGAAAAACACTTGAAACTTTTATTTTCTCCCGGCATGCAAACAATGGTGCAAGTTGAACAAATGTTAGAGAACCAGATACATGTGAAGTAAGATAACTTTCAGCAAAATACAGAGATTACACAAAGGATTAAACGTCCCAACAATCAATCCAACAACGACTACATGTAATGGTCACAGTTCCTAACAATGAGACAAATCATGGATAAGCTTTATTTTAGAAATGCTTAAGATAATTAGAGATAAAAATGGCGGGAATCCTAAAACCCTACTGCACTAATAAAGACAAAGTAACAGTATACAGGAATAATTCAATTATTGTCTCTCTACACAATGTGTTATACTTTCAAAATATAATATATTAACTGTAATATATACTGCTTATAGCTGCCAATACTTGATAGCAGAACAAATGAATTACGCATATTGTTGCATCGAAATACTGTACAACAAACTCAAACTTCAAGGCAGTGATCGTGCGATAAAGTTTGGTCAGTGTACAGCAATGTGTTGCACGAGGTTGTGCAGAGTGACAATGGGTGTGCCATTCCGAACGCCGGATTGCTCCGCAGCACGAATGGGCACATGTATGACAGTGGAGTGAAAGTACCAGGCTTTAACCACTCAGATGCTGGGAACCGGTATTGGTTTCCATCTTGTGTCACATGGTACTGCTAAATCAAACTATTAGAGAACAGCAGCTGTTGCCAGTTTTTTTGCACATATAATTAAATAGCAATGATTAACACCTACAGGGCTAAACAGAAGGTGGCATGCAATGACAGACTGGTTACTGAAAGAATGATCTAAATCATGCAAATCATGTAGACAGTAAGCAGCTTTCTGCATTAACCAGATGATTAATGTTGGTACAATGTGGCAATAGAATTGTCACATAACAATGGTCCATTTCTTCTTGTTAGTGACATACCTAAAAGGCTATATCTTAACATGTGTCTACAAACTGTTGAAACATTCTTTTTTGTATCGATCAAGGCTGGCATGTTAGGGTTCATGAAATGATAGAATCTCATATCCAACTTTAATAACGGTCGAGGGAACACTCCCAAACTGGTGTAGATTGCAAAAGGTTTCTTCACACTAGTGGTGAACATAACAATTAAATTTGTTGTGCAGTATCATTATAATGGTGTCATAATGATGCAATGCTAATGAAATTGCACGACATACATTTTGTATTGCCAAGAGTTTCCAGATACAAATAATAAAAGCAAATTAATGAATCTCCGTCTGCTACAATTATTTGCACTATTTATGGTCTTTAATTTACCCAGCATGCAAAGAGCTAAGCATTATGATATTGCCCAAAGTTTCGCAACCAAAGACTGGTTATATGTTTGAGTTCTTAATATAAATGACAGTAGATTGCAGTTTTGGTAAGCCAAACTTAATAAAAAATAATTTATATAGTTTACATACACATGTATTGTAAGGCAGCAGGGGCGCCTGGTGTCTGTTGGAATTATGCGGCCTATTTACAAGTGCCTGTAAATATAGATACTAATCAGATCCATAGTTTGAAATTTGATCCATAAGCAACCAAAGTCCTTGAATCTCGAGCTTAAGACCGTCGCTGCACTAGCCTAAGGCCTCCCCTGCACTATACATAAACGTTTTGTAACCATACAATATGCTTCCCAGTTACAGCACTCATTGCAGAGTCCCACAGCATTGCACAATTCAAGGCCTAAAACTTCTAGTATTACAAATTGCAGTGAACAATGATATGAAACTAATAGAGTGTATTTCCCATGACACTGCTATGAGGTCCAGTAATTATAAATTTAGATGATGAGCCATGAATGTAACTGAATAACATACAGAGATATACTTCACATTAACATAATGGCTGGCTGAAACAACTAATAATATATATATGCAAATAGACAATCCATTATATTAGCATAACTTATCAATTGCTTTCCTCTCTATGGCATACGATAGACAATGCAAAATTCAAATCAAGTGTCCTACATTTGTTTGTTGTAATTTGAAACATTTTATTAAAATCCATACATACAGCTTCATGTACTTGGTTAGGACTACGAAGCATGGTGGAGCAACTCGTCTATTGGTTAGTTTACTTGCAAAGTTGAAATACGAGGTTGTTTGTTATTGACTAAATTATTAACGTTAATTGCTATGCTACAAAACACAACAATACTGCATATATATAAATAACAAAGAGGAAATAAGAAAAAGAGGTAACCATACATGCAGGTTGCTTTCTCCTCAATCCTACATGTATGTACATAATATTCATACTCGACTATGTTTATTCAAAGAAAGAAATATTGTTTGAACTAAATAAGCAATTTAGTCAAATTCCCCATAACACACACAATTTAGAAATCCTAACTTGTCACGTCACAGGCACCAATAATACGACTTATACTAGTAATAAATTGTTTTACTACCAAATACAGGTATACTAACTTACTAAGCAGATTTCTTTAAATACAACAATAAAAAGTAGTTCCTTTGCTCAGCTTATGCTAGTTACAGAAAAGGATACACTCTGATGGCACCTGATTTTGTTCCAATGGCTAGAAGCTTGAGCTTTGGGTCAAATGCAAGAGCCGATGGTTTGCTTGGAAAACCATGTTCTATCAGCTGAAACAATAACATAATTATATAAATATATACATTGATGGATCTTGGGTAATCCTGATTATTCAGCAGAAACGTGTTTAGGAAATCGAGGTCAGCTGACTTTACTTCATCTATGAACCAATTCCTATGTGCCTACCAAGTTTGAACAAAAATGATGTTGCTTCTCAGACATTGGCTTTGAAACGGATCGGAAACACATTTCCTTGATCTTTGACCGAAACACGTTAAAAATAAAACTGGGCCATTCTACCGAGTACTGACCAGGATCCAGGTTTCAATAAATATTTACACAGTGTTCATAACTGGTTATAAAACTTGGAGAGAAATAGATGTGTGAAGGTCTAGCCCATGCTGTGTAATCCTGAAACCGTGACCATTGATCCACTCCATTATCTCACAGATGTAATCCTGAAACCGTGACCATATTGATCCACGCCATTATCTCACAGATGTAATCCTGAAACCGTGACAATTATCCACGCCATTATCTCACAGATGTAATCCTGAAACCGTGACCATTGATCCACTGTAATCCTGAAACCGTGACCATTGATCCACTCCATTATCTCACAGATGTAATCCTGAAACCGTGACCATATTGATCCACGCCATTATCTCACAGATGTAATCCTGAAACCGTGACAATTGATCCACGCCATTATCTCACAGATGTAATCCTGAAACCGTGACCATTGATCCACGCCATTATCTCACAGATGTAATCCTGAAACCGTGACCATTGATCCACGCCATTATCTCACAGATGTAATCCTGAAACCGTGACCATTGATCCACGCCATTATCTCACAGATGTAATCCTGAAACCGTGACCATTGATCCACGCCATTATCTCACAGATGTAATCCTGAAACCGTGACCATTGATCCACGCCATTATCTCACAGATGTAATCCTGAAACCGTGACCATTGATCCACGCCATTATCTCACAGATGTAATCCTGAAACCGTGACCATTGATCCACGCCATTATCTCACAGATGTAATCCTGAAACCGTGACCATTGATCCACGCCATTATCTCACAGATGTAATCCTGAAACCGTGACCATTGATCCACGCCATTATCTCACAGATGTAATCCTGAAACCGTGACCATTGATCCACGCCATTATCTCACAGATGTAATCCTGAAACCGTGACCATTGATCCACGCCATTATCTCACAGATGTAATTTGTGTAACCCTGACCATTGATCCCCCCCCATTATCTCACAGATGTAATTGTGAAACCCTGACCATTGATCCCCCACCATTATCTCACAGATGTAATTGTGAAACCCTGACCATTGATCCCCCCCGCCCCACCATTATCTCACAGATGTAATCCCGAAACCCTGACCATTGATCCCCCACCATTATCTCACAGATGTAATCCCGAAACCCTGACCATTGATCCCCCCCGCCCCACCATTATCTCGCAGATGTAATTGTGAAACCCTGACCATTGATCCCCCCCATTATCTCACAGATGTAATTGTGTAACCCTGACCATTGATCCCCCCCATTATCTCACAGATGTAATTGTGTAACCCTGACCATTGATCCCCCCATTATCTCACAGATGTAATTGTGTAACCCTGACCATTGATCCCCCACCATTATCTCACAGATGTAATTGTGTAACCCTGACCATTGATCCCCCCCCCCATTATCTCACAGATGTAATTGTGAAACCCTGACCATTGATCCCCCACCATTATCTCACAGATGTAATCCCGAAACACTGACCATTGATCCCCCCCGCCCCCCATTATCTCACAGATGTAATTGTGAAACCCTGACCATTGATCCCCCACCATTATCTCACAGATGTAATCCTGAAACCTGACCATTGATCCCCCCCCCATTATCTCACAGATGTAATTGTGTAACCCTGACCATTGATCCCCCCATTATCTCACAGATGTAATTGTGTAACCCTGACCATTGATCCCCCACCATTATCTCACAGATGTAATTGTGTAACCCTGACCATTGATCCCCCACCATTATCTCACAGATGTAATCCTGAAACACTGACCATTGATCCCCCCCCCATTATCTCACAGATGTAATCCTGAAACCCTGACCATTGATCCCCCCCATTATCTCACAGATGTAATTGTGAAACCCTGACCATTGATCCCCCCCCATTATCTCACAGATGTAATCCTGAAACCCCGACCATTGATCCCCCCCATTATCTCACAGATGTAATCCTGAAACACTGACCATTGATCCCCGCCCCATTATCTCACAGATCTATGTAATTGTGAAACCCTGACCATTGATCCCCCACCCATTATCTCACAGATGTAATCCTGTAACCCTGACCATTGATCCCCCCCCATTATCTCACAGATGTAATCCTGAAACCATGACCATTAATCAACCTCATTATCTCACAGATGTAATTGTGTAACCCTGACCATTGATCCCCCCATTATCTCACAGATGTAATTGTGTAACCCTGACCATTGATCCCCCACCATTATCTCACAGATGTAATCCTGAAACCCTGACCATTGATCCCCCCCCATTATCTCACAGATGTAATCCTGAAACACTGACCATTGATCCCCCCCCCATTATCTCACAGATCTATGTAATTGTGAAACCCTGACCATTGATCCCCCACCCATTATCTCACAGATGTAATCCTGTAACCCTGACCATTGATCCCCCCCCCATTATCTCACAGATGTAATCCTGAAACCATGACCATTAATCAACCTCATTATCTCACAGATGTCACAACCCTACTACATACAGACATTTTTTGGTTAAAATAGTACAATGACACCGATATAGGCTGAATAAAAACTGCAATATTTTTCTGAACTTGATCTGGACCTTTCCAATATATATAATAACACAGGGTTCCCGCTGTTGGTCGACAAGGGTGCCAAAAAACAAATATTGGCGCTAAATTTTGTGAATTGGCGAAAATATTTGGCGCATTTTTTTGTTTAAAAATAAATAAGTGTGCACATGTTTTGTCAAATACATGGCTTCAAATATTTATTTGTTAACTATATGTCTCTTAGTTGCAGGGGCCACGCTGTCAGTCGCCACAAAAGCCAAATGGCGATTTTGCGATAGAAATGGCTCCTAAAATTTCAATTTGGCGATTTTCAGAAAATTGCACAAAAAATCGGCATAAATAACGTTTGTGCCATATTTTAACCTTTCATACTCGACTGGTTTTATTTACAATTGACAACGGCGCTTTCCAGTTAAAGAAAATTCGATACACAGTCTGTGTTCATTGTATCTTTGACTGGTTACAATTTTTTTGCTCTGATATACGCTATCGTTTGGCGAAACAATCGATTCACAGTCAAAACAGCAAAACATGTGCTGGAGGCATGGAATATTCCCATCATAAATTGCAATCAAAACAAACTTGTAAATTAGGGGTATATGATCACACATTTACAGTGTTGTATAATGGGAATTGATTTGATAATTGAGGTCCTTTATGAAAACGGCAGTACTTGATTGGTGAAATGATGACATTGTTTGAAGATTATGTAAACATGATCGGATGACCGAATGACTGTAACTTGTGTACATAATTAGGTAATAAGTATTGGCGGTGTTTTTCACAAATATGATCAAAGGTAGTAGTTGTGAAAAATATGATTTTCGTGTCCTCAACTATAAAAAGTGAATGAAACTTGTCCAAATCTCCGATAAATAAACGTAAAAAAAAAAAATCCAAATCGTCACTTGTCAAAAGGGCTACTTTCGGTTTTAAACGTCCGAAATGGACTTAGTGAATGAAACCTAGACAGCCTGATGAAAATTTCCATTGACGGCCCAGACAAGTTCAACTTCAAAAGCGGCATTTGAAATGTGGTCCAAGAAGAACAGACGCATTTTGAACTGAATGTTGTGCAATTTGTTAGACATAGGCCTAGTGGATGTAAATCTGATGTATTTTTTAATTATTATGACCAAGAAAATAATTAAAGTTGTAAAAGTTCATTGGATTGTCTTCAAAAATGAATAGTATGCATGTCTTTTTTTGAGCCTAAAGTTCATTTGAAATGTAATCCTGTGTTGGCTTCCATTATTAATCACTGTCACAGGGCTACATTGTAAAATAAACTTTTAGCTTTTACAGGTACCAGTATGCATTCTTTCATTCTAATTTCTATATTAATACTTCTTCCAGAAAAAAACTGGCTAGATTCTCACCATTTACAAATAAAAATACCAAAAAAAATCAAACCAGGGAGGGGACTACACCCCTCCCGGAGGGGACGACACCCTCCCGTAGGGGACGACACCGCTCCCGCACACACCCCATCTTTCAAACAGATAAGTGGCCCCAACTTTTTTCGGCCCAGTGTGGGCCCTGAGTTGGCTCCAAGTTTTTTAAATTGGCTCCAGTGTGTTTCAATTGACTGACAGAAGTGGCGCGGACAAACATTCAGACAGAGGGAACCCTGATAACCTACTAATAACTAGTAAATGACATCAGATGCAAACTATTAACTAAATTATCATAAATGCAAGCAGAACTTACTTTGAATATTATTATAATATACATAAAAGACTTGTTTTTAACTATCATATACGATCATGCGTTAAACACATACAATTAGACTTATGAATGAATACTTAAGACTTGCATGCAAATGTCTGTTCAAATTGAATAACAAGTATCAACGCGGAATACATGCATATATTTGTTCAGGTGTTATTTAGTATTTACAATGAAATATCATTACACATCAGGAGGACAGTGTTCGCGCATGCAAGAGAAACAATGCATTTATTTATTGTGGAACATTTCCATTTCGCAAAGGTATTTATTGTAATATACATAAAGTACTCCCACTATCATATGAATGTTTTGATAGTCAAAACATATACGATTATACGCATATAGGTATATACAAGTAGAATCATGAATATATATTTTGATGATTTCAGACTTGTACATAATTCTATAATAATTACATAGACGTGTGCGCAAATTCTATAATCATTAAAAACCACTACCGTTTCATTTAAAGCATGCATAAAAAATCATGATTATAATCAAACTTTTTAAAACCCCACTTGTTCTGTTTGTAAAGATCAAACAAAACATCAAACTAGTTCATTTCATGTGTGAGAAATACATGTGCAAACCAATTATGACCTTAATTGGTTTGCAGTGACTGCTTGCACATGTGTTCTAATATGTGTCCAGCTTTGAAGGCAATTAATGAATAATTGCATGATTAAGGAAAATAAGTCACAGATCAAGTCATTTCAATGCCAAATGTAATTGTGCGAGTCCTTGGAATAGTTGAATTATATTTGCATGTATTATACACCGTGACTGAAAAACCCTATGTCAAATGTATACTTTCTAAATGCCAAAAGTCAGAACTTGGATTTAATATATTTGCACAAGTATAACACCTGTGTGTTCCAATATGTTTTGGTTATACATTGTAATAGTGTCATTATGTACATTCCAAACAAATCATAAAATAAATACCCAAACATTTTGTTTATTAATATCATTACATATTTGCAAAAACATCAATGTAACCATTAACCCTTTCAACACCACAGACCTCTAAGAAAGGGTTAAAATGTAAAAATAATTGACTCAAATCAAATTTTGTTCAACCCTGGTAAATATACAGTACAAATCAGGAGGAAAGCGCACATTCCAAATGTACGCACAAGTGTTCGCGAATACAAGCGAAGCCACATATTTCTCGGTGAAACATTTCCACGGCAATATGCTGCAATGCAGCACAAATCTCGTGAGACTGGACTGATTGCCCAATCAAGCATCGATAATCATAATTTAATTGAGAAACACATAATAAAAATTCTGCAGTCTGTGAAACCCGACAATCACAATGTTGTATCATGAGACACCACCCCCACCCCATGTCAATTCCTTGTAAAGTTGACCCATAAACACATATTCATGATATTGTAAACGGTGGACAATTTGCAGCCACAGTATAATAATAATGTACATGTGGAATCCTTTACCTGCTTGTTTAAATAGTAGGTTTAACTTGCGAGTCATTTATGATAGCATTAAATAAATAAAAAGTTTGCATTAATAAAAAACACAACTGAATGAATGATGCACAAAAACTTGAAAAAGCACAATACGGTAGATTAAAAATTACGCATGTGAAATTGTGTAAACAAAAGGTTATGAGTCATAAACAATGGCCGCTTCAACAAAGACATTTTACAGCTTACCCTGCGAAATCCAAACAGTTCCTTCTTTTGGCTCTCACGACCCTCATTTTCCTTTGGAGGCTGCCTCCTCAAAAATCTGAACATCTCCGCAAGTCACTCAATTTTTTTCTGAAATTTACACAAGACGGGGGGATGTAGCGGAAAGAAAGATGTAGGTAAATAAAATTAGTCACGCGATATGCACACATACAAAAGTCTCTTGTAAATCTTTTGATACACTGCTAATACAGATTATCCGTTTCAGTGAGTAATTTATAGCACACACAAAAACTAAATTTCTCACATACCTGTATAATTATCAACGTTATCACTGAGCGGGTAGTAATTTCCAGTCGTCTTCCGTTTAAATCCCCGCCAGAGGGCCGACAAACTACAAAGTGCGGAACGGACAATTAATTTTGGATATCCATGCGCGAGAAAAAAAGATCTGTGTCTGGTTCGGAATTTGTTATAATATAGCTAGCTTTCTATGCATGATTTATGGTTTTTAGTATCCTATGTTATAAACTATGTTGTTTCCCAGCAAATCGCAGACAATGAATATGCTTAAACCTATAATCAATCGAAAGAACTACATTTCGCGCGAACAGTTATTGACAAGTGCCCGTTTAAATGGAAGGGGTTATCTCAAAACATAGTTTTCCAGTGCGGCTAGTGTTCCAGTAAATGGTGTATTCAATAAATTATCATACTGTTAAAAAACAAGAACAAAAATGTTTGTCCGGAACTAAATTGTTGGACAATGTGACTTGTCCGACAGCACTTTTCACTTGTCCAGGGCGTCGGGCTATTCAATTTGTATAAGTTGTCAACACTAATACATTACGAGAGATACTCGTACAACTTTTTTTTTCTTCTTCCAATTATTGGACTGGATTCCGACTGGAATGTACTTAGTCCAGCGTTACTGGTCATGTCGGGCGAGGAAAGCAGCCATCTCAAGGCTATGTACAGCATAACAGTTTAAAACTATGTACACGGGCTTGTCGTCTAGTGGTTGCCCGCAGTCACTTTAACACCTATTGTAATCACATGTATATAGATGCTAGCTATTACACTCCTCTTACATAACGAGTAGTCCCTCTCGTCCATCGTGGTGCTGGGGCGCGGGGAGTGGGCCTATGTGGCCGAGTGGTTTAAGGTCGTTGACTTTAAACCAATCCTACTGGGTGCGTCGAATTCTTTCATATGAGGAAGCTATCCAGCTTGCATGTAGAAGGTCGGTGGTTCTATACGGGTCTCATAGTATATGGGCTTATGTTGGGAAACCAAAGTGCGTGTACCGTTTTACTAGATTCTTGGAAATTAGGCGTAAATCATTATAAATAGCATTAACAAATCATAACAGCAATGAAATTAATGTGCGTACATCACTTTTAGCATGTTTTATTAATATTCCTGTCATAAAAAACGGGACACTCGCATACATGTGTGAGACACTCGCATACAATGCCATTTCGTGTCTTTGAAGAGGAATATATCCTTAAAGTAGCAACAACAGCGTAGGTCATATCGCGACTCACCAGCTAGTAGTGTTTGATGAAGACCCTAGTGCCCCTCCGAGCAGTATTACAGACAAGGAAGGATAGTACATGGGCTTATGTATACATTGTATTTGTAGACCGTTTTGCTAGTCATTCTAAATAGCATATTAAATTTTTAAAAAGGTATTCCAAATTTTCACGGCATCTTCATGGCGGCCATCTTGTATATTAAGATGGCCACCATTTCGGACATATTTTGCCATTATTTATCAAGATATCAGTATACTAATAGTGTCCTTACAGGTCTACATTTCTGGGGTCATGTGAAGACAATGGTGATACTCAAATTTCAGCTGAATGGCCGCCATTTATAAAATTTAAAGATTTGCCAACAGTTTGAATGTAGAACTTTTTGCCCAAGCTTCATGTCAAAGTCATATTTTAAAAAGTATTATGTGGATATCATGTCCTTATTATTAAATATGTTTACTTTTACTCCCATGTCTTAAATTCTTAGATAATGGTTATGATTGGATTGTGAGGGCTGGGAGGACTGTGGAGTTCTATCAAATCCACACCAACTACCTCCTGAAGCGGTTACGGTAGCAAAGAGCAATACTTTACGATGGTTGTTGGCACAGTACTTGAATATGGCACCAACATATGCCAACAGTAATGAGACAGAGCCTGCAATCGATTCCAGCACTGACAACATCCGGGAAAGCAATAGAGGAGAGGCAAATATAGTGGGAAATTATCTGTAAGACAGTTACTCCCCGGAGATTGCTTCCAATCATTTTGATATGTCTACTATTCAATGTTGAGAAAGGATTCTCCAGAAATTATGCCAATCATCAGTATTGCACCACAATATTGGTGTCCATTGGTTACTGGCATTGAACAGCTTCATAGTTTGAAGCAGATTGTATGTCCTGGAACCAGATAGTTTGTCCTGGAACCAAAGAGTGTGTCCTGCAACACATGCTGTAGTAACTTTAGATATGGATCTATACAAGAGTGTTTTTGAGTTTTCAGTAGAAGGCAACGGACTTGACATAGCATAGCAAGAAGCCAAGCTATGTATCTCTGTGATAACTCAGATCACCAATCAGGGTCATACATAGAGGTGTGTAGCGGTGAGACGGGACTAAGAGTGGGCTTCACCCTCCCTCCAATGGCGGTCCGGTTCTTCGTTTGTAATGTATATTCAAAACGGTACCTTCTGGTGCCATCTAGGTAAGTAAAATATAAATAAATTGTCGGTGAATTTTAAACGAGAAAATAGTGTTGATGCTGATACTGATACGTTAAAGTAGTTTTTGATCGTCTCGGGTGGGTGTCTGGGATGGACTCATCCGGGATTCCATTCCTGTCTAGGCATGTTACATACTGATCTGCTTCTGAGGAATCAGACTTTAGATTAATAATATTAATAATTAAATAAGGTAGAAGAATTAACTAAGCTAGATGTTAACTATTATTGGGGATCCGGGGGGATTATTCCCCTTTGGAATTTTGTCATGAACTCTCGTTCATGTTAACACTTTTATAGACAAATGTCAGCATGATGTCAGTGTACCCCCATCTGTTGCATTTTTACTGCATATTTGGCGTTTGAAAGCTTTTTCTATTTTCACACTTTTCAAATTGTGCGTATTTGCGTGCGTATTTGCGTATGCGGATCTTCGGGCCTGTCAATGGCACTCACTATAATCAAACTGTCCATGCATATCAGATAACTCTTCAAGCACTATAATATGTATGATCTTTAGGTGGACCCATTCTTCCAGAACCACATGACTTCCTACACTTCCTTTGAGACAATCAATCTAGAGGCACTCTAGCCTTGTATGATGCTGACCATCAAAACATTGCAATAAACAAATGGGTCCGATTGTACATGTACTGCTTCTGCCATTTCTACGAGCCAACATATATGGTGATTGGGCACTGTATCTAGCTACACTAGATAGAGAAACTGTGTGCACTATTCTTTTCGCATGATTGTTTAAACTATGTTAAACAAATTACATGACATGGCCAGAATGCAGAATGACAAAGATACAGATTCAGTATTGTGTGAAGCGTTTATTCACAGCCAATACAAGTGACAGCATACCTTTCACAAGACTCAGTGTATACCAGACCATGGAACATCTAAAACAAGTAGCAGAAGGGCATCCACAGCTGCATCAACAATGAAGTTTTGTCTGTCTGCTTGCTCACATGGAAAATGAATCACCTGGCTAGAATGTCGTCCGAGAAAACTGATAGGCAGCATTCCACTTCACCCACATCACAGTAGGAACCAGGAACAATGAATTACAAAGCTGTAAGCAACATTTTCCAGTTTCAAAACTCTGAGGATGTGCCTGTTAAGTTGTTGACCAACGAGGTGATTCCTTAGGCTGTTGAAGAAGGAATTCTTAATTCAGAGCAACATAGTCAGAAGGCGTACAGCACATTTGTAGACGAGAGAGTAAAGCGAAACCATACCATTTTGGAATTCGGTTGACACAGAACTGTTTGTGAAAACTGGTTCTGAAGTAATGGAACTCGAAGTGACAACATCGCCTTTAAGTTGTAGGGGCAAATGAAATGTAAAATACCAATATAACTTTTCTTAACCTACTCACTGGCAAAAGCACCATCACATCACCACTGGGGCAACTTGTGAAACTCAGTGATGTCAAAAACTTAAGTGACCACGATGACGAACCAGTAGACTACCCTATGAATGTACAACAAGACGCCTGCACCATGAATTGTTGATAGAATGGAGCTATTGCAAGAATGAATGAGTGTCAAGAAATGTTAGGACTGCAAGTAGCTAGGCACAGCTTGCAAGATAGATCGAGGATGTGCTTGTGAGCAGAGCACATGTACGCTGATGAGGAGATTCGAGTTGTGTTTGCCACATCCATCATTGGAGGAAGGAGCACGGAAACCTCGCAGAAGCAATGCCAATGTCGTTAACGATTATTGTGTTGTGTGAACCAAATTCAAGGACGCCAAGTCATTCATTGCCTTTACATTGTAATGCCACACAGAATAGTGTGACACTCTTCCTAAAGAGGTCAGTAGCCAGGAGGACGCTAACACACTCATGATTCTGCATCCAGCGCAGCTGATAAAACCAGGATTCATTGGGAGTATCTATTCCCCTGACGCACATGTGCTGTTACTTACTCTACTTCGAAGTGATGCCATATGACGTGATGTTGCAGTTATAATGTGAACTGGGAAAACTATCCGAAAATCATACCAAGGCCAATCTATGAACAGCTTGGTGCTCATAGGGTAAAACACTTGTTAATTGGCATGCTCTCATAAACTCTGACACCACCGACCACACTCAGGACAAGACAACTTGCTTCTATGTAGTCAAACAGTAGTATCAGAACAATTTATCAGCGTGTAGAGCGTGATGAACCATCTGTTGCTGTCATATAAGGATGTGAATAGTATTTCCGTCGTCTCTTCTGTCCGAAATGGGTCACAATAAGAAGTGCTGCTGAACTACAATAGTAACTGTTCCACCAGCTGAAGGCTGGTCAGAGAGTCGAGAAACTAACACTAGCTGTTGGTATCTGTAAATAGCATGTCCATGGTGCTTCAATTCTTCAACTTGTTCGCTGTGACTGTGGACAATCTGCAAAGAGTCCCAGCAAATTGTGTCCACATAGGTGTTCATGCAAAGCGAAGAATACAATCTGATTTGGAGAAATGCTGCAACACTGATGACAAGCCTATTGGGAATGACATTGTATTTGATCAGTAGAGAGCCTGTCATTTTGGTTACTTATAGCAGTTGTGCGTTTAAATGATTTCAAAAACAGTCGCATATAATGCTTTAAGAAAAGTCATACGTATATCATAGTTGCTAGCCACCACAGTTAGTCTTGATCAATTGTCTGAGGCTATATTTGCTCATACTTTACATTCATATTTGAGATAATGCAAGGATTGTGACCATTTTAAAATCCAGTAATCTGGAAATTTAAGAAATTAAATACTAACATTGTTTATCGTCCTTCTGATTGTGGTTATGGACTCCATATGGTGAGATGATATCTCGTCATTACTAAACTTGATGTGAAAAATGTTGCATAGGAAATTGTGACCATCAAAATGTGTGCGAATGTGTTAATTAACAAGATATAGTCAAAAATAGATTTAAAATGGTGGTCATCTTTAAATTATAAAAATGGTGGCCATCCAGCTGAACTTATTTTATTATCACCATCGTCTTACTTGACTCCAAAACGTGGGTTAAGGACAGTTTTCTTTATTATTAAGGGAGATATCAGGCAAACTACGTTCAAAATAGTGGCCATCTTGAAATCCAAGAAGCGAATACATTATTGGTGCGACCAAGTCATTTTGTGCTAAATTATTGGTGGAAATGGCTACACCCACCTTGTATAATGTTTCATCCAGTTTCTTCGTTGCTGCATCGTAATATATAAGTGTATCAGGGTATCTTTAGTCCAGTTTCTTAACAGAAAGTACATCCGTTTTTATTGATCTCATTTTTAAGCTGTGATCACGATATATTGTCGCTAACAATACACTATAGTTGTCCTCGCTGAAGTACAATCACGAAGATCCGCAGACTTTGGAATATACACGCGAGATGAACTGTGTTGTGTTACACATTACAGCTGTTTCGGAGAGGATATTAGGTGGTTTCGGCTATATTTCGTGGAAATCTAGTTTCTAAATATTCGGGAGAATGCCCTCTTTGACTGTGTAAACTATTGCAGGTTTTTGAATTATTCATCGGTCTGAAAATGATACACAAGTAACACAACCTATTTAGTTTGTTAGATATTCTATTGATGCTGACCTAGTTAAACCAGTAACTATACGTGCTGCTTCACATTGTATGTGTTGCAATGATTGTTTTTCATATGCCGAACATCGATCCCAGACTACAGATGCATATTCCAAGATAGGTCGCATGTAAAATATGTAAATCTGATTACGGGTTGATATACATATATTTATGCATTTCAACTTGAGAGCTCGCATTGGACATATAACTTTAGACTCTTAAAGAGATATGTTATTGATATGTTCATGCGAATTAAGATCCGATGAAACTGTTAAACCTAAATGTTTGTTGTGACCGACACAATCAAGTGGAATATCGTTAAAGTAAAGAGTAGGTTTATCAGTCTGATTTGATGAAAATAGCATAACTTCAGCTATGTTAGGGTTAACACCGATGAGCCACTGCTTAGACCATTCGTTTATGTTAAGTAAACTATCGTCTGCGAAAAGTCTAGTTACACTTAGTAGAGTATCTGCTATATCGTTAACATACACTAGAAATAACAAGGGACCGTGTGCGGAGCCTTGGTGAACACAAGCAGTGATATTACACATATTAGAAGATTCTGATCCTACAATCGTTTACGATTAGACAGACACTAGATTAACCATTGGAGATGTTCATTGTTGATTCCATATTGGTTAAGCTTAAGCAAAGACCATAGTGCCATACTGTGTCGAACTCCTTAGAAATATCGCAGAAAATGCTACATGTGTAGAGTGTTCGGAAGTTTCACAGAGTTGATGATAAATGTCAAACAGTTGGTATACGGTTGAATGGAAAGAATATATCAAGTTGTTAGAATACAAGTGATTATATATGTGTTTAAATAGTATGCTTTCCATGACGTTAAGATATTAACCCTTTCAACACCAAGTAACTCACATGGACTGGTCCATGATATTCATAAACCAATAAATGAATCAGAAAATCACATTTGGACAAGTTCATTTATCAAAATGGGTAATTATGTCTAAAAATAGTCATATCACTGGCAAAAAGTGCAGATCCTGATGAGACGGCTCGTCACGAGCCGGCTCATCTGGATCTACAGTTTTTGTAAGCCTATTTAGAGGTATGTGGTGTTGAAAGGGTTAAGCTATAATTAAATTGGGTGTTTCTACTACTTTTTAAAAAAAAGAGTCATAACCTTCGCGTATTTGCATGCGTTTGGAAAGACACCATCCCGAATTGATTTATTAAATACATGTAAAATACGCAGAGGACTATTTATTGAATCACGTATTGCTTTCAGAATTCGATGACTTATTTTGTCTGGTCCTACTGCCTTATTCAGCATAAGTGAAGAGATAATGTCGCTTCCTGAACAGTAATTGTGAAGTTATGTAATATAGAATTTCTTTTTGTATAAAGGGAGATACTTGTATAGATGTCTCATCAATTCTTGAAACAGATATATATTTTCAATAATCATTGTGGGAATATAATTGTTAATTCTGTTTTAATAACATTTTAACCGCTTTCCAATATAGAGTTAGGGTTATTATGCTTTGCTTCTTGTATGGAGAATTCAAGAGTATTAAAATATCTCATAAGAATGTTGATTTTAGCTTGTTCATTTTATTACGTATATGTTTATAAGAGTTCGAATATAATTCGATTTTAATGCTTTCTTCTTTTAACAGTTCACGCTATTAAGTTATTAACATTGGATGTAGGAATACACCAAGCTGTTTAGCTAAGTCAAGGAATAACTGGAAATATAAAGAGACATGGGGCTCGAACCCTTGACCATCAGTGATGATAGGTTACACTGAGTGGTGTACAAGTCAGCGACCGTAACCACCTCGTCCATGGAGGCGGACAACATCGCTACCGGTTGCTTATTTTAACGACGGGCAGTTTACCTAAACAACACCTTTCCTGGACAGGCTCCAGTGGTTAACCAGTACTTGGTGCACCAACCTCTGTAAAACACTGCCAATTTTTTCATATAAAGAAACACGGTCTGAGCGGGGCACGAACCCGTGACCATCAGTGATGACAGAGTATATAGTGGTATACAAGTCAGCGACCGTAACCACTTGACCACAGAGGCGGACATGAACAAACATGTGTAATGTGTTTTACGTTTATTTATCATCGCTACCGGTTGCCCATATGAGCGACGCCTCCTGAAGAGATTAGTCATTTTAGATTTTTGGAGGATAGTGCAATGGTACAGACATAGACCCATTCCAGAGTATCATGTGGTTCTTTTACGTGCACGGTGTACAACACCGACACGAGACCTCGGTTTAAAATCTCATCTGAAAGACTGACATGACCAAACTTGTAAACGTATGTATACTATACGTTTCATGGCAATAGTTTTGCACTGGTATGCATAGTCAATATAAAGCGTATATTTTGTAATATTGTATTGGTGGATATGTTCTGTAATATTGCATTGTTGCCTATATTTAGCAATATACATTGGTGCGTATATTTTGTAATATTGCATTGGCGCGTATATTTAAGAAATAATAAGTATCAATCAAAGTATCAATTGATTGACAATTTAGATTACATACTATTTAATGTCGTATTGCATATATAGTGTAGTAGATAAGGACCAAACAATGATGATTTCGTTCGGAAGGTGTAAAAAGCACCAAATTTTCACACAAGTAACATGAGGGTGTATACTTTCCAAAATGCCCGGAAGACAATCACGAGAGGCCCTTTGACTCCATTTTTGGGGCCCCAAAAAGGGACCACCACCAGAAAATTTTAAAAAAACTACATTTTTTAAAGTTCCAATAATTTAATTAATTGTTATTACTTCAATTGTTTTCAGGTGATAATTAATAGAGAAGGCATAGTACTATCTAATGTTTTACATACAAATAATAATTTTGTACTCGTTTGATGAAAATGAGGCCCCTAAATGGTAATTTTTCCTGTTTTAGAGAAATATAAAATACAAAGTTTTTTCTTTTTGTTCCCAGTGAGGGAAAATTAAATAACCTTAGTTCTGTTGGTAGAATAGTATCAGTACTTGAAACCTTTGTGTGTATACATGTCTTTGTGTGTCATCTGAGGCCCTGTTAACAGCCATTATACTATTCGGTTAGTTTGGCAAATTGCATATTTTCAATAATAACTATAATTACAATTAAACAAATATAAGTGAACAGGTTGTACACTATATCTGAATTGTACAACACACTAAACTATTAATAAAATACTTATCTTAGCACATGTATAATATAATGAGGCCCTTCAAAGGGTAATATTTATAATAGTGAGGCCCTTAATGTAATTGCAGAAAGACGATTCGAAAACAATCTTATTTGTCTAAAATATATAAATCTTAACATGCGAATGGAATATGTCTACATGTATATGCATGTTATTGTGTATTGTGCATTTAACACTGTATAAATATACACAGTGTACTATATTCAACAAACATTTTCTCTTTCACATTGGCCACCGCACACATGTGGGGTGTAAGTTACATTTGATCAATTCTTATCAAAGCTTTGAAGCCTCTGTGTACTCCACTGTGGTATCCAATTGTTGCTTTCTCTTCCCCACTCTGGAGATGGCAGATAAGGGCATCTGATGATCTGGTCCCATATGTGGCCACTCTGGTAGACAGCTCTTAGTACATGCTGGACAAGTGCACTATGTGATGGTGGAATCTTGTCAATAGTCCTATTACCATAACAAAACATATGTTTCCTAGCAACATTTCCTAGCTCATATGGCATGTTCTGGAGTACATAAGAACAACAATTTCTCGAGCACTGCTGTGCCTTCATCAGGATCTTGATAAAGGGAAATAGATTTCCATATGTTGAATACCGTCCTCATACCAACACGATTTCATGTAGAGACCGTTTCACAGCCGGAGATAGCATGGAATAGTAGGAGTCCCAAAGAGACATCTTGACCAATCTTGTCAGATATTTCATGTCAAGTTATGGAACAGAAATGTTTGTCATGGCATAAGGCAACCCACATACAGCAAGTAGAAGCTGTATGTAAATTGAGCACAGCATTTGCTAACATCACAACGTTAGTATCAATAGCCTGGATACGTACTCTCTTGCAACCTGTATTTAAATAATGCGCTGCATGGAGACGCATTATGTCGTCTGCTTCTTCATGGTTAGAGGGTTGAAGGTCAGTCACATCAAAGTCGATCTCTGTGTTTGATTTCAAGACATTATCTCCATGTGTTGATATAACAGTTTTACCTGCCATGAAAGTGTAGCTCTCAATGCATTGTGATAGGTACTCATATAATGCAAGCCAACCACTCCCATCTAACCAATCTCCAATAACCTTCAAGAAGGCCACCCATCAACACCATGCCATTTCCAGGTCCATACCCAGTACTATGTGGGCCATAACCATTGTATCTTCTTGGTTGATCGACTGTTAATACTGTGATCTGGCCAGGGATCTTAGCTTCAGTGACATGTTTGATAAGTGGCATTCCATGCTTTACCTTAGCCGCAGTGAACACAGAGTCACGAAACAATGGGAATAGTGCTGTTATGGCTGGTGCTCTTGTGTCAATTGAGAGGTGTTGTGCAAAGAATGGTGATCATGAAAAAGATTCGTTTTGACCTACCATTGTCTTTCCTTATTTTTCGGCAACATGTTCTAACCATTTGATCATTAAGAACTAATTCACATTGAGTAGTTGGAAGGAGGCTCACAGCCATACATGACAACCGGTTGTGGAGTGTTGGCCTTCAATGTTACAGGAGGGACATCTTTGGACTTCTCTAGTAGATATTTTGTGACTGATCGGCCTTGAGGTGAGTTATATTTATACATTGCGCCTCAGACTTCGTGTGACCGAGATTGCCGTACCATGAAATGCATCCTTCGATGCTACTGACTGTGGATTGTGATTCATGCTGTGGTGTACATACAGTCCGTTCCTGTGATTTGGTGGGCATACAATGCTAGTAGTTTTATATTTACCTAAGATAGTTTACTATATCTGTGGAGACCTGTATAACCCTGTTATAAGACACAGAAACGCCTTTGTCATTTATTATTATCAACAAGCCATCACTTTCACATTAATCGGTTTAACTCTCTATATATGCAATCAACTCAGCAACAATGATAGCCTTTTTCAATTAATAATCACCAGTATCGTACACATGAATCGACGTAGAATCAGTTGAAAGTGAATACTGTCTATTGTACTTGTTATAAAATGTGCACAAACAGTTTCCATGATATTCTGCGTCTCTTGGTACCATATCCACCTCTTAATGTTTGGCTAGAATTTCGATATCTGACATCTCAGTTGTGATATGTTACACTTTCGTATCTATTTCCATTGTTTCTACCTAATCTATTCTACCATAAGATTTATGTAAGCGAAACAACTACCATGAAACGTTGTATCAAAACTATTTCTAAACCTCTTTGTCTCTATTGTTTCCATACACACTTGCTGTCTCTTTACTGCTCTATCAATATTCTGCTGCTGAAGCAGGACATATGCCAGACGGCATTTTGCTCAATCATTGCCTAGGTCAAGTCATTCCAAAGTTGTAATTGTTCCTGTGGCAATGCATTGTGTGGACTCAGGTTGATAAGACATTCACTCAGTGAAGAATACGCCAAAGGTGTTCGTGATTTCTCGGAAGTCTTCTTTTGGCATAGGCAACACTGACTCCAGTTGGAACATCGTACCCTATACAACTCATGTCGAAGGTTGCTCAGAACCAACAGCATGTCCTGATGTGGATTCCTAAAACGTAGAATACATTATTAATTGTCTTATCAAAATGAAACCAATACAAGAGTGTACAGAACGACAACAATACCTCAGAATTATCACCAATGCGTACTGACAACTGCAGGATAGGTATGCCTGTGTCCGTACAAACAGGTAGATGGGCCTATGAATGTAGCCCTTGAGTGAAATGATTATGAATTGGAGAATACAGGTCGAATAAAACAGCTCGGGTAGCACAGTGGTTAGCGCCTTTAATTCCAAAGCGGGAGGTCGTGAGTTAGATCCCCGGCCGAGGCACAGTACTAGTTGATTGTTATCCAGGAAAGTGTCATAGTTCTGGTTCGATCCAGGAAAAATAGTTGCCACCGAACGTTCAGGTCTCAATGTCAGTTGTTTCAGTGTGTACAAGTTGGGTTCAAAATGAGCATGTTTGGCAAATACTGGATGGAAATTTCTGGCAGGTAAATTTCCTCCTTCAGCTTCAAAAAAGTTTACTTTAAGGCAGTGGGTGGAATGACATTGTAAGCATAACAAAACAAACAAACAAACAAGCAGGTCGAATACATTCGCATTCAGTCCTCAACATCACATGTTATATAATAGTATATTAAATTACGCACCATAACCTCTGGTTGATTGTTGTCAACCTGTGACTGTGTTACTAGGTTTAACTCTTTCAATTTCTTGATTGTGTTAGTATTTTGTTAGCCATATGAGTCCATGAGTAGAATCTGGTTGACTTGCCATGATATCTGAAATTAATGAAACTCCATTAAGAATGTAAAATGTGTAGGACTAATTAATTTTGTTATGCATACCCCACCCACCTTTATAATTCTTGTTCTTTTTGTTTAAATTATTTAAACATGTGCAACGCCATAATTTATACATGTGTTATCTATACAAACAAAATATACTAATAATACTTACATCTTGGCGTGATACAGCATGTAAAACGCAACAAAATTTCGAACTTTCCCACTCTCTGAATTTTTCATGGAAATTTTGCTAAAAGGGAAACAACTCTGTTAACCAATTAATAGTGACTTCTGGCCATTACCTAAAGCATAATGCAGCATTTAGATCTATGTAATTGTGTAAAGTAGTTATGTATTGTACAATAGTGGATACTGACATAAAATTGTAATATTTATTATATTATTAATCGTAATTGGCCAATTTTAGCAACATTCTGGGCCTCGTTTATAGCATTATCACTAATTAGGGCCTCAATGTTCAATTTTGTATTTAACAAAAGTCATTTGTATACTGGTGTAACCTTTTATCCTGATAAACATACCTCATTTGCACAAGTTATATACCATTTGTGGCTGTAAAAAAATAATTATGTACATGCAAATTTACACAATTATGTGCCCCTTTGGGGCCCCATCTCACGGGGGACTCAGGGCCTCTCGTGATTGTCTTCCGGCCTATTATTTACAAGCTGGTTCTAAACTACCACCATGCCAAATTTGGTGCTTTTTACACCTTCTGAACATTCATGGTCCTTATCTACTACACTAATAATGTATCTGGATGCCGGAACATTTAATACGCCAAGTCATATAAGTGATCATTATGGGACATATGTTTACATACAATCAAATAAACAAGCAACACCGTCATACAAAAGACGAGTATGGAATTATAAAAATGCTGATTTCCAACTATTCAATCACCTCATAGCTACCACAAATTGGCTTTTCTTACAAACAAATACAATTGATAACGCGGCCAAGATCTTCTCAGAAAAATTCTTAGAAATTGCAAACGTATGTATTCCCTCACATCTTAGTACTATTCGTCCAAAGGATAAGCCATGTTTTAATAATGACATACGAAGAATTCTAAGGAAACGCGACAGATTGAAGCGCACAGCTGTATTATCAGGCAAGTTATCTGATTGGTGTTCATACAAGTCTACAAGAAACAAAGTTAACAATATGAAAACACACGCTAAGCAGATATTATATAACAACTTAGAAATCACCCTTAAAGATGTGAGCACTTCTAATCCGCGCCAATATTGGAAAATAGTTAAAATGTTAGTAAAGGACAATTGTAAAAGTAATGACTCCATACCACCCCTAATAAAAACTAACTATGACCAATATCATCTGTCTGATGAAGAAAAAGCTAATGCACTAAGCGACTATTTTGCATTTATACAACCACCTACAGACAAATAACCTCATTTACAGGTTACAATCTGGCTTCTTACCCGGGCATTCAACGGTATATCAGCTGATAGATATCTATAACCAAATTTGCAAGGCCTTCGACGAGCGTAAGAACTCGTGTATGGTTTTCTGCGATATATCAAAAGCTTTTGATAGAAGAAGAAGAAGAAGAAGAATGCTTTATTAAGACTTAAACTTTACAGTTTATCTTTGATAGAGTCTGGCATCGAGGTTTAACTTTTAAAATTCAGCAATATGGAATAAATGACAACCTGTTAAAATGGATATCAAATTATCTAACAGATCACAAAGGGTCTTTGTAGGTCCTTTTTTCCAGATACCAAAACCGTTAGAGCTGGAGTTCCCCAGGGATCAGTTTTAGGACCTCTATTGTTTTTGATTTATGTTAACGATATCGCTGATTCATTACTTAGTACAACAAGGCTTTTTGCAGATGACAGTTCCCTTGCAGTTTCTTCTTCCGATACACGCCATATTGAAACAACACTCAATCATGATTTCAAAAAAAAATCTCAGACTGGTCCAAACGCTGGCTAGTAAATTTTAACTCGTCCAAAACCGAAGTCATATTCTTTTCTCTTGGTCATAATAATGATCGACCAAATCTTATTTTTGAAAATACTGAGCTGGGATTTGTTGACAATCACAAGCATCTTGGGTTAACTTTAAGTAATGATGGGTCTTGGCACAAACATATAAACAACATAATGAAATCTGCTTCCAAAGTACTCGGATCAATGAGAATGCTAAAATTTAAGCTAAATCGCTCTTCACTAAATCAAATATACATTTCATATTTACGACCTTTATTAGAATATTCATCGGTGGTTTGGGACAATTGCACACAATACGAAAAGGAAACACTTGAACAATTGCAGTACGAAGCAGCCAGAATTGTAACAGGCCTAACGAGATCAGTCTCAATTAACAGGCTACTAACAGAAATAGGGTGGGTGTCTTTAGCGGATAGGCGCAGTATGCAAAAACTAATATTAATATATCGTAATAAACACAGTATACTGCCTTCTTATCTAAACGATATAATCCCGACAACTGTTGATGAAACTAATCCATATCCTTTACGTAATAGAAATAATTATATAACTCTGCCAAGGCGTCTTCAAATATATGCACATTCAACTATTCCCTCCTCTCTAGACATATGGAATAAGCTAGATAATTCTATCCGTGACACTAACTCTCTAAGTGAGTTTAAAAGCAAGCTGAAACAAATCTACAAAGGTGCTATCGTACCCGAATTATACACCACCGGGGAAAGATCTTCATCTGTCCAACAAGCGCGAATACGTAACGCATGCAGTAACTTGAATGCTCATCTACATGTCAATTTCCTTCGTGATAATCCTAACTGCGAATGTGGCCATGGTATCGAAGACCCCGAGCACTACTTTTTTAGATGCAACAAATACAGATTAGAGCGTATACATCTTTTCAGAAATACTCGTAGATTTCATCCAATAAGTACAAAAAAGCTTTTAGTTAGAATTGAACACTTGTCTATCTCAGAAAATAATAAATTGTTTATAGAGGTTCAAAGATTTATTAAAGCGACTCGACGATTCGCATAATATCAATTAGTTGTCCTTCTTTTTGTCTGGTAAGCATGGAGTGGGGAGAGCTAATCTTTGGGGTTGGGGTGCATGCACTATCTCTTAGTTTTAATTCTTAAGCTCATATTCAAGTCATAAACTAACTGTACGTGTTTCCATTTCTTTGTGTCATTTTTTCTTTCTTTCGCATATGATATAATAATTAACAAATATTAACCACGAAACTAAATTTTATGTGTTCTTTTTCTATATCAGATCATACATTACAGAAATTGTTCATCCAACATTGTTTATTTAGTTCGAAGTGACGGGGAGGGCTGTACATAATGTTGTTATAACTTGTAGCCCAACCCATTTGCTTTTTCCCCTTGACAAAACAAATGTATCGTATACTGCAATCATATAATTACATATTAATCTCTGATTTGTTCTTAGTATTGTATGTATATATGTAATGTATTGTATGGGAAAAAAATGCAATAAAATATTATTAACATGTTTCAACAATTGCATTACACTGCCACTCATATTTTCGAGTTTCGCACCTGGCGTTTGTTTGTTTTTACGTTTATTTATCGTCGCTACCGGTTGTCCATATGAGCGACGCCTCCTGAAGAGATTAGTCGTTTTAGAATGTTGGAGCATTGTGCAATGATACAGACAGAGACACATCCCAGAGTCTCCTCTGGTTCTTGTACGTGCACGGTGTACATCACCGACACAAGACCTCGGTTTAAAGTCCCACCAGGACGTGCATGTTTTCACCGTACTTCATACACTGGAACATATTTCATCAGTTGTACACTTTTCATATTTAATTTTATTTATACAACCTACATATATTTGTCCGACACGGTCTTGGTAAGACAATATGTGACAATGAGAACCGTTCTTCACAGATAGAGTTATTCTTGACTTAACTGAACTAGGTTATACATGTACCAGACTTTGTCGACAGTCTACATAAAGAACATTGATATGTGTTGATGTATACAGCTAATCTTGGACGAAGTGAACACGAAACATGTAGAGACAAACAACATAAATGAACTTGAAATAGATAATCTTAAATTATTTCGAAAAGATAGACGTACAAATGGTGGTGGTTTACCTATCTATGTTAGCTACCTCGTATGTTAGCTACCTTGTATGTTTAGAGATGACCTGGTTGAGTCATTTGTCTGCAACTTAAGCAGTCTTATCCTAAGCCAGGTATGCTATGCTACACTTGTAGGCATACTATAGCCTGGGTTCCAGTCTGTCGATTTTTCACTTTTTAACTTCTAGCCAAATGACATGATCATAAGTTCAATACGGCCCAATTAATAGTCTCGGTGTTAAAATATATTTATTTGACTGACCAGGCAAAATATATCGACGCCTGTTCCCAGGCTATGCATACTATGCACGATCACATTCTTCATAAGTCAATCCAGTGAATAATTATACTAGTGTAGGTTTATACAAATTAATTTTAGATCGATTGCGAAACAAGTTATTAAACTTATGTTAATCACTCTCGAGACCTCATTCCTGATGGAATCCATCGCCACGAAGGAGAAAGCAGAGGGAATGTGTAATTTAATTACATTGCTAAGGGCGCAATCGTAACGGCTACAGCTGGGCGCGAACTCGGGGCCTTTCGCACCCGAAACGAACGCGCCTACCACTGCGCTATCACGACTTCCACAAATAGTATATATATACTATTGTACACACTGTCAAGACTGCCATACACTAATAAATTATTTTGACAGTGTATCATGGATATGTGGTCCAGTGGTTAATAAAATGGACTCGTATATCAGTTAGCACAGGTTCGATACCCCGTTACACCATACTTTCTTGTGATACGTTAAATCGAGGTCTCGAGTCGGAACTTTGTACTGGGCACTCTTTCAAAATTATGGAACTTCGATATTGTGGTTACATCAGATGGAGTCTGGGAATTTCACACACTTTGTTAAAGCGTTAATGTTATGAGTGTTTATATGACCATTACCGACACTATAATATCCACGAAACCAGCGGCACTAGTCAAAGCATAGTGGAACCGGCACATATTCTGCTGTGATATTTTCCAACACTTTCAATGTCAAAGGCAAACACTGTCCGATTAGCGCAATAGTTAGCGCACTCACTTCTCACCAATGCAACCCGGGTTCGATCCTCGGACCGAGTAGTATGTGAGATTGTACGGTGGTCGCCAGATCGGACAGGTGGGTTTTCTCCGGGTACTCCGGTTTCCTCCCACACGAATGACCACATATACGCTTTCATCCGCGCCAACGAGAGTGATTAATATAAGTTGTTAGAACTTGCTTCGTAATCGTTGTAAAATAAATAAAGTTTAAACTTTTAACGGCAAACACCATAGTATATAGATGATGAGCATGGTATTCACATGTCATGAAGCGGGAAATATGGTAACAGCTTGGCCCTTTTGAACCTCTTCTTTAGATATCAGTTTAATGCAAGGGCGACAACAACATTGCCGATTAGACGATTGAAGTGCAAGGGTCCTAGATTTAATGTGGCTGGTGGTTCGCCAAAAGCATTGATCAATATGACTATATCGCCGTGCAAGATGTTTTGATAACTGGAGATGAACTTCGGGTTGTGCTGGCTGAGGACCCGTTCTGATCAAACTATAGTGGACCGAGTAGTTGCATTCGTTGATTTCAAATCGCATGCCCCTCACTGGAGATGTTGAATGCTTTTATGTGAAGAAGCTATTCAGCTGGCTTGAATAAGTTCGATGTTTCTACCCGTTGCACGTCCGTGCCTGAAATATTAATTGGAGTAGCACCCGGGGTATTCATCCGCCAGTAATGGCTGGAGAGTCGCCATATGACCTAAGCTGTTTGTGCTGGAGAATCGCCATATGATCTAAGCTGTTTGTGCTGGAGAGTCGCCATATGATCTAAGCTGTTTGTGCTGGAGAGTCGCCGTATGATCTAAGCTGTTTGTGCTGGAGAGTCGCCATATGATCTAAGCTGTTTGTGCTGGAGAGTCGCCATATGATCTAAGCTGTTTGTGCTGGAGAGTCGCCATATGATCTAAGCTGTTTGTGCTGGAGAGTCGCCGTATGATCTAAGCTGTTTGTGCTGGAGAGTCGCCGTATGATCTAAGCTGTTTGTGCTGGAGAGTCGCCATATGATCTAAGCTGTTTGTGCTGGAGAGTCGCCATATAATCTAAGCTGTTTGTGCTGGAGAGTCGCCATATGATCTAAGCTGTTTGTGCTGGAGAGTCGCCATATGATCTAAGCTGTTTGTGCTGGAGAGTCGCCATATGATATAACAGAGTTGGTGTTGTAACTGCTAAATTTATAAATTTATATACCCCTGTACTTATGTCACTAAATATGTGGTGACGTCGTCACTATTAATATGTGTCACGATTCGACAATCATGTTGATATTGTGAAATTAGATCAATAGTTTCAAACAAGAAGTATTGTCATGTTAGTCCATTGTGTTTGTCATGGCAACAATATGTCTGCAGAAAAATCCACACTATTATCTAAAACGTTGAACAGATGACTCCTGCCAATACTGGTATATATAGTATCATTGAACAGGCGGTTCCGGAGATGTTGTCAGAATAAATTGCGGACGGACGGACACCGTACGAAGGTTGATCACACTAAGTACTGGCACTGAGCTCTGCGTATGGGCTAATTTTAATATAGCACTGTCATGCTGCACTACAAACAAGCTTATAAAGTAGAGTGTTATGTATACTAGTGGACATAGAAAACGCACACATACAGTATATGATTATTATTACATGAAAACGAAATACGAAGGATTCCAACAAAGATATATCACATCTTTATTACAAAACACAAACTGAAAAACTGAAAATATTCAAAAATGTTTAAAACTATGTGTATATATATATAGTTATTGTTTTTCATGTAAAAACACACTTATCCGAGGTGTGCGTTTTCAATGTCTTCTAGTATATATATATATACACTAGAGGACATTGAAATATATATACGGATATCATATAATAAAAGCTACATGTATGTCTTTATAATTACAATCACAACTACATATATGTACTGTGCTTTCAAAGTAAAGTAATAACGGTTGTAAACAAACATTCGATACATTATTGCATTATAGGTAAGTCAGGTATAACCTATTACACAATAAATCACAGTACCTGTAAGCTATATTGCCTTACCTATACAGTAGTGTAACATTCCAACGGTATTATTACTTTACTTTGAAAGCACAATACCTGTAAGCTATTGTATATTGCCTTACCTATACAGTAGTGTAATATTCCAATGGTATTACTACTTTACTTTGAAAGCACAGTACATGTATACAATATAAATTAATCTCAAATGGTCGTTCACATAGTATTAAATGCCGTATACACCAAACCACAGGTATACCCATGCATGCTTCTCTTTTCTCCCTATTTGTTTTGCCGCAACACTAAAGTTTTCGTGAACAATATTTAAAATAGAAACATCATAAAACAAACTATTATAGAGTACTGTTGTGTTTAGTACTGTAGTGTTTAGTACTGTAGTGTTTAAGTACTGTTGTGTTTAGTACTGTAGTGTTTAGTATTGTAGTGTTTGATACTGTAGTGTTTAGTACTGTAGTGTTTAGTACTGTAGTGTTTAAGTACTGTAGTGTTTAATACTGTAGTGTTTAGTACTGTAGTGTTTAAGTACTGTAGTGTTTAGTACTGTAGTGTTTGATACTGTAGTGTTTAGTACTGTAGTGTTTAGTACTGTAGTGTTTAGTACTGTAGTGTTTAGTACTGTAGTGTTTGATACTGTAGTGTTTAGTACTGTAGTGTTTAGTACTGTAGTGTTTAGTACTGTAGTGTTTGATACTGTAGTGTTTAGTACTGTAGTGCTTAGTACTGTAGTGTTTAGTACTGTAGTGTTTAGTACTGTAGTGTTTAGTACTGTAGTGTTTAGTACTGTAGTGCTTAGTACTGTAGTGTTTAGTATTGTAGTGTTTAGTACTGTAGTGTTTAGTATTGTAGTGTTTGATACTGTAGTGTTTAGTACTGTAGTGTTTAGTATTGTAGTGTTTAGTACTGTAGTGTTTAGTACTGTAGTGTTTAAGTACTGTTGTGTTTAGTACTGTAGTGTTTAGTATTGTAGTGTTTGATACTGTAGTGTTTAGTACTGTAGTGTTTAGTATTGTAGTGTTTAGTACTGTAGTGTTTAGTACTGTAGTGTTTAAGTACTGTTGTGTTTAGTACTGTAGTGTTTAGTATTGTAGTGTTTGATACTGTAGTGTTTAGTACTGTAGTGTTTAGTATTGTAGTGTTTAGTACTGTAGTGTTTAGTACTGTAGTGTTTAGTACTGTAGTGTTTAGTACTGTAGTGTTTAGTACTGTAGTGTTTATACTGTAGTGTTTAGTACTGTAGTGTTTAGTATTGTAGTGTTTGATACTGTAGTGTTTAGTACTGTAGTGTTTAGTATTGTAGTGTTTAGTACTGTAGTGTTTAGTACTGTAGTGTTTAAGTACTGTTGTGTTTAGTACTGTAGTGTTTAGTATTGTAGTGTTTGATACTGTAGTGTTTAGTACTGTAGTGTTTAGTATTGTAGTGTTTAGTACTGTAGTGTTTAGTACTGTAGTGTTTAAGTACTGTTGTGTTTAGTACTGTAGTGTTTAGTATTGTAGTGTTTGATACTGTAGTGTTTAGTACTGTAGTGTTTAGTATTGTAGTGTTTAGTACTGTAGTGTTTAGTACTGTAGTGTTTAAGTACTGTTGTGTTTAGTACTGTAGTGTTTAGTATTGTAGTGTTTGATACTGTAGTGTTTAGTACTGTAGTGTTTAGTATTGTAGTGTTTAGTACTGTAGTGTTTAGTACTGTAGTGTTTAAGTACTGTTGTGTTTAGTACTGTAGTGTTTAGTATTGTAGTGTTTGATACTGTAGTGTTTAGTACTGTAGTGTTTAGTATTGTAGTGTTTAGTACTATAGTGTTTAGTACTGTAGTGTTTAGTACTGTAGTGTTTAGTACTGTAGTGTTTAGTACTGTAGTGTTTAGTACTGTAGTGTGTTTAGTACTGTAGTGTTTGGTACTGTAGTGTTTAATACTGTAGTGTTTAGTACTGTAGTGTGTTTAGTACTGTAGTGTTTAGTACTGTAGTGTTTAGTACTGTAGTGTTTAGTACTGTAGTGTGTTTAGTACTGTAGTGTGTTTAGTACTGTAGTGTTTAGTACTGTAGTGTGTTTAGTACTGTAGTGTTTAGTACTGTAGTGTTTAGTACTGTAGTGTGTTTAGTACTGTAGTGTTTAGTACTGTAGTGTTTAGTACTGTAGTATTTAGTACTGTAGTGTTTAGTACTGTAGTGTTTAGTACTGTAGTGTTTAGTACTGTAGTGTTTAGTACTGTAGTGTTTAGTACTGTAGTGTTTAGTACTGTAGTGTTTGATACTGTAGTGTTTAGTACTGTAGTGTTTAGTACTGTAGTGTTTAGTACTGTAGTGTTTGATACTGTAGTGTTTAGTACTGTAGTGTTTAGTACTGTAGTGTTTAGTACTGTAGTGTTTGATACTGTAGTGTTTAGTACTGTAGTGCTTAGTACTGTAGTGTTTAGTACTGTAGTGTTTAGTACTGTAGTGTTTAGTACTGTAGTGCTTAGTACTGTAGTGTTTAGTACTGTAGTGCTTAGTACTGTAGTGTTTAGTACTGTAGTACGTGTAATGGTGAGAATTATCTCCCATACAAATCGATTTTTTGATTGACATTATTTTCGGCTACCAGTCCAAACACAGTCATACTTTAGCCGAACGAAACACATACGGTGTCGTGTATATATGTCTGAATTGATCTCCAACCAGCCAATAACTTCTATTTCACTCCTACCAGATATACCAGGCTGTCTAGTTAACGTTGCTGACATACATCTCATAGTGCTACTGAAATACTACATGTATATCTCAATTAGACACCAATTAGATGTGTGGAGAAAGTGACGCCAACTATGTTTCTTCTCACGATATGATCAAATGCCACGTGGGGAGTTCGTATTACTAACAGTAAGCACTTCGTGGTTGGAAGTCGTCTGCTCAAATAGAATGTCTTCTGTGAACTCGAAGATTTACGCCATCACGCGGTACAACTGCACCACGTGCAATCAATCTCAACGAATCCTGAAGTAAAAAGCACAATATAGTGTGTTATCTTGGTCGTATAAATAAAAGCATTTTACTATAAAACTTTCATATTTATATGTTCCAAGGTTACGTCAGTCCATGGTATACAGTCAACCCTGTGTTAGTGTATACACATTTATGTTAGCTCGATTGCGAAACAAGTGTCAACCCTGTGTTAAGTAGTCAGCCAATGGAATTACATTCGCTTCAGGTGCGAAAGGTCCGGAGTTCGAGCCTATCTTGAGCCGTTACGAGTGTGCCCTTAGGCAAGGCATTTAAATTCCACGTTGCCTCTTCTCTCTCCCTCGTTGCGATGGATTCTATCAGGAATGAGGTCTCGAGAGTGATTAATATAAGTTGTAAGAACTTGTTTCGCAATCTA
>CM026390.1:68898162-68941763 GCA_014843695.1 Archivesica marissinica
CTGTAGTGTTTAGTACTGTAGTGTGTTTAGTACTGTAGTGTGTTTAGTACTGTAGTGTTTAGTACTGTAGTGTGTTTAGTACTGTAGTGTTTAGTACTGTAGTGTTTAGTACTGTAGTGTGTTTAGTACTGTAGTGTTTAGTACTGTAGTGTTTAGTACTGTAGTGTTTAGTACTGTAGTGTTTGATACTGTAGTGTTTAGTACTGTAGTGTTTAGTACTGTAGTGTTTAGTACTGTAGTGTTTGATACTGTAGTGTTTAGTACTGTAGTGTTTAGTACTGTAGTGTTTAGTACTGTAGTGTTTGATACTGTAGTGTTTAGTACTGTAGTGCTTAGTACTGTAGTGTTTAGTACTGTAGTGTTTAGTACTGTAGTGTTTAGTACTGTAGTGCTTAGTACTGTAGTGTTTAGTACTGTAGTGCTTAGTACTGTAGTGTTTAGTACTGTAGTACGTGTAATGGTGAGAATTATCTCCCATACAAATCGATTTTTTGATTGACATTATTTTCGGCTACCAGTCCAAACACAGTCATACTTTAGCCGAACGAAACACATACGGTGTCGTGTATATATGTCTGAATTGATCTCCAACCAGCCAATAACTTCTATTTCACTCCTACCAGATATACCAGGCTGTCTAGTTAACGTTGCTGACATACATCTCATAGTGCTACTGAAATACTACATGTATATCTCAATTAGACACCAATTAGATGTGTGGAGAAAGTGACGCCAACTATGTTTCTTCTCACGATATGATCAAATGCCACGTGGGGAGTTCGTATTACTAACAGTAAGCACTTCGTGGTTGGAAGTCGTCTGCTCAAATAGAATGTCTTCTGTGAACTCGAAGATTTACGCCATCACGCGGTACAACTGCACCACGTGCAATCAATCTCAACGAATCCTGAAGTAAAAAGCACAATATAGTGTGTTATCTTGGTCGTATAAATAAAAGCATTTTACTATAAAACTTTCATATTTATATGTTCCAAGGTTACGTCAGTCCATGGTATACAGTCAACCCTGTGTTAGTGTATACACATTTATGTTAGCTCGATTGCGAAACAAGTGTCAACCCTGTGTTAAGTAGTCAGCCAATGGAATTACATTCGCTTCAGGTGCGAAAGGTCCGGAGTTCGAGCCTATCTTGAGCCGTTACGAGTGTGCCCTTAGGCAAGGCATTTAAATTCCACGTTGCCTCTTCTCTCTCCCTCGTTGCGATGGATTCTATCAGGAATGAGGTCTCGAGAGTGATTAATATAAGTTGTAAGAACTTGTTTCGCAATCTAGATAAACTAAATTTGTATTAATAATAAAACAACATATTTGGAATCAGGAAACTGGTAGCTTAATATATGTTGGCTACTTAATAGAGGTGACTGCTAACACGTGGTTCACTGTAGAAGATAATTAGGCTTGATGGGCCTTAAAAGTCGTCACACCTATAGCTTGTGTAATATGGCGACTCTCCAGCTGTTATTGGTGTAGGAAGACCCACGGTGTCCACCCGAGTAGTATATCGGGCACAGACGGGGAACACGGGTGGAACCGTCGACAATCTACAAGCCTATCGGGCACAGACGGGGAACACGGGTGGAACCGTCGACAATCTACAAGCCTATCGGGCACAGACGGGGAACACGGGTGGAACCGTCGACAATCTACAAGCCTATCGGGCACAGACGGGGAACACGGGTGGAACCGTCGACAATCTACAAGCCTATCGGGCACAGACGGGGAACACGGGTGGAACCGTCGACAATCTACAAGCCTATCGGGCACAGACGGGGAACACGGGTGGAACCGTCGACAATCTACAAGCCTATCGGGCACAGACGGGGAACACGGGTGGAACCGTCGACAATCTACAAGCCTATCGGGCACAGACGGGGAACACGGGTGGAACCGTCGACAATCTACAAGCCTATCGGGCACAGACGGGGAACACGGGTGGAACCGTCGACAATCTACAAGCCTATCGGGCACAGACGGGGAACACGGGTGGAACCGTCGACAATCTACAAGCCTATCGGGCACAGACGGGGAACACGGGTGGAACCGTCGACAATCTACAAGCCTATCGGGCACAGACGGGGAACACGGGTGGAACCGTCGACAATCTACAAGCCTATCGGGCACAGACGGGGAACACGGTGGAACAGTCGACAATCTACAAGCCAATTGGATAGCCTCCTCGCATTAGATAACTCCACATCCCCAGTGCGATTCTAACTGTGATGGGTACGGATTTGAAGCTCAAGACCTTAATCACTCAGCCGAAATGAGATATCCCTTACATTCGGTAGAGCAGCTTAATGAAACTTGATGTGAAGTTTGTCTTTTATTACAGACAATGTACACATACCTTTGTTTCGCCTGTTTTGGAAAATGTAAAATTCTGCAAGATTCTGGAAATGGCTACTTTGATTTCTAGTATGGCAAATCTCTGTCCAATACACATTCTTGGCCCAGCACCAAACGGTATAAAACTATAAGGTATGATGCCTTCTTTATTTTCAGGGGTAAATCTGCAAGGGAAAGAAAGAACATGAACTAGGTTTATATGATGATATATCTTTATTTCGTAATAAGCCATTTCTGGCCCTTGAACAGAGCATCAATACAAAACATTACAAAGTGAAACATGTATGGTAATATGGTGACGGACACTAATCTCAACAAACAATTATGGGAGAGACATACATTCTTATAAACAAAAACAACGCACACAAAACAACTACAAAAAACAAAAACAACAATTGAGTATTAATCATTGAAAACAATATTAACTATTAAGATCTGTTTAGATATTGACAAATGATCTACGATGTTCAAATGCTTCAAAAACGTATAAAGATAATTGCCGACCTTCATTTTCATTTTGTAATTGCATTTACGTAACAAATGTAACCATATTAGGTATATGCCAATACTATTTATTGATGTAAAGTGTTCTTAAAACAGTATAAAGTGAGCATTCAATAATAAAGTGATATTCATCCTCTAACTTGTTAAATACATTGCATTTCCTTTCAATGAAAGGTGTACTTTGTGGTTTATTCCATCTACCACATTCAATTTCTAATCTACGTGATGACATTCGTAACAAAGACAAAACAATTTATATATCGCTACGTGTTCAAATATTATCACACTGCGATTTATTGTATGTGTAATGTTTTGATACCGTATGTATGTGATAGCAGCAATTCTATTCATAGAATGAATGGGTATGCTGTGTAAGTTGATACTAGTACGTGTTCATACTAGTGTACCTGAATGTACAGGTTTCACTTGCCGATCGCAGTGCTATTCAAACGTTAATATTAGTTTATAGAGAAGAACAGACTTCCTAGAATTTGAAACCCAAACCATTTGCTTTTCATATTACTTTTGTTCACAGTGACCACAACCGGCCAATAAACAATACATTTTAATATGATTAATCTCAACCGTTTTATTTTCGCTTACTATTTGTTATTTATTTCCAATAGCTAAATGTTTCGCTTACTATTTGTTATTTATTTCCGCTAAATGTTAATACCTTTCTGGTAAGAATAGTTCTGGGGTTTCCCAAAACTCATCGTCTCTGTGTAAGGACCAAACATTGGCTTGAATGCACATGCCAGCTGGAAATGTGGTTCCTTTGTATGTACGAGCTTCAGCTGCTTTCCTGGTAACAATTCTGTTTGGTTTTAAGATAAAGTATTTTATTAAAGGTCAAACAAAACAGTTGAAAACAAAACACGCCCAAATACAAGATGCGAAACTACATACGTTTTGTAATGTTTTGATTATTTAATGTTTTATGAATTAAGGTGTGCGAAAAACGACGTACGACATTTCTGATTTTATTCATAAGAAGCTTAGAACTCATATATTAGAGGACATAGAAAACGCACACCTACATTATATGATTATTATTATTATTATTACATGAAAACGAAATACGAAGGATTCCATCAAGGATATATCAAATCTTCATTACAAAACACAAACTGAACAACTAAAAATATTCCAAAATGTTTAAAACTATGTATTTATATAGTTATTGTTTTTCATTTAAAAACACAACTATCCGAAGTGTGCGTTTTCTATGTCCTCTAGTATAACAATTATGGCCAATTTCAGATGGTATAAGAATAATACACATTTAAAGGGATTGAGCATAAATACGTACAATGAATAATACACATTTAAAGGGATTGAGCATAAATACGTACAATGAAGCTGTTGGGTACAGTCTGCAAACCTCATCTAAGACCATGTCAAAGTAAGGCATCTTATTGACTTTTTCGTAAGTAACTTCTTTGCCCTTGAGCACATCATCGATCTCTTTGCAAAGTTTTTCTTGAACGTTGTCATTTGTTGCCAGCACATGCGTAATGAACGCAAGAACCGCTGACGTAGTTTCATATCCGGCCAATAAGAAGGTCATGCTCTGCGCAATAATTTCCCGATCGCTCATTGGCCGAATGCATCGTCTGTTTGTCTTATCCGCGGTAGGAAACAACATGAGTTGTACAAGATCTGACGGCATATTCTCATTCTATAACAATAATACACACCACATTAATAGAATAGGTTCAAATCTGGAAGCACATTCTCGTTCTGTAGCGAGCAATATTCAATATGCAACATGCACTAGTTAACAGAGTAATTCGTTATTAACACGTGGAAGCCTGGGAAACATTTGTTTCACTATTTTGACATCCTTATTGGATTAAGCATGCGTATTACTAGCCCCCACTCTGTGGCTCTAGATACCTCCCCTGACGTCCCGGACACAGCTATATAAGGAATGTTAATGACTTGATAAAAACGTACAGGTCTCTCCTCCACAACGTGCACGTCGTGACCTAGACACAGCTCACAGCAGGAATATGGGTCAAGGACTTCGCTGACGGAAGCAGCGCCATCTCTATACTCTGTACATATAGAGTATCTTACTACTAACGTCCCTACTTGGCGAGACAGCAACACTCGGTGCTGGCGTCGGCGGATAGCTGGTTTTCTTTTAGCCGGCTCCTTCAATGGGACGGATCTCCGTCAAGAAAGACGGTGGGACTCAGACTTCGTGATGGCGTGAGGACCCCAGCGAAGAAACCGGAATCATTATTGCTGCTGTGAGCTGTCAAATCGTGGAGGATGTGGCCCTAGACGGGACCCCTACAAAAGATGGATACAGGAGTTGCCACCCTGAGAAGAACGGAAGATGCCTTTCCAGTTGTCAACATAAGCAACTGAGATGACAACGTAATCCACTTAGAGAAACAAGTCGCCCACATGCCTCGGCGGAGGCGACTATAAAGAAAATTATATCGTTCGATAATAACGTTCACGTGTTGGAATATCGTATTACATACACATACACTGTACTCGTGCACTGCAATGAAAATTGTGATACATTCAGGAGAGGGATCTACATAAGTATGTTATACTTTCTTCTCAATCCGTTTGACACACTGTATAGTATAAATGACAATGTATGTTCACTTATTGAAATAAAATATCGTTTAAACTAAATGTGATAAATTGAAATCTCTATTAGCTTATCGAAAACCCACAAAGATCTGATTATCCTTTGCGTCTTCTTCTGTTCCAATGGGTTTTTCTTTATCACAGACCCGTAGCCACACTGAGGCACACTGAGGCACACTGAGGCACACTGGGGCAGCTACCTCGGTTACAATTTCCAAATCAAAAAGGGAAGGAAATATTAAATAAATAAAATGCAAAACAATGCCTTTGCTGTATAAAATATTGACTGCTAAGAGAGCTGAAAGGTCAGTGCATAAGTATACGTCTAAAATCAGGAAACGCAGGAATTCTCTTCTATACCCCAATAATTGTAAGGGGGAACATGCCCCCGGACCCCCTAGATTGCCTCGATTGAAATTTGCCTATGGCTACGGTACTGTATCACATATCATTTTCTCAGCTCGTTATTATGAAACACTAAGTTCGCTTACCCCCATTTCCTTTCTGATTTCAACAACAGCTTTCATCTGATTTCTAAGCCAGATAACAGGATTCATTCCGAACAGAAATACCACGTTCTTCAAGGCGAACACGAAATAGGAGAGGAAAGGTATCAACACTGCAATGTAAATATGGTTAAATAATTGTCATGTCTTTAAATGATAAACGGTAACGTGATTTGAGTGAAATATTTGCATTATGCCGCATGCGTTTGTCATTTTAATAGTGGCGTAACTATTGTGGACAAAGGTGCCCACGCTGGACAGATGTGTCCTCCATTGTAAAGTTTGCTTTGTGAAAAAGAAATCTCATTTGGGTACATACTAGATAATCTGCAAGGAATTAAGTATAAGTATGTATGTGTACATTAGCCATACAAATACAAATACATAGCATTTAAATAGCGCAAAACTTAATAATTATTCTATTGCGCTTCACAAGTACAGATGCAATTTTAAACATTTACACATGACAATAATATATGGAAATATAAATAAAAATTTATACATATATAGATATACCTAGGATTCTAGTAATTGGATAAGAACATATTTTATCATGATATATACACCATTACAGTATATAAGTGAGTAATTGGATTAGCGATAAAAGTGGCAATATGAACCATAGACCCAAACACCGCCGTAAGAATGACAACCGTGATGTGGCCAGTACAGTGATTGGGTCGGTACAGTGATCCGCCCATAACCACACGACAGAGCTCGAACCCAATAGAATGCCCATATAACACTTCACTCGTCAATCTAATACTTATAAAGTCGATCTTTGATCTTATTGAACACAACTATTGTATTTAAACTGTTTTATATCATCATATACTTTAAACATATACTGAGTAAGCATGTCTGTGTTTGTCTTATACATGTAGTACACGTATTCTAGACATTCAGTAGGTCATACCTAACTAGGCCTTTTCAAGTTGTAGGCATCGTAGTTTATATTCACGAGAAGGAGCTTTGATAGCGTATTTTCTATGTTGGGTCAATATATAGCACACCACATAAGCTATAGCCCCTAAACCAGACTGAAATAAATAACAATACATACTGACTAAAGGTTGAATCATTGTCTTGGAGAGACCATCGAACAAAAATCTGATGTTCTTCAAAAACTCGTCATCTTTGTCCGTTTGTGCGTTCGTCTGCAGACCAAAGGCACATCTGCCAATCACATCAAGTGTCAATGACTGGTATAAACTGAAATACCCGCACACATGTTATTAGTCTAAACTATTATATCAAACAACATAGTGATATGTTTCTGTAACAACATATATGTGTAGTATCGACCTAGAATGAGTGATGACTCTTGTCATTAATTTTGTTGAGCGAATAACATATTTATTCATTCATAATGTACATTACATATCTATTGTATACAGAATGAGAATGGATTTAATCGAAAGCTTAAAGCTTAATTATATAAGATTGAACACTGGCTTTCATGAAAACAGCCAGCACGTGTACTGAATTATTCAGAAGTTTAAACTTTATTTATTTTGCAGCGATTGCGAAGCAAGTTACAACTTATATTAATCACTCTCGTTGGCGTGGATGAAAGCGTATATGTGGTCATTCGTGTGGGAGGAAACCAGAATACCCGGAGAAAACCCAGCACCGAAGATCTTCTAAATGTTCAATTACATCAGTCAATTGCACTAGTGATACATAATTACCATAAATGTTGGACAGATTGTAAGCAAAACATCGATCTGACTTTCAATAACAATTAAATCAGGTGACTTGTATTTATAGCATATAATTTAATTGAGAAAAGAGATACTATATATCGTCAACTAAATGTCTTAGACTATATCAATTGGATGGCATTAAGCCGTACCTATACATGTCGTAAGTTTCACCACCTTCGCAAGCAATTTCTGCGTTAGCAACAAGATGATCAACACTGCTATTTATTGCTCCAAACATATGTCGCAGCTTGCCGGAACTGAATGCAGGGGTCAACGACGTTCTGCTCTTCTTCCATTGGTCGCCGTTCTCGAGAAAGAGACCGAGTGCTTTTCTTGGAGCCAATGGGAACGGCTATAAGAATTAAATACATACAATTGCACAGTAGAAACTACGTAAGTTGGAAAGGATTTATTTATTCTGAGTTTGCCTATAACTGCTGTGCCACATATAAACGAAACTATACCTATTGCTATGTTCTGTGTCAAGTCGTCACGACATAGTTTTATATGAATTATAATTATAAAATATGATACCATGTACATGTATAGTTAATAACTAACAAAATACAAATGTATGACATGCATAAATAAATGTGTTCCATTTCCAAGTATTTCATATCTCCGTCCAGTATTGTGATAATATGGTTAACTGAGAAATAAGAACAGCACGCTAGTCGGTCAGCTATTGCTCCTGAATACCCCATTAGGTCCTCTCTTAAGTGATTTCCTCTGTTTTTATCGTTGTTCCTTTGCACAACATACTAGTTTCACCCAAGTTTTAATTTGCTAATTATTAAATTACAATATATATCGGCAGATATCCTACAGTAAATCCAATGGGTTGTCGGAAAAAAATCGTTATCGGAACAACAGTAAAAATAAAGGATTCCAACCGAGATAAATCGGATTTTAGCTGCCAATTGAGGTAATAGCACAGCAAGCGAGGTCAAGCGAGGTCAAATGAAGCTACATTAAATATACTGATAGTTCAATCAACACTAACCTTGCGACTGCGAAAATTGTTGAAATCTTTCACGAGGATTTCTCGAAGAATGTCTGGGTCTGATACGGCAATTACAGGTGTCCAGCCCTCAAAGTAACTGAAATAAAATGAACAATAAAGCTAATTTAGTCCAATTATTCCAAATAATTAATCAACTTTATTTCCGTTATTTTTTTAATTTCGAAATGTATTCACCAAAACGTAAAATAAAAAGCAAATAGTAGCGTGCTGGTCTCATTTCCCACTTCACCATAGTATCACACTACTGGAAAGACATGTAAAACCCATAGCCAGGATTTGTGAGTGCTATGTTGATTCGGATACAAGCTAGTTAATGTGATAAAACAACGTATGCAAATTAGTGCAGGGGAGCGTAAGCGACCACAGCACATATTCCGTTCATAATCTTATATCGCCCAATACATCATACAACTGTTTAGTATCGTCATCTGAACAACACTGGGTGAATGTACCATTGGCTCTATGTCAGCATCCAATAAATAATATAGCAGGTTCATTTAGTTTAATCATATGTTATTGCATTCAGATAATTTTAACATATAAAGCATACGTACAAGGCCATATAGCAAATATAATACAAATGGTTTGGGCCACCAGTTTTAACAATATTCAACATGACACGTCACAATTATCAAACACTTCTATTTTCAAGCCAATTAGAGGTGTTGTTTTGATTGATTTAGAAACTCCAGATGTATTAAGTAGATATGTTGAAGTAAATGATTACCCAAACACTCGTCCATACTCAGTTCCCCACATAACCATGGCATCAAGGTGACCCTAAAATATGAGAACAACCATCATCACATCAACATTCAATAAGTCTGACATCAATTACTCGGTTTAATCCTTGTATTCCCACTTGCTGTTGTCCAGTAGTACTCTTATTCCCACTTCATAGGTAAATGACCATTCCAAATTTTTGGCGAATGCACAAGTTCAAATTGAGTTTGTCCGCAACAAACGCGGTGGACAAAGTCTTGTTGTTGGTGGTTACAGGTTCGTGGTATGTATATATAGTTGCTGTCTGTCTGCGTGTCTGTCCGCCCGTTTGATTGTATTTGATCTTAAACACTCTTAGACACACTGCAACACAAATCCTCTTATTCCCACACCCGTTTTTACCTAATTTGATATAAATGGGAACAATATGACTACACCAATTACTCGCACACATTACTCGATCACTAACTTGACAAATGAATACATTTTCTAAAGTAATCTTAATGACACATCTGTGTTCTTACATATATATTATATCTTTATTTCTGTTTCATATATGTACAGTACAGTACAGTACAGTACAGTACATATACAGTTTACATCCGTTATGTCGAATTCCGTCGAACCAAACAAAATACTTCGACAAGATAACCGGAGAATTCGACATAACCGACTTTGACATAACGGATGTAGACTGTATTTCAATTAAGATAAATACACACACATTGCACATAGTTATTCTACAAATGAGAATTTTAAGAGACAATAGCATTTGACAATACGTGAAACATGTCTTACTTTCTAAAACCTACGCCACTAATCATGACACTAAAAATATTTAAAATACTGAATTTAGGTAAAAAAGTGTACACATGATCGAGCAAATTTTGAATATGTTTTAAGAAATCAGAACCATCTGATCAGACATGGGATGGATGGATTAGCAGCTTTTACATAGTTCACATAAAACGTTGTTCACAAATAAAATAATGTACAGGTTAATTACGTGTAGTATATATTAACCATGTCCTTACTTGTTTCATAATGCAGAACAGGTTTCCGGAGAAGTAGCTCGGTTGGGGGCCTGGTATCGCCAGTCTCTTGAACACGGAGAAATGCCATCTCAGATATCTAACATAAAGGAATAATAAACTGTAAATACAAGTTCCTTCTTCCATCTCAGATATGGAAGGACCACGTGGAAGGGCCCCAATGAAGGAGCACGTGGATGCGCAATTCGGAGATGGAACAATCTCTCCAGGAAACAATTCATGGAAGACAGAAGCAAACAGCACGGGCATTCAATTAAGCATGAATCAGCACTGCGAAATACACCAAATATATACTAGTAATATATATATATATCTTACACCTATACCCATTCCGGCGAAGACGACCCATTCCGACGAAGACGCCCGTTCCGACATGAATAATAATATATATTGTATTGATTGGATAATTTGATTAGCTTACATATTAAGAAAATCTGTATATACTAATTAGAATGTGCATTCATATATACTGCACGTAATTATTACTAAGAATCGTGGTAACGTAGTAATTGCTGTACTTACATGTAGCTCAGAGTAAGAACAGCTATCAACAACACAAAGAAAATCATAATGAAATATCAATGATTATATATCTTTAAACCATACGCTTTGAGAAACGTTTCTATATTTCGTAAGAACGATGTGTCAGCTTCTCGCCCTGTTTAGTTCATTTATTACTTTCGATCGTCACAAAAACTATAAACGCGCATGCGCTAACCCAAAGGGCATGGCTTAAATTTCTTAAAACTGCCCATGAGATCGTCATTTCAAGGGTATGCACTTCACCAATTTAAAACAATTGGCTACTGATATGGGTATTACATATTCTATTCTGTTATCCTGTATGCCCCAGGATCGAGATGTCTAAGATAGGTTGATGGAAAATGCCACGGTGAACACTGACCCTTGTGTCAAGTTGACTAAGATAATAAACGGAAACAAAACCCCGAAATAACCACACCACTCGCAAGGTTCACCTAATATAGCCTTTATCGCCACCGGTGTACTTGAAATGTACTAAAATGGAATCGGTATCAATAATTGCAATGACTAGTATACCAAATGTAGCATCATAAAATGATAATAGGGCTATAACTGGATCTTGGTTATTTTACACGCTAATGAGTCCAACAAAGTATGGGCTATTCCATTGTATTGTGCAAGTAGGTTAGTCAATATGAAATATAATATTTATTCCGTAATTAATTATTTTTCTCAATCAAAACTGATATTATGAGTCTATTGGTTTGATTTATTTATCGTATCTTGCCTTTGATGAATATATAATTAGTGACTTTCCTAAATACTAATCCAATGTATTAATGTCATGCCCTACCCAGCCCCCACTTCGTAGAGGATATCGTGCACTCGGACACGCGGCTTCTCTTTTCTTTCCGTCATTCCCATTGTACTTTAGGAAATTCTCTATTTATAGGAAATTCTCTATTTATAGGAAATTCTCTATTTATATAATATATTGTTGCAGGCTATCTGTACGGATTATCATTGCTGCTTATTGTGGATTGTAATTGGGATAATTCGGTGCATAGTGATTATCTTTACACAGGTATTGTTAAACGTTTCACTTATGTTCTCACACAAATATGCATGTTCTCACACAAATATGCATGTTCTCACACACATATGCATGTTCTCACACACATTTGCATGTTCTCACACAAATCTGCATGTTCTCACACAAATCTGCATGTTCTCACACAAATCTGCATTTTCTCACTGCATTTTCTCACACAAATCTGCATGTTCTCACACAAATATGCATGTTCCGATGCCTTCTTCTTTCTTCGCACAACGTCTCGGGTTAAGCATCATTTAATACAACGTGTATTGGTATATAAGGATACAGTACGGATACTTCGTTGGTTATCGGTCAAACTGACTTCTAAATACATTTAGCATATTTATGTCATATAATTATAATAATTGCTATATCAATATATGGATGGCCACTGGCCAATGTAGTGCGTATGCTATGAATGGACACTATTATATGTTTCTCCTACTCTGAGCCAAAGTCAAACACAAATAACAGTGTTGATATTATCATACTGAATGACGAATTTGTACCGTTTGCCCATATGAGCGACACCTCCTGAAGAGATTAGTCATTTTAGATTTTTGGAGGAGCAATGATACAGACAGAGACCCATTCCAGAGTCTCCTCTGGTTCGTTTACGTGCACGGTATACAGCACCGACACGGACCTCGGTTTAACGTCCCATCTGAAAGACTGTTAATTTTATTATGGTCAGACGGGGGATCGAACCTGCGATCCCTGGATTACCAGTCCAGCGTGTTACCACTGGACTACAGATCCGTCTGCGAATGATGAATAATATTATAGATCATAGATTTATACTATACACCGGGCATGTAAAATAACCAGGGATGCTTCTGGGATTGGAGTATTTTCTGTATGTTGCACTATACACCGGGCATGTAAAAGAACCAGGGATGCTTCTGGGATTGGAGTATTGTCTGTATGTTGCACTATACACCGGGCATGTAAAATAACCAGGGATGCTTCTGGGATTGGAGTATTTTCTGTATGTTGCACTATACACCGGGCATGTAAAAGAACCAGGGATGCTTCTGGGATTGGAGTATTTTCTGTATGTTGCACTATACACCGGGCATGTAAAAGAACCAGGGATGCTTCTGGGATTGGAGTATTTTCTGTATGTTGCACTATACACCGGGCATGTAAAAGAACCAGGGATGCTTCTGGGATTGGAGTATTTTCTGTATGTTGCACTATACACCGGGCATGTAAAAGAACCAGGGATGCTTCTGGGATTGGAGTATTTTCTGTATGTTGCACTATACACCGGGCATGTAAAAGAACCAGGGATGCTTCTGGGATTGGAGTATTTTCTGTATGTTGCACTATACACCGGGCATGTAAAAGAACCAGGGATGCTTCTGGGATTGGAGTATTTTCTGTATGTTGCACTATACACCGGGCATGTAAAAGAACCAGGGATGCTTCTGGGATTGGAGTATTTTCTGTATGTTGCACTATACACCGGGCATGTAAAAGAACCAGGGATGCTTCTGGGATTGGAGTATTTTCTGTATGTTGCACTATACACCGGGCATGTAAAAGAACCAGGGATGCTTCTGGGATTGGAGTATTTTCTGTATGTTGCACTATACACCGGGCATGTAAAAGAACCAGGGATGCTTCTGGGATTGGAGTATTTCTGTATGTTGCACTATACACCGGGCATGTAAAAGAACCAGGGATGCTTCTGGGATTGGAGTATTTTCTGTATGTTGCACTATACACCGGGCATGTAAAAGAACCAGGGATGCTTCTGGGATTGGAGTATTTTCTGTATGTTGCACTATACACCGGGCATGTAAAAGAACCAGGGATGCTTCTGGGATTGGAGTATTTTCTGTATGTTGCACTATACACCGGGCATGTAAAAGAACCAGGGATGCTTCTGGGATTGGAGTATTGTCTGTATGTTGCACTATACACCGGGCATGTAAAAGAACCAGAGATGCTTCTGGGATTGGAGTATTGTCTGTATGTTGCACTATCTTCCAACGAATTAAATGACTAATATAGTTCTGGAGGCGTGCCCCCAAGTAACCAGGTGACGACGGTACATAAACGTAGCAAACGCAAACGAGAATAAAGGTATTATCTTTGCACAGCATAATTATGTGCACATTTGCCAGAATGTTATTGTTTCAGGAACGAGTCCTTACAAAATATGTTCATACGAAAGTTTCTACACATTTTTCTATTCAATAATAGTTTTGTTATTTTATATTTGTGAAGACATGAAAGAAATTTAAAAACTAGTTCTTTTTAAATACGTATTAGCTTTAATTTATAATAATAAGAAAAGAAGAAGAAGAAGAAGAAGAGAAAGACGAATGTTTTGTTTAGCGAGATAACTTCAATGGGAAGGCTATCTGTCCACGAAGGTCCTGACATTGCACGTTTATATTTGTAATATCTTAATCAATTATATCACGTGCGCCAGGACACGACACGTGTAACAGTATAATTATGGCTAATTGGGACACGTACTATCCATTAGCAGTAATTAGCAGTAATTCGTAAGGTTATGGTAGTTGGATATTGGTTTAAAATATCAAATAAAATAAAATCGAAATGTCTGAAATATCGTGTGCATAAATTGCAGACACGTAGCTACTTTAAGGCACTGAAGGCCCGGCGCCTGCAGACTGTCCCAGAAAATGAAAAATCTATATAAACAAAAAATACAATATAAATTGTAGATGTGTATGATAGGGGTACATCTTTGAATATATCGAAATGTGAACGTCTTAAAGCCCTAACTCATGACCACATTTGCTTACATGAGTATTTATTTGTATACATGTACAATGTATATGCAAATTTGCGTATATGAGCAAATGTGGGCATGAGAATGCAACTACATACGTGTGTAAATATACTCACATATGTAATAACAAGCCAATATAGGGTGTAATAGCTACAGGTTTTGTACATCAATAGCATCTCAAACTACATTCTGGTTTGGAGACATACATACATATGTTTTAAATTGTCCCCGTCTCATCCTGAAATTCTGGACCAAGACTTTATTTTACGAGATAATTCATTCAACATATATACAAATCAAATAAGTGAAAACTGCATATTGGAATTAAATAGTAATGTTAAAGCTGAAAAGTAGAGAAACTATATATATAATATGTTATGGAATATTATGATATATGAAATTGTCTAGCAGATTCTTCCTTTTATACAAGCTGTCATGGGAACGCATAGCAAATATACGTTTGCATACGTGTGTAATATTTGCATACATGTATATTTACTCATGTGAGTAAATGTGGCCATGAGTTCAGGGCTTTACATTGAAATGCGCATTGAGTGCACCATTGACGTTCAGGGATTCAAAAATATCCCTCTAGCAACATTCCTTCTTCAGTGCTCAATTAATTAGTCGGGCCTGCAAATTCAAATTCGCTAGCTACGCCCCTTTATAGTATAATATGCGTGATATAAATGGTATTTATATAAATAAATGGTCGAACGATGTTAAAACACTCTTAGATGACATATATAGGGTTTTCTTACTTATAGAATAATGCAGTACAAATACATTAGTGTAATAAGATATATAAATATAATAAGTAATAATATATATAAAGTGTGTGTTTATTATAGTGTCACCCAAAATTAAAAGGGCCAGCCATTTCTAACTTATGAGACACCTCCTATGAACATCAGTACTTCCCCCAAGCAATCGGTAACCATTATTTAACTAGCTGGCGGCTCACCAACCGGCCATATCAGAATGAACCCCTAGCTGGTGAGGTTCGAACCGTTTGATATATAGTATGAATAAAACAGTGGTCCTCAGACCTTAGAAATGTTCATAAACTTTAAGCTTATTGCGTGTTTAATATAGATTTTCAATCAGAAAAGTATCTATATTGTGCTAAGTCATCTTTTCTATAAATATAATTGAAAGAAGTGAAAGATATTGTTTATGTTGTACTACTTAATATAGTGAAGATGAGTACAATTTTATATGCAGATGTTCTTGTTTCAATAAGCTCAGGAAAAACACATTAAAAAGTAATCAATGTACAAGTTTATTGACCTAATGCAACCTACCAATCAATCTATTTGAGCTAATCTAGTTAATTTTATCAAAGAATCGTTGAAAGTTAGAATTTCACTTTTAAATATTATTATGTATTATATTACTTTTCTAAAGTTCGATTTCTGCACATAATTAACTCATATAGAAGAAGGTTGTCATAGAAATAGTTATAGAAATCATAGAATCTGTATAAATGCAGCATGCATGGTATTGAAACGGAATATCACTACTGTTTCCCACATTGTTGTTGCCATTGAACTTGTCAACTTGAATAGGTTTGACCACATAATTATACGCTTTCATCCGCGCCAACGAGAGTGATTAATATAAGTTGTTAGAACTTGCTTCGCAATCGTTGTAAAATAAATAAAGTTTAAACTATTAAGTTTAAATATTATTTACAATGTTCACAAAACAGTGTTAATAATAAATTACCAAAATATATTTATGAAGCAAAAATGCTATTAGAAGATAGCTGTCTGTCAATGAACACATGTTGTGATTATGTATAAAACATGGCAAAATGCTATTAGAAGATAGCTGTCTGTCAATGAACACATGTTGTGATTATGTATAAAACATGGCAAAATGCTATTAGAAGATAGCTGTCTGTCAATGAACACATGTTGTGATTATGTATAAAACATGGCAAAATGCTATTAGAAGATAGCTGTCTGTCAATGAACACATGTTGTGATTATGTATAAAACATGGCAAAATGCTATTAGAAGATAGCTGTCTGTCAATGAACACATGTTGTGATTATGTATAAAACATGGCAAAATGCTATTAGAAGATAGCTGTCTGTCAATGAACACATGTTGTGATTATGTATAAAACATGGCAAAATGCTATTAGAAGATAGCTGTCTGTCAATGAACACATGTTGTGATTATGTATAAAACATGGCAAAATGCTATTAGAAGATAGCTGTCTGTCAATGAACACATGTTGTGATTATGTATAAAACATGGCAAAATGCTATTAGAAGATAGCTGTCTGTCAATGAACACATGTTGTGATTATGTATAAAACATGGCAAAATGCTATTAGAAGATAGCTGTCTGTCAATGAACACATGTTGTGATTATGTATAAAACATGGCAAAATGCTATTAGAAGATAGCTGTCTGTCAATGAACACATGTTGTGATTATGTATAAAACATGGCAAAATGCTATTAGAAGATAGCTGTCTGTCAATGAACACATGTTGTGATTATGTATAAAACATGGCAAAATGCTATTAGAAGATAGCTGTCTGTCAATGAACACATGTTGTGATTATGTATAAAACATGGCAAAATGCTATTAGAAGATAGCTGTCTGTCAATGAACACATGTTGTGATTATGTATAAAACATGGCAAAATGCTATTAGAAGATAGCTGTCTGTCAATGAACACATGTTGTGATTATGTATAAAACATGGCAAAATGCTATTAGAAGATAGCTGTCTGTCAATGAACACATGTTGTGATTATGTATAAAACATGGCAAAATGCTATTAGAAGATAGCTGTCTGTCAATGAACACATGTTGTGATTATGTATAAAACATGGCAAAATGCTATTAGAAGATAGCTGTCTGTCAATGAACACATGTTGTGATTATGTAATCTAACATAGTTCTAGTTTCATTTGTGCCGTAGTATATGTTTAGTGTATTCCTGTTAGAACTAATGGAACCCGATATGAACAGAACAGAACATTTATTCAGACTTGTACACACATCGTCAAATATATATACATAATTATATAACATATAAATACTAATTCACGTGAATTAGTACAAAACAGTTTGCAATGTCATAAATAGCAGATGAACACATTACATAATAATATTTAAAAGTGATATGTTCGCATTCTCTTAGCTACACTGATATGATTGTTAATAATATTATTATTTTGCACACCATCACACAACTTTCAACATAAGTATTAAAATAGTATTTGTTTACCAAATAATATTAAAAATGTATCATCAGTCAGGCAATATAAGTAATTTTACTTCATTTGGAGCAGGTCACAATTATAATTTATGATAGACTAACATAATATATTTACTTGCAGCTCTCTGACTTTTCTAGTATATCTTTATTTTCGTCTCATCAATGTATAATACAATATTACAGACATGTGTAAAATAAATTATCATTATAAAATATACATTGCCATTCTGGAAGAATTATAAGAGATGTTATAATAATGCTTCTAGATACATATCAATTATATCACCATTAGTATTTTAAGACTCTATCATTTATAACTTTATAACTATAACTATGTACAAATCTAAAACTGATAAATCTATATGAACGTTGCTAATCTCCTAATTAAAAAAACTGCAATAAAACTAGGCGGGGGTAAGACTCTGAATTATCAACATAGGCACTAGCGTGCACTTGTTAAAAAATAGTTTAGAAGACCAGGTATCACCCTTGATCAGATCAATGGTGACTTGATTAGCAGCATCCATATAGCGGTGATAAAAATCATTTCAAAATTAAAAAGAGCATGACATTATTTATACATAAAGAATTGTCTAGATTTTAAGATATTAAAACAGGTGTTGGCACTATACCGTATCATTTTCTGGTTGGACATTAAGAATACAAACTTTTCATGTGCAGTAAAACGATCAAAATTTGTATCAATATGAGTTACTTGTAACACAAGACCAGCCCTTATATCATTATACAGACAGCAATCCAGCAAAGCATGTGTTTCAGTTTCAACAGAAGTTTTACAATATGGACACACTCTGTTTTCGATGGAACCTTCTCATACCTCCCAGTCTCTAACCTAAGAGGTGCGACCCCGCATCTAAACTTTGCGAGCGCAGCTCTGTGAGAAGGTGGTAGTATCACTTTACAATACATTTCAGTTTCTACGGTAGTTTTGAACATACAATAAATTCTAAGTTTGTTACCTCCATTATTGGATGGTCCATCTGGATTGTTAATTTGTTCTAACCAGTTTAGCTGATATAAAGACATAAGTTCACAGATAATGTTAATATTCAGAGATGCAGAAATAGGTTGGAATATGTCACACGATTCATTTAAATTAAACTCTCTGACTTTCGACACAATTATATAAAACCAATTTTTACAACCGGAGCCTGCAGACGCTGCTGCCTAAAGTGAAATGCGGTTATTAATACGACACTCATTTGTATAGGAAAGCCTGGTGTAATATGTAATGGTACTCTCCCATTGCTTAATATAAGCCGGTGTCCAACCCATTTCCCCATGCAATGCAGTATTGGGAGTGTACTTTCCAACACCAGGAAAAAATCTCATGGTACGATTTTGTACCGATTCAATACAAGAATATCGTTTGGCTCCCCATATGCAAGCACTGTAATTAATTACAGGCCATACTAATGCATCAAACAATTTCTATGACTAAAAGTCCAATGGTACCATTATACTTATGCTGAATAGTATTGTTCTTGTTTTGTGCGCTTTATGGAAGATTGACCTTGTCATATAAGTTTCCTCGTTAAATAAAGTCTATATTAGTATTAGTAGTATCATCCCACTTGTTATAAGTAGTATATATATATATACTTGTATCTAAACATACCAAACCCAGCACATTGCCCAGCTTTCAGAAAATATGTTGCACTTGTTTCGCTAAATGTTTCAATGACGCGAACAGTTACACATTTGATAGTCTCTCTAAAAGTTACTAAAGTAACGCTAAAGGTTACAACTTTAATACAAATTATGAGGGATAGTTTGAGTTTTCTTGACACTTGTTGTTGTTGTTGTTATGGTGATTTGTTCTCGACATGTGACAAGAATAATAAGAATAATTGTGTATGCTTGCTGCTAAATGTTGCTATACATGATATACACTTTCATTTGTGTTTACTCTCCGTGCCGGTAAGATATGTACACATCAACATTTATTTATGTTATTTAAGTGTGGAGTGTGCCATGATACAAACATTATATTAATTCTCTACGACCTAAACGAATTATGTGAATTATTCTTATGTGAATTATTTTTATAATGAACATACATTGTAGTATCTCATCTGGCAATAATATTTGATTTTACCAAAGCTTGATGCAGAACATCAAATCTCCGGAGAAAATGTTTCTGCACAATGTTGAGGTAGGAAGTTAAAATATAGAAAGAAATACAAATACATAGCATTTATATAGCGCAAAAATTAAAAAATATTCTATTGCGCTTCACAATTACAGATGCAATTTTAAGCATTTACATATGACAATAATATATGGAAATATAAATAAAAAATGTATACATATATATAACTAGGATTCTAGTAATTGGTTAAGAACATATTGTATCATAATATCTACACCATTATAGTATATAAGTGGGTGATTGGATTAGCGAAAAAAGAAAGAAACACTAAGATGCATGAACAGAAGTAAAATGTGTTTTGTTTTTATAATGAACATAGAGTGTAGTATCACAAACTCTGTATTGTAAGATTATTCGTCATATCAACGAAAGAGCGAATGTTTATTATGAAAATAAGAAGCAAGCAGGGCCTTTCGCTTACTACAGGACACACGCTCTACACTTAACAACTCTTATAAGTGTGCATGTATAAATGGTCTCATATCCACGTCAATATTGACTCGATAATGATGAAATTTTCAGCAAATACAGTTGAGATATATTTCATGATATTCCATTTATTTTATTTCATAACAAACACAAATTTAACACACATGACTAAGTAATGTGATGGTGCGTAAAAAGTAAATGTTGCAAAATGATAATGTCAATGATAAAACTCAGGCCGATGAGAATTAATTATTCTAATATCGCGTATGCCCACCCTGACTGCGGATCACAGCTTGGTAACGTCGTCGCATGGAAGGGACATAACGTCGTACATAGTTCTGGGGTAGATTTGCCCACTCTTGCCCAATCTTCGCACGGAGCTGGGCGATGGTCTGTGGCACTGCGCCGGTCCTTCTTACGCGGCGATTCAATTCATCCCATAGATGTTCTATAATGTTTAAGTCGGGAGACTTCGGTGGTATGTCCATCACATTGATGTGGTTAGCATTCAGAAAGAATATTGTCGCCCTAGCCGTGTGGGCTGGTGTGCCATCCTGCAGCAACCGCAATCCTCTATTGTTCCTAAACATGGGTACTACCTCAGTTTGAAGCACGTCATGTTGGTACCGGGCGGCGTTTAGATTACCGTTAATGAACACGATGTTAGTCTTGTGATGTAAGGAGACACCAGCCCATACCATTACTGACCCACCCCCGTACCTATCTCGTTCGATGATGCAGTTGTCGTTGAACCGTTCTCCCCGTTGTCGATATACCCGTGAATGACAGTCGTTTTCCTGTAGGCAGAACTTCTTTTCGTCAGTAAACAGGACCTGCCCCCATTCTGCCTGTGTTGTTCTAAGATGACGCCGAGCCCAACGATCTCGCAGTGCCCTATGCCTTTGAGTCAATACAATACCCTTCTAACGGTCTGCGCAGAGATATGGCGTCCGTGCGTCCCGCGCGTTTTTATGGCCGTCTTGACAGCTGTATGTGTTCTCTGCATGTACAATGTGATTATCCTGTGCAGCTGTTACCAACGTTGCCAGTCGCTCTGTACTTAAGCATCAGCTTTCTGATGGTGTTGCGGTGTACACCCATGCGTCGCGCAACCTGCAAATGATACGGATAACATGAAATTAGTAATTAAAATATATAATTTATTTTTTATGGATATTTTCGATAAAAAACTGAATGTTAGTGACTTTCAATTTTAATAACACAAAGAAACTGAATTAATTAGTGACATTGAATTAACTTTGAGACGTACCTCTGTTTGGTGTATACCGGTGTTGATGAAGCCGACGGCTATTCCCCGTTCCGCTATGGTCAGCCTGCCCATGTCATGTTTTTCTGATGTGTGGATCGTAATCAAGTCCACAACGACCAAATGCAGTTTTATTTTGTGCCAGCGCACCATTTCCTCGTGCATTGTGTTGATTTTGACGTTGCGTGGTTCAACGCGCCGTATCGATTAAATTGAACACGTGGAGCACGGGATAATACTCGAAATGTAGTCAATAGCCAGTACACAAAATTTCGTGCAAAAATATTGATAAATAAAAAAGTTATAAGGAAATCAAAGATGCATACTTATAAGAGTTGCTAAGTGTACAAGCCGAGAATGCCGGGTCGCTTACATACAATATATCCAACCGAGTATGCCGGGTCGCTGACACAGAATGTCTCCAACAGAAAATGCCGGGCCGCTTACATACAATGTCTCCAACCGAGCATGCCGCGCCGCTTACATACAATGTATCCAACCGAGCATGCCGGATCGCTTACCTACAATATCTCTAACCGAGCATGCCGGATCGTTTACACATAATGTCTCCAACCGAGTATGCCGGATCGCTGACACATACTGTCTCCAACCGAGTATGCCGGGTCGCTGACACATACTGTCTCCTACCGAGTATGCCGGGTCGCTGACACATACTGTCTCCAACCGAGTATGCCGGGTCGCTGACACATAATGTCTCCAACCGAGCATGCCGGGCCGCTTATCTACAATATCTCCAACCGAGCATGCCGGCTCGTTTACACATAATGTCTCCAACCGAGTATGCCGGATCGCTGACACATACTGTCTCCAACCGAGTATGCCGGGTCGCTGACACATACTGTCTCCTACCGAGTATGCCGGGTCGCTGACACATACTGTCTCCAACCGAGTATGCCGGGTCGCTGACACATAATGTCTCCAACCGAGCATGCCGGACCGCTTACCTACAATATCTCCAACCGAGCATGCCGGATCGTTTACACATAATGTCTCCAACCTGAGCCTTCCAGGGGGCCGCTTACAAATATTGTCTACAATGAAGTTTAATGAAACTAGTAGCAACATTCACACATTCACACATTCACTTACGCGGACATATTGTTAAATGAAACACATTTAATCAAAAAGTAATAATTAAAAGTAAAATAAGAAATATAATAAACAAACATGTACAACAATCAGCCGTAATTAGAAAAACATATTTAAAATCTACATTGTGTATGAGAACATTTTCCATTAATCGAATTTCTAATTAAGGTATTGATTGCTGTTGTTAGTGCCTTGTAATAAGGAGAAGCTATAATAAGGCTTTCATAATATAACATTTTATCTTCTTTTTTGTCATGGTACATCACACATGTTTGTTCTGCTTCAGCCAATGGCAATCACTTTAAAAGCATTATTTCTTTACAATTGTAATGTAAATGCTCCGCTTACATTTTCAAACCTGTTTTTGACATTGACCAATTTTAATGATACTCCGACCATATGGCATATCCTACAGCGTACCAACAGGGGTTGCGGTAGTCCTGCACTCCTTCCTTGAACTATATGCTTTTCGGATATTTTGGGATTATCCTCCAACACGATTAATACAGTAAACTTATATAAAAGCTTCAATTAGTAACACACGTTAATACTATCCTATAGGAGGACTGTATGTGAGAGAAGTGTAAATGTAATACAAGACTGATGGATTAGTTAGTATTATGATATTCATTGTTTGTAGATCATAAACTGTATCAGTAAAGGCCGTTTCACACTTACACCGAACCGAAACCGAAACCGGAACGAAAAAATATAAGTACGTTGGACCCTATGGAGGCTTTCACATCTACGCCGAAACCGAAACCGAACGCCGAAACGAAAACATGCACGAATTGGATTTTATATTTTTCGGTTTCGGCGGCCAAATATAGCATCTATGCCAGGTCTGTCCAGCATCACACAACATATAATTAAATTACACAACTGCATATAAACGACCACGTGCGTTGTATATAATTTAATTAGTAATCATGGAAGCCATGAAGGGATTGTCAAGCGAGACAATAGAGGCGATTATTTTAGAAGTGCAAGACTACAGATGTTTGTGGGACAAGGCTCAGGCCGACTATAAAAACCATGACTTGAAGGAAGTGACATGGAACAACATCGGGAAATCTGTAGAATTATCAGGTCTGTGCTAAATTATACATACATGTGCATGTTATTGTACTATACGTGTTAGCTTTTCTAAAACGCTTGTCATGTGTATTATTATCATTATTGTTCTGTGATGGACAATCAATTGGTGACACTTTCTTCATCATGTGCGTGTGCTTATTCAGGAATCACATTGCTAGTGTCCGGTTTTCCATGTGTCCGTTTTCGTGTGCGTATGCGGGAAAGCCAATATTTTCTATATAAACAATGATTACCACCTATAATAATTACCAACAACACTGCACACATACGCAGACGTGCACATTGACGGTTCTCCATGTGCGCGTGTGCGTGAAAAATAGTTTGCTATATGAGCGATTATTACCTATGTTGTATGTGAATACAGGTAGTCATTGCTCATACAGCAGACTTTTTTTCACGCATGAGCACATGCGCACCTAGGAACTGTCTGTCCGCTAGTATATTGAATGACCATTTCAAGGCGGCATCACTATCATAAACCTGTATGTGGCTGTGCCTCGTCTTATACATTGCTATGTGGCTGTGAATGAAGCAAAATGGCTGTGACCTATGCAACCAATGTAATTCCAGATCAGCCTATTCATCCGCACGAAATATACGCTCCCAGTTGTAATTTTAATTCTTATATTTTTTATATTTATATTTGTTATTTATAGGGTGGAATTGGCTCGATGGCCTTCCATCCCTGGGGTTGTAATTTTAAGGACATTTATCTTTTATATCAGGTGAGCGTGTGAAAAAGGTATGGAGCAACCTGAGAGATACCCGTACGAGGTACATGAGGGAGGACGCGAAGATACTTTCCAGTGGCTCTGCCTCAAAACGCGGAAAGATGGAGTCTTGGAAGTGGGCGAAAATTCTGGCTTTTCTGTCAACTGCAGAGTATCCGAAAAGGTGAGTGTTATATCCGCTAACAAATGGGTGTTGTTACAACGTGCTTTAGACGTTGCGCGAATGTTGTGGCGCCACTGCATTACACCGTTGTAAGGCCCTAAAATGGCAAGTTAATGTTCAGAGGACGTTCTCGTCATTACAAAATAGCTTTGAGACAACGTTTCTACAACGTTGACACAGTAATTTATTTTTCGCAACATAATAAAATTATGCCAGCGTAGCAGCAACATTGTGTCAGCATTGCCACAACGTTGTATTGACACGGTGTGTTTGCTGGGATGGCAATTACCACCATAATTTTTATTATATAACAATATGTCTAGTACAGTTTCGAATATGCAATACAAGTCAACACGGTTGTGTGATCCATGGAACCCGCTGAGCATGGCTACTAGAAAAAAAATGCAACAAATTAAATTTGACATTATGTGGACAATTATGGTGTATTCCGTTTTCAGTCTTAATGTGTTGCACTATTCTAGTTCTTTGTATCATAGGTACGTGTCTTTCACATGTGGAAGGATCTACATCGACCATCTTTAACTCATCGGCTCATCGTTTTTAGAACGTTGTTCTACATGTGGGTGAACACCGCGGATGCACTGGTGAAAGACGCGTCTGAGAACTGAATACACCATAATTGCCCCCCTATAATGTGGAAAATTATGGTGTATTTCGTTTCCACGTAGGTCTTTCACCTGTGCGGGGTGTTGGATTGTGCTAATACAATATATTCTGTGTTTCAGTACAGTCAGCAACATTCCAGAGATGGGACCAGGAGGACAAGATGATGAGTCACAGTCAGATAATGATGCGTCCATTGAAGACGAAAGTGGAACTTCATCTCGACCACCTTCGAGAGCGTCTACACAGCAAGAAGTGGTCGGTCCGAAGTTAACTCCAGGTAGAAGGCAGAAGAAACGTATGCCTAATGATGAGCTGGAATCATTGTACATGTCATATTTAAAGAAAAAGCAAGAGAAGCAAGAACCAGAAGCTGATAAGGATGCTGAGGCTGATAAGCTTTGGCTGTTGAGTTTGCTTCCGAATTTTAAGGGAATGCCGCTGAACAAAAAGAATCGCATAAAGTATGCAATTCAAGGGTTGTTCCTTGAATCGGATGACCTGTCGCCTACACGAGGCACATGCAGCGATACTGATAGTGTTCAACAATCATATGATAATGATGGTGGTGTATACCAAACGTATACCAATCTCTAAGATAAAGTTGATGTTTATATGAGACGCTGTTGTAAGTGTTAATTACAGTTTCTGATGAAGACATCACTATGAATCTATTGACTGTCATATCACCGATTCATATATATGCTATCAAATAATGGAATATGTTCTATCACAAACGTAATGTTTGATATCACACATTCAGTTACTTGATATCACTAACTTGATTGAGGTTCCTATTTCAGTAGCATTTGTGCACCTGAATATACACATCATTATTCACTTATGTTTTCGTCTTTATACGAACGTCCATTTAACGTTCCCCTCGAATTATTGAATACTGCCATGGTACAGCTCCTTCCTCTGAACCGAAGTAATCTTTGTACCGATTCCTAACTTGGACAGAATGTGCCTTTGGTCTGTTACGTGTAGGCACTTGTGGTATGCTGTGAAGCCCAGCATTTTCTTGATTCCCTTCGCAAACTGCTTGTGGCATTCCACTGTCATCCATCCCATGTTGTCCAATAGAATCCTTTTGGATAAAGTTATGTAACACTATTGTACCTTTAACTACTTTAGTGGCATTGTCAGGATGCAAACGTAGTCTCCTGTTGTATATCCTCCAGCGTTGAGTTAACAAACAAAAGGCATTTTCTGATATTCGTCGAGCGCGCGACAACCTGTAGTTAAAGATACGTTTGTCCTCTGATAAGTTTTTTCCAGGGTATGGTCGTAGCATGTAATCTTTCAGCGGAAATCCTTCATCTCCAACAATCACATACGGTAACGGGCCGTGTTCCTCAGCATTTCGTAATGGCTCTGCAGGTGGTATGTTAAACTGTTGTTGCTCAAGGGCTATCCCCATGGGACATTTGTTTAAAATTCCACTGTCACTGCTGCTGCCAAAACTCCCTATATCTACGGCTGTGAATAGGTAGTCTGCGTCTACTATAGCTAACAACACTATAGAGAATGTCTTCTTATAATTGAAATATAAGGATCCGGAATTTGGAGGTGCTTCAATTGTCACATGTTTTCCGTCGATAGCACCGATGCAGTGAGGGAAGTTCCATCTTTCTTCAAATATTATTGCGCCTTCCAACCATGATTCTTCAGTTGGAACAGGGAGTAAAGTGTCACTGAGAGACTCCCATAATGCATCGCAAACTTCATAGACAGCATCACTTACTGTACTAATGCCACATCGAAAACTGTATGCGATGGTTGTAAATGCATCACCAGTACTCAAAAAGCGCAAACATATCGCAAGTTGTTCAGGTACACCAATAGGTTTTCTAAAACGTGTCGTCTGACGGTGGAGCCTAGGTGTTAATATTTCAACAAGTTCGTCAACTTTTTCCGGGCTCATACGAAAGTATGTGTAAAATTTGTCTGGATGTGCTCTTAGTTCCTGAATTAGCTTATGGTATTCACCCAATTCTTCACGTCTAGTGTTGATTTCATGTACCCATTTTCTTCTTTGCCTACGTCTTCTTAAAATATGATAGCCCATCAGTAGCATTTCATCATCACTGTCATCTGTGGCTACATGTACATCCATATTGAATTGTTAACTTAAATATCACTGAATTGAATCACATACAGTATAGTTCTATGCAATGCATCTGTGATACACAAAGAATTTCACAACGTGTAAAGTAGTCATAGATTTCGTCCACGGAATCGGCTCAAATGTGAAAGGCCTCCCGAAAACGAAACGATGGAAATCGGTTTCGTTTCCGTTACGGTTTCGTTTCGGTGTAAGTGTGAAACGGCCTTTAGTGTCTGAATAAACCATTCTTCTTCTTCTTCTTCTTCTTAATAATAATAATAATAAAACCAATTTAAAGGCAATTACGTAAGTTAAAGCAGGTCACAATACATACAACTAATGTATTGTAAACATGCTTAACGTCTAGTCATAATGAACATCCATGGTATTATACACTCAAGAAATGCGCACGTTTTGCTACCATGGACGTTCATTCTGATAATTTCTACTATTTTTCATTATTGTACATGTTGTAAGTATACACGTGTATATCATATGTAATACATGCTTCTCTGTAAACCATGTATCCAATTGTTTACTATAAGCAATGTTATTGTGCTTTTTGTAATAAATTGTTGAATTGAATTGAATTGAATTGTATACCGTATAAATGTGCAGTTCAAGGTTTGGCTTTCAATTCAATCCACTTGTATTTATTGTGTACATCATTATTCGTTGTAAACTATGTGATATAATTACGAATACATATGTTTAAACCAACGTACAGCTCTTTCACTCTAACATGACTAAATGTGCAATACTAACATGTAGTGTGTTCCCCGAATTTACAATTTGCTATTTAAAGAAGTACTTACCACAAAATCGCTTAAAATCCAAAAATCATCGAGCACTCATTGCTCGTATCATAATGTATTACTTTAGATGTATCGAGAATTCACGTTACTAAATAACGACATAATTCCTAAACAGTAGTCCACCTTTTAATCCATGACTGTGTGTGACTGTAAATTAGAAATAAATGTAGCCGTTTTGTACCTGACAAATTAGTATATATCTCATTAATAGGTTTCACACTGGTAAATTCATTTTATTAGAGCCATTGAAATACATTCATTTTATTAGACCCATTGAAATAAATTCATTTTATTAGAGCCATTGAAATACATTCATTTTATTAGACACATTGGAATACATTCATTTTATTAGAGCCATTGAAATACATTCATTTTATTAGACCCATTGGAATACATTCATTTTATTAGACCCATTGGAATACATTCATTTTATTAGACCCATTGGAATACATTCATTTTATTAGAGCCATTGAAATAAATTCATTTTATTAGAGCCATTGGAATACATTCATTTTATTAGAGCTATTGAAATATATTCATTTTATTAGACCGATTGAAATAAATTCCTTTTATTAGACCGATTGAAATACATTCATTTTATTAGACCGGTTGAAATACATTCATTTTATTAGACCGATTGAAATACATTCATTTTATTAGACCGATTGAAATAAATTCATTTTATTAGACCGGTTGAAATAAATTCATTTTATTAGACCGATTGAAATAAATTCATTTTATTAGACCCATTGAAATAAATTAATTTTATTAGACCCATTGAAATAAATTCATTTTATTAGACCCATTGAACTACATTCGCCTATATATCAACACGATTATTGTACTATAGCTAGTCAATGAATATAATAGTCACTGACATTCCTGTATGAGTCAACACAGGACACCCGTGAATTATATCTACTACAAACTTCTCATGTCCTAATGACAATCAGTCTGTTCTGTGCTTGTTTTAAATTGAATGAACGAAGTAATTATTTTTATTATGTTTTCATTCCCATTTCAACACATACAATTTTGTTTCATAAAGAATCACTGCCCACCCCCATGTATATACCCTTGTATAATACTGTGCTACCTTTTATGCCATGTTGTTACATTGTAACCTGTCATTTAGTAAACATAATATTGTTGTTGTTGTCGTCGTCGTCGTCGTCGTCGTCGTCGTCGTCGTCGTCGTCGTCGTCGTCGTCGTCGTCGTCGTCGTCGTCGTCGTCGTCGTCGTCGTCGTCGTCGTCGTTGTCGTTGTTGTTGTTGTAATGTCCAGTCAAAACATGGCAATATTTATTGCTAAGTCCAAACATGAAATTGCAATATATATAGATCATAATAAACTAAGATATAAGAACATTTGGAAAGTTATTGCGTCAAATATATCACTAGCTTATATAATAATTTTAGTTAGCTATAGCCTACATGTGTACATGTATATCAAAAGAAAATATGAAAAAGCCACAATAAATCCAAATAAATCCAAATAAATCAAATGTAAAACTGTGAAGGGTTTTCCGTGGGATATCGCTATTGCTATATAATACTGAATTTATACCAATGATCTTGTGTACTTTATTTGTTATAAACGGGTCAGTGGTTCAGTGGACGTTGTGATAGCGCAGTGGTAGCGCGTTCGCTTCTGATGCGAAATGTCCGGAGTTCGATCCCCGCTTGAGCCGTTACGATTGTGCCCTTAGGCAATACATTTAATTCCACGCTGCCTCTTCTGCCACGCTGCCTCGTGGCGATGGAATTCATCAAGGAATGAGGTCTCGACAGTGATTAATATAAGTTTTAAGAACTTGTTTCGCAATCGAGTTAAACTAAATTTGTATAAACTAGTGGTTAAACGCCGGACTGCGATCTATGACCGCGATGTTCGATATCCTCTGTCTGACCATAGAATAATATGAGTATTTCAGATGGTACTATACACGGAGGTATCTAGCCTGGGGACAGGCGTCGATATATTTTTCCTTGTCAGTCAAATAAATATATTTTAACACCGAGACCATTAATTGGGCCGTATTGAGATTCTGAAAATATCAACGCCTGGGGAAACCTGACGGGTATTCCGTGTAATTATTGATTATCATTAATCCTTTTAATAGGCCTATTAGCATCTGACTTAATTAATGATGTACTTGAATCGAAAGCGAGGCACTGTCATTTTGCCAGAAGCTAAAAAGTGAAAAATCGACAGACTGGAACCCAGGCTAGGAGGTCTCCTGTATCGGTGATATATACCAGACAGGTAAAAGAACCAGGGCTGCTTCTGGAATTGGTGTGTCTTCTGTATTATCTTACACAATACTGCAACAGATCAAATGACTAATATATACTTCTGGTGACGTCTTCCTGATTAACAAGAGGGCAGCATTAAAATAAAAGCATACTTTGTTTTTTATTTCACTCATTTGTTCCGTCAATACTTAGTTATGCTGCCGAAGTGTGGGGATATACCAAAAATAAAGACACTGAAAGAATTCATTTGAAAGTTTGCAAATATTATTACTAACACACCGAGTGCATTATAACTTATTCAATTGCTGTCCCTAGCTGATATTCATACATTAAATAGGTTAGCGTGTTATATAATATTTATATGTTCACTTAAAATACAAGTACGTACTAATTTGTAACAGTAATCTGAAAGACACTATGTTTTACTTTATAATCATTTTAAATACAGTGCAAAATTGTAATATTACACAACACATTATAAACGTGTGACCCGTAATTGTACACATAATACACAGGCTGAGTCTTGTTAACGATATAATTATGTAATATTACCTTACATTATTTGTATTTTTGTGCAGACGAGGAGCTAAATCTGAATAATGTTCTTGTTATTATTCTAGTATCGTGTGAACTCCATGGGATGGGAACATCCTACATATGAGATCGGTACACCAGAAGCATGTAATTAATTAATAGGCGTAGAACCAGGCATTTATTTCATTTATGTGGTAAATGCGGAGTGCAATGTCCAAGCTTCATCGGTAGCAGTATTATGTAGGGGATAGATTGGGGAGGGCAGTTTACTCTATGTATTTGATCCGAATAAAAATATGTTTAAACTAATGTTGCTAGAACTTGTTGCCCAACCCATTTTTAATTTTATCACATATAATGAATGTTAAGTCTATATGTACTATATATGTAAAATAGCAAATAAAATATGATTAAACAGTATTATGTATATATAATATTATATTATATCTTTAGTCGTTACAGACGGATCTGTAGTCCAGTGGTAACACGCTGGATTGGTAATCTACGGATCGCAGGTTCGATCCCCATCTGCCCCTAATAAAATGAACAGTCTATCAGATGGGACTTTAAACCGAGGTCTCGTGTCGTTGATGTACACCGTGCACGTAACAGAACCAGAGGAGACTCTGGCATGGGTCTCTGTCTGGATCATTGCACTATTCTCCAACATCGAAAATAACTAATCTACTCATATGGGCAACCGGTAGCGATGATAAATAACATTCCAACGCGTCGCATCTGGTTCTTCTACGTGCATGGTGTAAAGCACCGACACAATACCTCGGGTTAATGTACAATCTGAAACACTGTTAATATTATTATGGTCTTACGGGGGCTCGAACAAACGATCCCTGGATTCTTAGTCAAGCGTGTTAACCACTGGACTACTGGCCCGTCTATATAGCATAGTGAAGTAACACTGAATATGACTGGATATAGGGTATAATCTTATCGGATTGAAGGTCTGTGCGACTCGTGGAACCAGGACAAACCAAATGTATATGGCGAGATAATTCGAAATGACTGTTTCGAATGTTTGAGATTATTAAAAGAAAAAAATATTAACTGAACACAATGTAATTATTGATAATTAGGTGATGATGATTATTGAGCTTAAATACCCTCGCTACCGGCGAACCACGTGGGCGAGCGTATTAAGACGCTTAGTTAACACTCATATATTATAATCTAAGGTAATCGAGTTATGTGCGCTAGTAATACGATTTGAATGCTCAGCCCAGTCATATAGTAGGCTACAAGCACCAAATTGGGTGGCTGCGAGTACCGGCAAACAGCTTGGAGGGGGTAACTATGGGGTCTTCATTGGCCAATAACAGCTGGAGAGATATAAGATCAATGGAATCATAATCTAACTTCTAACTGGTTTCAATGACCAAAAGTACAAACCATTATACATGTATGTGTAATTTGAAGTCAAAATTCACAAATATTTAAAACGTGAATGGTACATGTCAGCATCAAGCCTAAATGGACACAGGACCTAAAATGAGGGGCCTTTGGTCCCTCACTTATAGTGTATGTAGTGCCTACAGTGGATTTGTGAATTTGAATGATTTACACAGTGTCTATATAAACTCGAAAAACACACCCACATAACCAATGAGTCATTAATCAAAATAAATAAAGATAAATTATTTAAGAAATGCTTCTTTGTGCTATTACTTCATTTCTATCGCCATTACACGTGTCAACAGAGCTAGCTACACAATTGAATAATTTGAAGAAATACAATCTATATTCAATTAAAAGTGTTTAATATATTAGTCTCGAGTCAGTCAGTTTTCCTCAACTATTGGAAAAATGATAGCTGTGCTCAAACCCGCTGATCCGTAACGAAAATACCGAAACATCCGATGTTCTCATACACCGCTCCCAGGTGTGGCAATCTCTTCAATTTAGGTCATGTATATTTAAGAAACCGGTTTAAAAAAAAGACATAAAAACATTTTGGCAAGGTGGCGCGGATGACGCTACAAGAACGCGGTCGTGCCATTGGTATGCTAGACGCTGACATGTCCATACGACATGGTGCGATTTTATCGAATAATTTTCTATTATTAGATACATTTTGTAATTAGAAATTGATTAAATAGTTATTTGCGTTAACATTTTAAAATAAAAAAAGCTATTTCCATTTGTATAAGTTTCCTTTCATTATTTTGCGAAATAAATATTAAGTTACTGGGTGTGTACTTAGCTCTGTTGACAAGTGTAGCTTCAGTCCACACGCACTGTTGTTACACTCCACGCTATACTTTTCAAGACGTGTTTGTAACACGAGATATCGAGGACAGAACTTGCTCTATATACCTGACTCGCTGGTGATACCTTCTTAAACGATCGCAAGTTGGATCCGGAAATGTAACCTACAAGCACTTTAAGAGATAAAATAGGTCGTGGGGAGATACAGTTAAGATACAGGCGAGATATAGGCAATCTCTTAGTAACAATATTACGGAGGACAACAATCAAAATGAGTTACACATTTTATATGAACTGGGTATATTTCCATTGAACAGACAATTATCACACATATCATTACATGTATCAGTACTATTATTTATACAGGCAATGACGTAGTTGTATTTTGGACCAGCATTATCTTTTGTTCTCTTGTTTACTATTAATTTAATTCTTATATATATACGTATATTGGTAAAGGTATTAATTTTATGTAGTATATACATGTACAATGATTGCCTCTTCTCTCTCCCTCATGGCGATGGATTCCATCAGGATTGATGTCTCGAGAGTGATTGATATAAGTTGAAATAACTTGTTTCGCAATCGAGCTAAAATACATTTATATAAACTATGTACAATGATGATTGTGTCTGATTGTTTTGGGGGATTAACATCGCACCAACAGCTTAGGTCATATGGTGATTATATAGCTATTATTGGTGGAGGAAGACCCCGGATGCCCCTCCGAGCAGTATTGCAAGCACGGACGGACACACAGGTAGAACCACCGATCAGCTGGATAACGTCCTCACTTGAAAACAATCGACACCCCGTTCGAACCTACATATGTGAGGGGCAAGTGATTTGAAGTCAATGACCGTAGCCACCAAGCCACTGAGGCCCCTATACAATGATGCATAACTTATAGAAATGTGTAACATAACTGCCACTTTTGAATGCGTATTAAATTTTTGTTATACTTTATTTATTTTACAACGATTGCGAAGCAAGTTTTAACAACTTATATTAATCACTCTCGTTGGCTCGGATGTGATATAATACAGTCTATAATCTGATATGGAATGTAGACTGCTTCTCAACCAACATCATCAGCATGGATGCCGCCGTCCTTGAGTGTTTCGGCCCTTTAATTCCATGGACACTCTGGTGGCGGTGGGCCCACAGTGGTGATCAGTCACTGCGCGTTGGTTGATTGTTTCCAGCTCTTCTCCTCTCGTTTCAGCCACAGCCAGCTTGAAGCCCGTTCAGCTGCTTGGCTCAGTCACTGGATAGCCATCCTTTTCTCTCTACCAGTAGTCCCAACTGCTGTCATCAGTCTGCAAACGGACTGGGAACAGAAGCCTCTCGCGCCTACTTCTACTGGGAACAGCCAAGTACGCCAACCTCGTTGCTTGCAGAGTTCCAGAAGCTCTGTATACTTCGCCTTCTTCCTTTCGTAGGCCTCTTCGCACCTTGTCTCCCATGGTACTGTCAGCTCAATGACGATGAGCTTCTTCCCTGTCTTGGACCACAGTACGATGTCTGGCCGTTGGGTCGTCTGGACCACGTCGGGGAAAACAAGTCTCTTCCCAAGGTCAACCTCCATGTTCCAGCCCGTTGTGCCATCCAGAATCGATGACTTGTGTGGTGTCTGTGTCTTCCTGGTCTCACCCGGCTTGACAAAGGCGATGTGCCCATGGTGGGGATGTTTACCACGTTCCTTCTTCCGCTCTTTCTCCAGCCAGTCAGCCAACTCCCTGAGGACTGAGTTGTGTCTCCATCTGTATCTGCCCTGTGTCAGTGATGTAGAACAGGATGACAGGACATGCTCTAGTGTGCCTGTTCTGTCACATAAGCTGCATTTGGGATCAGCCGTGAGTCCCCATCGGCACAGGTTCGCTGGAGATGGTAGGAGGTCATAGACGGACCTAAGTAGAAATGAAAACCTCAGTGGCTCATACTTCCCAGGTCAGCTTCCTGTCTGTGGTGTTCCACGTAGTCCATGCTCCCTGCGCTCCCATTTCCACCGCCCTTGCTTGTCGGGCATGTTCCTCTGCTCTCCTGATTTCTGACTGGATCATGGCTCGCCTCTCCTTCTGGTTTGATCGGCTCCACAGCACCCTCTTTGTTGCACCGATTCCTTGACGTCCAACAGCAGTCACTCCCACAATGTCTTTGTGCTTGAGCGTGCTCTCTGCCTGGTTCACAGATTCTGTCGCTGACCATTTCTTGCTGCTACGATCCCTGCCTCACGGATAAGTTGGTCCGGAGAATCCCTCAGAGTCAACACAAGTCTTGTCCTGGCCGTCTTGAATTCTTCCACAAGTGAAGATAGTGGGAGCTGTAGTTTGTTACTCTTACCATAGAGTCCAATACTGGTGAAGCTTGGGGGTACTCCTAGCCACTTCCTGAGATGTCGACTGGTGGTTCTCTCCAGGGCTTCCATTGTCGTACTGGCTACCTCATACAACATCAATGGCCAGATCAGTCTTGGTAGCAGTGCGTGCTGGTAGAGCCAGGCTTTGAACTTGCCCGGTAGTCCGCAACAGTCTATCTTCTTGAGACCATCGTCTACCTGTTGTTTGAGCTTCATGACATTGTTTCGGTCCTTTAACGTTGCATCAAACCACTTGCCCAGGCACTTGATTGGACTTGTCACAATGGATGGGATCTCCTCGTTCTGTACGTAGAGCTTGAACTTCTCTGTAATCTGTCCCTTCTTGATGGTGAGAGATCTGGATTTGACTGCTTTGAACTTCATTCTTCCCCATGAAGCGATGTATGTCAGAGCTGTCAGCATCCATCTAGCTTGAACATGGGTTGTTGTTGTCAAGGTGAGGTCATCCATGAAGCCTCGGGTAGATGGGAGATAGATCCCTGATTCCGTCCTTGGTCCAGGTGTCTCTCGTTGGGCAGCGTTGATCAGCAGGTGCATGCCCAGGGTGAAGAGTACCACAGAAACTGTGCATCCTGTGACAATTCCTTTCTCCAACTTCTGCCATCTGGTCAGCTGGTCACCAACAGTAAACCGGAGCTTGATTCCACCCAGGTAGCTGGTGATGATTTTCTGTATGTGACCGTCTACATGGTAATGTCGGAGGGCTGTGAAGATCAGCTGGTGTGGAATGAACCCGTATGCGTTGGCTAAGTCAAGCCAAACTACGGTGAGGTCCTTCCTACCTTATTTTGCCTCGCGGATTAGCTGTGTGATGGCACTTGTATGTTCTATGCAGCCTGAGAAACCGGGAACTCCTCCCTTCTGGGCTGAAGTGTTGATGTATACATTGCCTGTCAGGAAAGGTGTTAGTCTTCTTGCAATGATGGCGAAGAATATTTCCCATCGACGTTGAGCAACGAGATGAAAGCGTATATGTGGTCATTCATGTGATTTTGTTAATTATATTTCGAAAGATTTGTGTACTGGCATTTCCTATTTGCGTTTGCTATTGTAAGCGTTTGTGTTAAATTTTAATCTTTATTTTAATTTCTTTATTACATATCAATGCTACATTTGGGGAATGGATATCCCTGGTTCTGTATGAAATATTGGTATTTGCTATATACAGGGTGGCAGACAGAATAGATTGACAAAACGTAATGTGTGTAGTCTTTTATTTCAAATGATTAAGAAAACACAATTTCACAATAATCAATTTCAAAATAATCACAATTTCTCACAAAAATCACAGTATCAAATAATCACATTTCCCCAAATTCCCAGTCTCATAATAATATGAAACATTTTTGTGGATTTTTGTATTCATTTTAGATTTTTTCACAATTTACGCTTGCTAATACAACTTATTATCATTACATATGGTCAGAGTTAATAAAGAATTATTGAATTGAATACAACTTATTATCATTACAAATAACATTACAAACTAACATTGTCGCAGTATACATGTATATCATTATATAGTCATAAATGTGTAAATTACACATCTTTCATTTAATAGCAAGTATAATTTGTATATACTTTAGAAATTGTGCACGCTATTATAAGCTGCTGAGAGAGAACTGCTTGCCGAAACGAAACAATATTCGTATTTAAGATTAGAACATACATGTCATACAGTAATACTAACGCTGAAATTAAGAAATAAATTCACCCGAAGTTGAACAAGCGTCAGCGATATTTAGACGTGATCTAGGTCGTAACGTTGACGTCGTATCCTAGCGTTGTTTCATTATCTAGCAGTATATGTCGAGCGCTATTCATAAAGGTTCATTATAATTACGTATTAGCTATCTAAAGAGATTGTTTATAAATTGTTTGAGAAATGGAGACAATTTATGTTCCAAAGCTGTCTAGACTGGCATTTGATCGGTAAATGTAAGTATATTGGCGTTAATTTCTATTTTAAAATACCGTTTCATTGAAATATGCTATCATATCGTATATATGTCTACACTCAACAACAGTGCTGGCATCGGTCAGCTGGTGTGTTACAGTATTAAAATATCAATATCAATTACAGATCTTTGTGCAATGCATTAAATGAAAATTTGAAAATATTTGCATTGTATGATGTAGATGTAGAGACATTTTGTAGAGTGTATGTTTTATCATAAACTCATCATTGATGTAGCAGATGATACTCATTGATAAATTTTATACAATTTTCAGTTTTACCGACCATTAAGCAACGCAGTATGCATGCGTTTTGAAGTCGTCGAAACAACAATTATTACAATGCATACTAGTTTGCTTGTATTTAAATACACCCCCACTCGGAAGCATATTCACAAATGCATATTTTAGTGGCGGCCATATTCAATTACGACCCTTAGTTTAAACATTATTGTATCAGTACTTTACATGTACATAATATAATTAACAGTTTACATATAAATTAACAGCACTAGACTGAAAGAGATTAGCACGAAAGAAAACTTATATAGTTCTTCTCCCTATCAATTGGTTGTTATATACTAGAGTCATAGAAATCGCACACTTCGGATGAGTGTATTTTTACATGAAAAACAATAACTATATAAATACATAGTTTTAACACTTTGGAATATTTTTAGTTGTTCAGTTTGTGTTTTGTAATAAAGATGTGATATATCTTTGATGGAATCCGTCGTATTTCGTTTTCATGTAATAATACTCGTATAATATAGGTGTGCGTCGTTTTCTATGTCCTCTAGTATACAATAGGCCAGAGCATAATATATTTAACACTGAAAATACGCAAATCCTAATCACGATATAATTATACTAGCACGAAAAGAAGAAGATATTAATATAAAGAAAAGTTAGCTGAATAAATAAACCGGTTGATCTGACAATGAGGAGAGTATCTGAATTGTAATCCGTCATATAAACATTTTAGAAACCATCCATTTTCTCAGAACCTTTCACTACCAATATTGTATGCGTGTACAGCTAAGAACATTACGATGTTGAATGCTAGATTCTTAGAAGTGTCACCGAGAAGGAGTGTGTTTAGGTCGACAGTACAAATTGGGGATAACTTATTGAAGAGAGTTATACGGAGTTGATCGTAGATTACATTGAAAGTGGAAATTGTCTTCTATAATGGTGATTCCCGGCTGAAATATGTTCAGGAAGGTCCAATCTAGCAGAAACAACAATAAAACATTGTATGTACGCTAAAACAGACCTTTCTGTTCTGCAGCAATACTATAATTTGTTTTTGTTGTAATTGTGACATTTCAGAAATAAATAAATAAAAAAATATATTAGAACATATATGTCATATAGTAATACTAAGGCTGAAATTAATAAATAAATTCCCCCCTAGGTTGAATAAGCGTCAGCGAGATTTAGACGTGATCTAGGTCGCAACGTTGACGTCGTAACCTAGCGTTGTTTCATTATCTAGAAGTATCTGTCGAGCGCTATGCATAGAATTTCATTATAATTACGTATTAGCTATTTAAAGAGATTATTTATAAATTATTTGAGAAATGGAGACAATTTATGTTCCAAATCTGTCTAGTCTGGCATTTGATCGGGAAATGTGAGTATATTAGCGTTCATTTCCATTTTTAAATACCGTTTCATTGAAATATGCTATCATATCATATATATGTCTACACTCAACAACATTGCTGGCATCGGTCAGCTTGTGTGTTACAGTATTAAAATATCAATATTCATCTTTTTGATACATTTTATTGTAGATCTTTATGCAATGCATTAAATGAAAATTTAAAATAGTTGCATTAAATGATGTAGTTTAGCAGACATTTTGCAGACGTTCGTCTTATCGTAAACTCGTCTTTCAGATGGGACATTAAACCGAGGTATCGTGTCGGTGCTTTATATCGTACACGTAAAAGAACCAGAAGAGACTCTGGAATAGGTCTCTGTCTGTATCATTGCACTATCCTCCAAAAACCTAAAATTACTAATCTCTTCAGGAGGCGTCGCTCATATGGGAAACCGGTAGCGACGATAAATAAGCGTAAAATCATACATAAGTTAATACTTGTTTAGTAATTCTGCTAAAAAGGGTTACAATTGATGATTTCTGACCATAGTTTGTACAGGAAATCAATGCGGTGACCCCTAATTACTTAGAAACAGTTAATGTATCATGTGAACAGGTATTTAATACATTCTGAGTGTTATCTTAAAAATTTCAATTTTAGCCTATTTTTCCCTATGTATAAAATGTCATAAAATAAAAAAACTATCAGAATAGCCCTGATTTATTGTATGACATCACATTAAGAATATGGTATATAACTATATATCATGATTTAAGGAAGAATTGTATACATTTAAAGTCACACTACATCAGTGAAAACGCAAATTTCTACAGAAAGTAATTTCTTATTAAATGATATAATTTATTCCAAATATTTGCCCCCAAAACCGAGTATTTCAACTATATATATATAAATGGAAGCATAGAGGCAATATTGACATATGTGAAGGGTAAATCCCCCACGTTAATTATATTATGTACATGTAAAGTACTGATATAAATAATGTTTTAAACTAAGGGTCATAATTCAATGTGGCCGCCACTAAGATATGCATTTGCTTATAACATCGCTAATAATGGTGGCCATAGAACCTTCACTTTGTGACAAAATACATGTTATCATAATAATGTGTATTAGAATGCTCTAAAGGAATTTGTGAATATGCTTCCGGTGGGATTTACATGCAAGCAAACTAGTATGCATTGTAATAATTGTTGTTTCATCGACTTCAAAAAACATGCATGCTGCGTTCTTAATGATCGATAAAACTGAAAATTGTATAAAATATATCAATGCGTATCATCTGTTACAGCAATGATGAGTTTACGATAAGACGAAACATACACTCTGCAAAATGTCTACTAAACTACATCATACAATGCAAATATTTTTAATTTTCATTTAATGCATTGCATAAAGATCTGTAATTGATATTGATATTTTAATACTGTAACACACCAGCTGACCGATGCCAGCAATGTTGTTGAGTGTTGACATATATACGATATGCTAGCATATTTCAATGTTGTTGAGTGTAGACATATATACGATATGCTAGCATATTTCAATGTTGTTGAGTGTAGACATATATACGATATGCTAGCATATTTCAATGTTGTTGAGTGTAGACATATATACAATATGATAGCATATTTCAATGTTGTTGAGTGTAGACATATTTCAATGTTGTTGAGTGTAGACATATATACGATATGCTAGCATATTTCAATGTTGTTGAGTGTAGACATATATATGATAGCATATTTCAATGTTGTTGAGTGTAGACATATATATGATAGCATATTTCAATGTTGTTGAGTGTAGACATATATACAATATGATAGCATATTTCAATGTTGTTGAGTGTAGACATATATACAATATGATAGCATATTTCAATGTTGTTGAGTGTAGACATATATACAATATGATAGCATATTTCAATGTTGTTGAGTGTAGACTATATATGATAGCATATTTCAATGTTGTTGAGTGTAGACATATATACAATATGATAGCATATTTCAATGTTGTTGAGTGTAGACATATATACAATATGATAGCATATTTCAATGTTGTTGAGTGTAGACATATATACAATATGATAGCATATTTCAATGTTGTTGAGTGTAGACATATATACAATATGATAGCATATTTCAATGTTGTTGAGTGTAGACATATATACATATGATAGCATATTTCAATGTTGTTGAGTGTAGACATATATACGATATGCTAGCATATTTCAATGTTGTTGAGTGTAGACATATATACGATATGCTAGCATATTTCAATGTTGTTGAGTGTAGACATATATACGATATGCTAGCATATTTCAATGTTGTTGAGTGTAGACATATATATGATAGCATATTTCAATGTTGTTGAGTGTAGACATATATATGATAGCATATTTCAATGTTGTTGAGTGTAGACATATATACAATATGATAGCATATTTCAATGTTGTTGAGTGTAGACATATATACAATATGATAGCATATTTCAATGTTGTTGAGTGTAGACATATATACAATATGATAGCATATTTCAATGTTGTTGAGTGTAGACATATATACGATATGCTAGCATATTTCAATGTTGTTGAGTGTAGACATATATACGATATGCTAGCATATTTCAATGTTGTTGAGTGTAGACATATATATGATAGCATATTTCAATGTTGTTGAGTGTAGACATATATACAATATGATAGCATATTTCAATGTTGTTGAGTGTAGACATATATACAATATGATAGCATATTTCAATGTTGTTGAGTGTAGACATATATACAATATGATAGCATATTCCAATGTTGTTGAGTGTAGACATATATACAATATGATAGCATATTTCAATGTTGTTGAGTGTAGACATATATACGATATGATAGCATATTTCAATGTTGTTGAGTGTAGACATATATACGATATGATAGCATATTTCAATGTTGTTGAGTGTAGACATATATACAATATGATAGCATATTTCAATGTTGTTGAGTGTAGACATATATACGATATGATAGCATATTTCAATGTTGTTGAGTGTAGACATATATACAATATGATAGCATATCAAAAACATATTTCAATGTTGTTGAGTGTAGACATATATACGATATGCTAGCATATTTCAATGTTGTTGAGTGTAGACATATATATGATAGCATATTTCAATGTTGTTGAGTGTAGACATATATATGATAGCATATTTCAATGTTGTTGAGTGTAGACATATATACAATATGATAGCATATTTCAATGTTGTTGAGTGTAGACATATATACAATATGATAGCATATTTCAATGTTGTTGAGTGTAGACATATATACAATATGATAGCATATTTCAATGTTGTTGAGTGTAGACATATATACAATATGCTAGCATATTTCAATGTTGTTGAGTGTAGACATATATACAATATGATAGCATATTTCAATGTTGTTGAGTGTAGACATATATATGATAGCATATTTCAATGTTGTTGAGTGTAGACATATATATGATAGCATATTTCAATGTTGTTGAGTGTAGACATATATACAATATGATAGCATATTTCAATGTTGTTGAGTGTAGACATATATACAATATGATAGCATATTTCAATGTTGTTGAGTGTAGACATATATACAATATGATAGCATATTTCAATGTTGTTGAGTGTAGACATATATACAATATGATAGCATATTTCAATGTTGTTGAGTGTAGACATATATACGATATGATAGCATATTTCAATGTTGTTGAGTGTAGACATATATATGATAGCATATTTCAATGTTGTTGAGTGTAGACATATATATGATAGCATATTTCAATGTTGTTGAGTGTAGACATATATACAATATGATAGCATATTTCAATGTTGTTGAGTGTAGACATATATACAATATGATAGCATATTTCAATGTTGTTGAGTGTAGACATATATATGATAGCATATTTCAATGTTGTTGAGTGTAGACATATATACGATATGCTAGCATATTTCAATGTTGTTGAGTGTAGACATATATA
>CM026390.1:68942763-69168831 GCA_014843695.1 Archivesica marissinica
GTAGGTTACCACGGTAGCAACAGTCTTTGCTACAGGAAGTTGTTTACTTACACATAATCTAGACTGAAGTATCTGTAAGGGGTAGGTTACCATGGTAGCAACAGTCTTTGCTACAGGAAGTTGTTTACTTACACATAATCTAGACTGAAGTATCTGTAAGGGGTAGGTTACCATGGTAGCAACAGTCTTTGCTACAGGAAGTTGTTTACTTACACATAATCTAGACTGAAGTATCTGTAAGGGGTAGGTTACCACGGTAGCAACAGTCTTTGCTACAGGAAGTTGTTTACTTACACATAATCTAGACTGAAGTATCTGTAAGGGGTAGGTTACCACGGTAGCAACAGTCTTTGCTACAGGAAGTTGTTTACTTACACATAATCTAGACTGAAGTATCTGTAAGGGGTAGGTTACCACGGTAGCAACAGTCTTTGCTACAGGAAGTTGTTTACTTACACATAATCTAGACTGAAGTATCTGTAAGGGGTAGGTTACCACGGTAGCAACAGTCTTTGCTACAGGAAGTTGTTTACTTACACATAATCTAGACTGAAGTATCTGTAAGGGGTAGGTTACCACGGTAGCAACAGTCTTTGCTACAGGAAGTTGTTTACTTACACATAATCTAGACTGAAGTATCTGTAAGGGGTAGGTTACCACGGTAGCAACAGTCTTTGCTACAGGAAGTTGTTTACTTACACGTAATCTAGACTGAAGTATCTGTAAGGGGTAGGTTACCACGGTAGCAACAGTCTTTGCTATAGGAAGTTGTTTACTTACACGTAATCTAGACTGAAGTATCTGTAAGGGGTAGGTTACCACAGTAGCAACAGTCTTTGCTATAGCACCAATAACAAAGTAAAGGAATCCACTCAAATCCTGAAAGTTAAAATATAAACTAAGCAATAGTTGTTGCCCACGGCAATGTAGAAACAGTTACTGTCTACAGTACATCTATATCTATAATGGTAGCCACCTCATCCTTCCAATCGTGGTGTATAGTAACCCATTTAAAGGCTCTCTTGTCATTTATTTGCGGACTATCTTAAATTGTTAAATGCTATTCCATGACGTGTTGATATAAATATATAGCTCAAGAAATGTTATTATTATTATTATATTTCGGGTTTTACGCCTGCATCAGCACCATTTTGGGCTATATCGCCGGAGGGGGCTCAAGAAATGGTCCAATTTAACATGAATATCTGTGACTCTACAGTCTACACTAAGATTGTGTAACCGCAACCAAATATAATGACATCATAATTATGTAAATGTTATGTTATATGTTATATTTCGGGTTTTACGCCTGCATCAACACCATTTTGGGCTATATCGCTGGCGAGCAGTTTACCTAACAACACCTTTTCTGGGCAGGCTCCAGCGGTTAACCAGTACTTGGGTGCACCAACCTCTGTAAGAAACTGCCAACTTTTTCATATAAATGAGACACGGTCTGAGCGGGGCTCGAACCCGTGACCATCAGTGATGATAGGTTACAGTGGTATACAAGTCAGCGACCGTAACCACTCGACCACGGAGGCGGACTAATTATGTAAATGTTATATGTCATGCTAAAAGGTACTATCTATAAATGATGCTGTAAACATGCATTAATATACTAGTATTTAGCTCATAGGAAGTATGCTAAAATAATTAAATGCATAAAAACAAAATCATTTTATTTTAAGCTTTCTAATGAAAAATACTAATTTATCAGTGATATAAAATGTGTCATGTCAGCCTCCGTGGTCGAGTGGTTAAGGTCGCTGACTTGTATATCACTGATGGTTACAACTTACATCGTCGAGCCCCGCTCAGGCTGTGTCTCATTTATATGAAAATGTTGGCAGTTTCTTACGGAGGTTGGTGCACCAAGTATTGGTTAACCACTGGAGCCTGCCCAAGAAAGTCGTTATTAGTTAAACTGCCAGTCGGTCAAATGGGTAACCGGTAGCGCCGTTAAATAAACATAAATAAAAAAATGTGTTATTCCACTGGTTGAAAGCAGTAAAATAAGACATTTTATTTCTCACAGCTATGCATGTGTGGTATCTACCTGTTGCATGTTGAAATGTTGTGAACACCAACGTTTTCGAGCTCAATTTGTCAGTAATGTCATTTATGACTGTCTAAGCATGATATTCTAGTGTCATTGAAATATACTTGGGATTTTACACTGAAACAAGCAAAATTAATAACCTCTTAATATTCTTTGTAATTTGCAACGGTATAGAGGTTACAATGTTCAGCCATGAAGTACTATAGATAAATGTACGTCAACTATGTTCAATGTTGCAATATTGAATATTAACATTGCTATTGCATTTCCTTAGATGAACGTATGTGCTCTGATTGCATACAATTTCACATGAGGGTTTCCAGCTAATGATATGCAGCTTTCACGCGCACTTGAAGCTAAGGGGAATACGCATTCGCATTATTAAGCAACGTTCGTCGTGAGGAAAGGCATGTCTTATAGTTTACGCTGTTCCAAGGATGAAAATTAAAAACATGGACTATAAACATTTTAAATGCAAAGTGTGCTATATTTTCGTTGTGTCATTAAAAAGAATAATTAATGTAAATATAAGTAATGAATTGCGGGTTAATAGTTTCCATCGGCGTATGACCTACATTGGCCGTGTTTAATGTTAGCGTGGATGCCTTTGGCCTCCACACACTTTAACAACGCCCAATGTAGTTCATACCCCGATGGAAACTATTAACCCGCAATTCATTCTTTAAATATATCCGGAATAAAATAATTTTATATTACAGCAGTAACAATACATATTTTCTGACTGAGTTTCGCTCATATATACAAGCAGAAGGTAGTGTTTTGCCTAGTGTGTGATTCATTCAGTATACATTGAAACCCCTGAAAACAGGAACCCCTCCAAACCGAACAAATTTTTGATCCTGAATTTCTTTGTTCATTGTAATAAAAAGCCTCTGTAAACTGGAACCCTTCCAAACCCAACTTTACCTATGGTCCAGTGGCCGTTGAGTTTAGAGGTGTTTCACCTTGCATTTTATGACTGAGTTTCGTTCATATATACAAACAGACTAGTTTTCCACCCGGAGTGCGATGTATTCATTGTACTTACACTCTGCTGCAATCTCCGCTGGAAGTAACGTTTGATTGTTTCGTACACCATGAAATGTATGGCAGGGTTACTGGCAAGAATTAAGGATGGTTTGGTCCCATTCCAAAGTGACAGAACTCCTTCACTCTTCACTATCTTGATTAGACAGTCTGTAAAATATGTTCATTATTAAATTTCGACAAAGAATTAAATAAAAATCAGTGTTATAGGACCAGTTGTGTTCAATAGCAACCAGTTGTGTTCTACAGTGACCAGTTGTGTTCAATAGCGACCATTTGAGTTCTATAGTGACCCTTTGTGTTCTATAATGACCACTTGTGTTCTATAATGACCATTTGTGTTCTATAATGACCATTTGTGTTCTATAATGACCATTTGTGTTCTATAATGACCACTTGTGTTCTATAATGACCATTTGTGTTCTATAATGAACATTTGTGTTCTATAATGACCATTTGTGTTCTATAATGACCACTTGTGTTCTATAATGACCACTTGTGTTCTATAATGAGCATTTGTGTTCTATTATGACCATTAGTATTCTATAATGACCATTTGTGTTCTATAATGACCATTTGTGTTCTATAATGACCATTTGTGTTCTATAATGACCACTTGTGTTCTATAATGACCACTTGTGTTCTATAATGACCATTTTTGCTAGTCATATAGGTAAGGATTAGGAATGGATTCAATTTTCGTTTATCTGATCAATTGATTTCATGACCGAATATTAGAATTCTATTACGGTATTCGAATACATAAAAAAAATGTCATTTTAATTTTCCATTTTGGTTTCAATACTAGTTATTTCTAATTATTTCAAACTGTAAAATCTTCCTGGTCATGATTTGCACCTTCTCAAGAGTTTGTTTAATTGCGAAAACTTGACAACATGTTTCCAATCTCAGCACATGCAAGTCGATCGATACCGTATTTAATTAAATGTCAAAATTGCAATTAGCGCAGTGGTTAAGCGCTCGCTTCTCACCAATGCAACCAGGGGTCGATCATCGGACCGGGAAGTATGTGAGATGGTACGGTAGTCGCCAAATCGGACAGGTGGAAGTCGTGATAGCGCAGTGGATGAGCGTTCGCTTCAGGTGCGAAAGGTCTGGAGTTCCATCCATTGCCTCTTCTCTCTCCCTCGTGGCGATGGATTCCATCAGGAATGAGGTCTTGAGAGTGATTAATATAACTTGTAAGAACTTGTTTCTCAATCGAGCTAAAATAAATTTGTATAAACGTTTTTTTTTCTTCATAAATCGGACAGGTGGGTTTTCTCTGGGTACTCCGGTTTCCTCCTACACAAATGACCACATTTATGCATTCATCTGCACCAACGAGAGTGATTAATATACGTTGTTAAAACTTGCTTCGCAATTGTCGTAAAATAAATAAAGTTTAAACTTAAATGTCAAATTTATAATTCAGGGGAGACTATCCAAATACTATTTAAAATAAGCTATGCTTTGACCAAACTTCAAATATTCACTCTTGAGAGCAGAGACGTTTCCTTCTTTGTTCTGTATAAAAATATGTTAATGTTCACCTTTGGAACACGAGGTATAAATGGTTCCCATGTATGATAACAGAGTTCCAAGTAACTGGGTACCAGCACCTAAACTGATGATCGCGCAGCAGGGTATCTTGTTCACCTAGTTTTCACTATGCATGCAATGCATGTACTGACATAAACCTAGGCACACCGTCAAATCATTTGTACCAGTACATTGGTGAACAAATAACCCAGTGACCTTTAAGCTATAAGCAGGATGAAAGATAACCTTACCTAAAATACCCTTGTATCTCAGTTGTTTATCACCTCGGTATTCTTCAGTTTCAAATTTCACACCTTGAAGCTTCAGCCTTGTGTTCACAACCCAGAGTGGAGTAGTCACCAATACATTAACCACCCCTGAAAATATACACCCCACAGTGGAGTAGTCACCAATACATTAACCACCCCTGAAAATATACACCCCACAGTGGAGTAGTCACCAATACATTAACCACCCCTGAAAATATACACCCCACAGTGGAGTAGTCACCAATACATTAACCACCCCTGAAAATATACACCCCACAGTGGAGTAGTCACCAATACATTAACCACCCCTGAAAATATACACCCCACAGTGGAGTAGTCACCAATACATTAACCACCCCTGAAAATATACACCCCACAGTGGAGTAGTCACCAATACATTAACCACCCCTGAAAATATACACCCCACAGTGGAGTAGTCACCAATACATTAACCACCCCTGAAAATATACACCCCACAGTGGAGTAGTCACCAATACATTAACCACCCCTGAAAATATACACCCCACAGTGGAGTAGTCACCAATACATTAACCACCCCTGAAAATATACACCCCACAGTGGAGTAGTCACCAATACATTAACCACCCCTGAAAATATACACCCCACAGTGGAGTAGTCACCAATACATTAACCACCCCTGAAAATATACACCCCAGTGGAGTAGTCACCAATACATTAACCAGCTATGTTCACATAAAATGTTATATTCCCAATACCTGATAAAGAGGGTATAACCACAATGCCTGACATAAGAGTGTATATTGCCAATGCCTGATATAAGTTGGTACCCAATGCCTGACATAATGAGGTATATTCCCAATGCCTGATATAATATGATATATTTCCAATACCTGATAAAGAGGGCCACAATGCCTGACATAATGAGGTATATTCCCAATGCCTGATATAATATGATATAGTTCCAATACCTGATAAAGAGGGCCACAATGCCTGACATAATAGGGTATATTACCAATGCCTGATATAATATGATATATTTCCAATACCTGATATAAGAGGGTATAACCACAATGCCTGATATAAAATGTTAAGAACAAAGTGCCTGATATAATTGGGTATATTACCAATACCTGATATAATTTGGCATATTCCCAATGCCTGATATAATTGGGTATATTACCAATACCTGATATAAAAGGGCACATTATAAATTCCCAATGTTTGCTATAAGTAGGTATAACCCCAATGACTAATATATGAGGATATAAGTTAACCCCAATACTTGATATAAAAGGGTATATCCCCAATACCTGATATAAGAGTGTATATTCCCAATACTTGATATAAGAGTGTATATCCCCAATACCTGATATAAGAGTGTATATTCCCAATACTTGATATAAGAGTGTATATTCCCAATACCTGATATAAGAGTGTATATCCCCAATACCTGATATAAGAGTGTATATTCCCAATACTTGATATAAGAGTGTATATTCCCAATACCTGATATAAGAGTGTATATTCCCAATACCTGATATAAGAGTGTATATTCCCAATACCTGATATAAGAGTGTATATTCCCAATACTTGATATAAGAGTGTATATTCCCAATACTTGATATAATTGGGTATATTACCAATACCTGATATAATTTGGCATATTCCCAATGCCTGATATAATTGGGTATATTACCAATACCTGATATAAAAGGGCACATTATAAATTCCCAATGTTTGCTATAAGTAGGTATAACCCCAATGACTAATATATGAGGATATAAGTTAACCCCAATACTTGATATAAAAGGGTATATCCCCAATACCTGATATAAGAGTGTATATTCCCAATACTTGATATAAGAGTGTATATCCCCAATACTTGATATAAGAGTGTATATTCCCAATACTTGATATAAGAGTGTATATTCCCAATACCTGATATAAGAGTGTATATCCCCAATACCTGATATAAGAGTGTATATTCCCAATACTTGATATAAGAGTGTATATTCCCAATACTTGATATAAGAGTGTATATTCCCAATACCTGATATAAGAGTGTATATTCCCAATACTTGATATAAGAGTATATATTCCCAATACTTGATATAAGAGTGTATATTCCCAATACTTGATATAAGAGTGTATATTCCCAATACTTGATATAAGAGTGTATATTCCCAATACCTGATATAAGAGTGTATATTCCCAATACTTGATATAAGAGTGTATATTCCCAATACCTGATATAAGAGTGTATATTCCCAATACTTGATATAATTTGGCATATTCCCAATGCCTGATATAATTGGGTATATTACTAATACCTGATATAATTTGGCATATTCCCAATGCCTGATATAATTGGGTATATTACCAATACCTGATATAATTTGGCATATTCCCAATGCCTGATATAATTGGGTATATTACCAATACCTGATATAATTTGGCATATTCCCAATGCCTGATATAATTGGGTATATTACCAATACCTGATATAAAAGGGCACATTATAAATGCCCAATGTTTGCTATAAGTAGGTATAACCCCAATGACTAATATATGAGGATATAAGTTAACCCCAATACTTGATATAAGAGTGTATATTCCCAATACCTGATATAAGAGTGTATATTCCCAATACCTGATATAAGAGTGTATATTCCCAATACTTGATATAAGAGTGTATATTCCCAATACCTGATATAAGAGTGTATATTCCCAATACTTGATATAAAAGGGTATATCCCCAATACTTGATATAAGAGTGTATATTCCCAATACTTGATATAAGAGTGTATATTCCCAATACTTGATATAAGAGTGTATATTCCCAATACTTGATATAAGAGTGTATATTCCCAATACTTGATATAAGAGTGTATATTCCCAATACTTGATATAAGAGTGTATATTCCCAATACTTGATATAAGAGTGTATATTCCCAATACTTGATATAAGAGTGTATATTCCCAATACCTGATATAAGAGTGTATATTCCCAATACTTGATATAAGAGTGTATATTCCCAATACTTGATATAAGAGTGTATATTCCCAATACTTGATATAAGAGTGTATATTCCCAATACCTGATATAAGAGTGTATATTCCCAATACCTGATATAAGAGTGTATATTCCCAATACCTGATATAAGAGTGTATATTCCCAATACTTGATATAAGAGTGTATATTCCCAATACTTGATATAAGAGTGTATATTCCCAATACTTGATATAAGAGTGTATATTCCCAATACTTGATATAAGAGTGTATATTCCCAATACTTGATTAAGAGTGTATATTCCCAATACTTGATATAAGAGTGTATATTCCCAATACTTGATATAAGAGTGTATATTCCCAATACTTGATATAAGAGTGTATATTCCCAATACTTGATATAAGAGTGTATATTCCCAATACCTGATATAAGAGTGTATATTCCCAATACCTGATATAAGAGTGTATATTCCCAATACTTGATATAAGAGTGTATATTCCCCCAATATCTAATATGAAAGAATAGAAATACAATGTCTCATATAAGAGGGTAGTATCTCAATGTAACAAATAGTTTGTTACTTAGATAAATGCTAGAACAAGTACAGTAGTTCAAATTATATACAAATGCAAAGTAGTTTCATACCCGATATAAATGCTAGAACAAGTACAGTAGTTCAAATTATATACGAATGCAGAGTAGTTCTATACCCGATATAAATGCTAGAACAAGTACAGTAGTTCAAATTATATACAAATGCAAAGTAGTTCCATACCCGATATAAATGCTAGAACAAGTACAGTAGTTCAAATTATATATGAATGCAGAGTAGTTCTATACCCGATATAAATGCTAGAATGAGATTCTTCAAGGGGTCAGGCTTGACTCCATCCCCTAAAAATACCATCTTCAAACTACTGTATGTATAGAAGTAAATGAAGTTTGAGCAACACAGTGACGTCACAACAGGAATAAGACCTCTGTATAATGATGTACTGAAAGCAGAAAAACACAAGTATGTATGTAGGTATGTATGTTTCATTAATGCCAAACCCCTTGCGGGGACCTAGACATGTTTTCCTGGGCAAGCTTAGCCGGCCTAAGTGGTTAACCGGTACTAAGAAATGTGTGTGAGGTGTCTTGCTCACTGACACTACATACGTGGCCTGACTGAGTATCGAACCCGGGACTGTTCAATTCCAAATCCAACGCACTACCATTGGACCACAGATGCCACAAGTAACAAGTAACCTAGTCACACAAGTTCTTTGTACATGTAAGTGATATACAACAGTGGTGTTTGGTGAAAATATATGAATTGGCATTACATAAATTATGGTATATAACATGCTATTGCGAAATGATGCCAGAAAACATAGATTAATTGTTTTATAATGCTCTAGTAAGGATGCTAGCATTTACCCTATATAACCTCTAAATCCAAATTTAGAAATAAAGAGTTTTGCTAGAGTTGTAATTTATTTATGTTTGATCAATTCATCAAAAAATAAATACATATATACATGTACATGGACTCTCAAAAGCATTATTATAGTAAACACGAATGCGTTTCACTGTTACTCATCTATATTCGTTGCATATATTCAGCTGACATAATCACATACTACATGTACTAGACATAATCACATACTACATGTACTAGACATAATCAAGTGTATACTACATGTACTAGACATAATCAAGTGTATACTACATGTACTAGACATAATCACATACTACATGTGCTAGACATAATCACATACAACACGTGCTAGACATAATCAAGTGTATACTACATGTACTAGACATAATCACATACAACATGTGCTAGACATAATCAAGTGTATACTACATGTACTAGACATAATCGCATACTACATGTACTAGACATAATCGCATACTACATGTACTAGACATAATCACATACTACATGTACTAGACGTCCGCCTCCGTGGTCAAGTGGTTAAGGTCGCTGACTTGTATACCACTGTAACCTATCATCACTGATGGTCACGGGTTCGAGCCCCGCTCAGGCCGTGTCTCATTTATATGAAAAAGTTGGCAGTTTCTTACGGAGGTTGGTGCACACAAGTACTGGTTAACCGCTGGAGCCTGCCCAGGAAAGGTGTTGTTAGGTAAACTGCCCGCCGGCGATATAGCCCAAAATGGTGCTGATGCAGGCGTAAAACCCGAATTATAACATAACATGTACTAGACATAATCACATACTACATGTACTAGACATAATCACATACTACATGTACTAGACATAATCACATACTACATGTACTAGACATAATCGCATACTACATGTACTAGACATAATCGCATACTACATGTACTAGACATAATCACATACAACATGTACTAGACATAATTACATACTACATGTACTAGACATAATCACATACTACATGTACTAGACATAATCGCATACTACATGTACTAGACATAATCACATACTACATGTACTAGACATAATCACATACTACATGTACTAGACATAATCACATACTACATGTACTAGACATAATCACATACTACATGTACTAGACATAATCATGTGTATACTACATGTACTAGACATAATCGCATACTACATGTACTAGACATAATCACATACTACATGTACTAGACATAATCACATACTACATGTACTAGACATAATCACATACTACATGTACTAGACATAATCACATACTACATGTACTAGACATAATCACATACTACATGTACTAGACATAATCGCATACTACATGTACTAGACATAATCACATACTACATGTACTAGACATAATCACATACTACATGTACTAGACATACTACATGTACTAGACATACTACATGTACTAGACATAATCACATACTACATGTACTAGACATACTACATGTACTAGACATACTACATGTACTAGACATAATCACATACTACATGTACTAGACATAATCACATACTACATGTACTAGACATAATCACATACTACATGTACTAGACATAATCACATACTACATGTACTAGACATAATCGCATACTACATGTACTAGACATAATCACATACTACATGTACTAGACATAGTCACATACTACATGTACTAGACATACTCACATACTACATGTACTAGACATAAGCAAGTGTATACTACATGTACTAGACATAATCAAGTGTATACTACATGTACTAGACATAATCACATACTACATGTACTAGACATAATCACATACTACATGTACTAGACATAATCACATACAACATGTACTAGACATAATCACATACAACATGTACTAGACATTATCACATACTACATGTACTAGACATAATCACATACTACATGTACTAGACATATTCACATACTACATGTACTAGTCAGACTGCGGTGAAAGAGGACAATGTGCTTACAATCCTTCTTCTTTGATAATCTCTGCAATCACAACTGGGGAATGTTTGGCTTTTCGTCTATCATCAACTGAAGCACATTAACAGTTATATACTTGTAGATATATAGAAACATATGAACAGTTATATAGATGTATAGAAACATATATACATTTATATAGATGTATAGAAACACATAAACATTTGTATAGATGTAGAAACATATGAACATTTGCATAGATGTATAGAAACACATGCACATTTATATAGATGTATAGATTATAGAAACACATGCACATTTATATAGATGTATAGATTATAGAAACACATGCACATTTATATAGATTATAGAAACACATGCACATTTATATAGATGTATAGATTATAGAAACACATGCACATTTATATAGATGTATAGATTATAGAAACACATGCACATTTATATAGATGATTATAGAAACACATGCACATTTATATAGATGTATAGATTATAGAACTGTTTTATAGATTATAGAAACACATGCACATTTATATAGATGTATAGATTATAGAAACACATGCACATTTATATAGATGATTATAGAAACACATGCACATTTATATAGATGTATAGATTATAGAAACACATGCACATTTATATAGATTATAGAAACACATGCACATTTATATAGATGTATAGATTATAGAAACACATGCACATTTATATAGATGATTATAGAAACACATGCACATTTATATAGATGTATAGATTATAGAAACACATGAACATGTATATAGATGTATAGAAACACATGAACATTTATATAGATGTATAGATTATAGAAACACATGCATATTTATATAGATGTATAGATTATAGAAACACATGAACATTTATATAGATGTATAGATTATAGAAACACATGCACATTTATATACAAGTATAGATTATAGAAACACATGCACATTTATATAGATGTATAGAAACACATGCACATTTATATACAAGTATAGTTTATAGAAACACATGCACATTTATATAGATGCATAGATTATAGAAACACATGAACATGTATATAGATGTATAGAAACACATGAACATTTATATAGATGTATAGAAACACATGAACATTTATATAGATGCATAGATTATAGAAACACATGAACATTTATATAGATGTATAGAAACACATGAACATTTATATAGATGCATAGATTATAGAAACACATGAACATTTATATAGATGCATAGATTATAGAAACACATGAACATTTATATAGATGTATAGAAACACATGAACATTTATATACCAGTACTGGTTTTCACATAGTATTTATGAAATGACAACATGCATTGTATTATATCAAATTGAAGATTTTTACCTTGCAATCTTGTTCTTGCAGTGTCAAGAGGGAAAAATACAGTCAATCCAACAATACTGCCCTGGAAAAGTAAGCAAGCAAAACAATGTAATATCAGAGAATCTGATATTTGACACAAACTTATTTTTGTGAACAACTAAAGTCTTTGTCACCAATCATGAGATTACAACAATAACCGGTATATATCTCTCAATACAAAAAACATTTTTCTTAATTTTCAATATTTAATATATGTATGTTCCATTTATGTCAAACCCCTTGCATGGACCTAGACATGCACCTTAACAGGCATTAAGCAATGTGTGTGAGGTGCCTTTATTCGGCCCTGATCGAGTATCGGATCCGGGTCCATCGATTCCAAATCCAACATTCTACCAGTGGACGCCACACTGTGGAACAGTGGAAGTGAGAGATTATTTCTTGCACCAATGGAAGTGAGAGATTATTTCTTGCACCAGTGGAAGTGAGAGATTATTTCTGCAAGGTCAATCTGTTATGGCGGAGAGTAGATCACCAGCATTTCCTGTGTAGAACCAGTACTTGACTCTCCAACCTCCGTAAGCGATTGACAACTTTCTCACATATCATCAGTTCTCACTTGTACTAGTGCGAGACAGACTCAGACAGTCCACGTGAATGGTTGTCTCTTGCACTAGTGGGAGTGAGGGATTATTCAACCATCATCCCATCATGCATTAAATTATTAAAAGACCTTTATCTATCTTCGCTGTCCCCTAGATATGGAAGTCCAGGGTTATAGGCATAGTGCAATATTAAGCTACAAATACATCTATATACTACACTGACTGTCCGATTAGCGTAGTGGCTAGCACGCTTGCTTCTCACCAATGCAACCCGGGTTCGATCCACGGACCGGTAAGAATGTGAGATGGTACGATAGTCACCAGATCGGACAGGTGGGTTTTCTCTGGGTACTCCAGGTTCCTCCCACACAAATGACCACATTTACGCTTTCATTCATGCCAACGAGAGTGATTAATATAAGTTGTTAGAACTTGCTTCGCAATCGTTGTAAAAATAAATAAAGTTTAAACTAATCTAAGAGGTCAGACGGTGTTATTGGTATAGTGGTCTGGGATTGGTTGAAAAAGAGTAGGGAAGCCCTTAAGAGTTATTGATACATGAACTGATTGGCTGAGTAGGTATTGTCACACATATTGAAAATGACTTCTAAATATTAAAATACAATATATGAGCTGCATTTTGGAATATTTAAAAATATTTGCAGACTATTTGGTGACAAATAAACAGCATATTATAAATGCAGGTGTTAGTGCAACATTCACCACCAAATTACTTTCAGAGTAGGGGGTGGGTGCCTTTAGTGGGAAATTTAAAAAACGCAATTGGTCAACCCCATTGAAATTTGACATTTTCCTGTGGCTCAAAGGCCATTCTGTTGAAAACTACTCTCTTTTGTGCCAAACTATTTTTGGGGGAAATATAATGGCACTGTGTGTTATAATGGTGGCCTATGGAAATTGCAATAGCGGTGTCTGACCAAGACTACATTGTTACCACTGCTCCTGCAACTGCATGTACAAGACTCGAGTAGGAAAACACGCTTGACAGTGCTCCATGTATCATACTGCCTTCTTCCGAAGTTGACAGTACAAGTTTTAATGCTGAATCATTCATTAATTGAGCTATTTGTACTCGTTCCATTTTGGTTTCGTTGAAACATACATTAACCACATTTAATTGGGTAAGTTGCCATTTTGGAAACAGAAAGTCAGTGACCTGTTTTTTGACCTGACCTATGTTAACCAAATTATTTTTCAACGAATTAATTGTGATATATAGTGGCACATTATTATTAATAATTATTTAATGTTCACTATCAGCACAAATCAATATATTTGAACCAAACATTGTAAATGTACTCTCTGTACTGAATCAGGAATTAATATTTCTAAAGCTAAATATAATTTCGTCACATAATTTATTCTTCAATTCCAGAACTGGCGAAAACCAAAATGGTAGCAAGAGGAAAATAAATCGCAAAATAAATGTCCTGAAATATCACGTTTTAGGACTTTTTACCAGACATAACTTCAAAATGTAGTTTGTATCTCTGTGAAACCGGAAGCAATAGAGATGGATAAACTAACTGCCGTTTCTGGAATCCTATTTCTTGTTGCTGACGTTTTTGCAATTGCTAGTCTAGCGCATCCAGAGTGGATAGTCAGTGATGTCAATGGTAATAGATTAATGTTCTCATTCTTGGTGATAGTAACATATGAGTGGTTGTCATGCATGTATTGACAACCAGGGGGTAGATAAATAGAAGAAGTGGAAGTCGTGATAGCGCAGTGGGTGCTCGTTCGCTTCAGGTGCGAAAGGTCCGGAGTTCGAGCCCCACTGGAGCCGTTGCGATTGTGCCCTTAGGCAAGGCATTTAAATTGCACGTTGCCTCTTCTCTCTCTCCCTCGTGGCGATGGATTCTATCAGGAATGAGGTCTCGAGAGTGATTAATATAAGACTTTGTAATAACTTGTTTTGCAATCGAGCTAAAATAAATTTGTATAAACTAAAGGAAGGATAATTGGCTGATTTTCAAGGTGGCGGAGGGGCTGGTGCCAGCCATGCCATGACTTGACACCTGTCACAAACAAACATTCCCTCAGACCCTCTGTCTGAATTATTGTCTACGCCACTTTTATGGCCAATTGAAAAAACTGGAACCGATTTGAAAAACTAGGAGCCAACTAAGAGCCATATAGTTCAGAGAATTTTTTTTGAAGCAATGTATTTGACAAACATGTTTCGCCAAAGTTTCTTACTGACAATGGGAACCCTGAAGACATTACGTGGTTAACAATGCCTTAGAATCATACAAACTTGTCTACTGGAAGCAATGACAGCATTGTAAATAATGTTTATAAATTCTGCAAAAACATGCACTATGCACAACTGACAATTATTATGAACATATGCGGTTAGGTAACTAGTAGTTCCCGGCGGTAGTTCTCGCCCGGGAAATACTCTTCAAAGTGGTAAATACTGAGACATAAGAATGTTTAAAATTGGTTTAATTTGTTTGTAATTTGTATATGGTTATATTACATTGAAGGTGTAAAACTGTTTCGTCCTGACCAAGGGTACTGTGTGTGTTTTGCGTTTATTTATCATCGCTACTGGTTGCCCATATGAGCGACGCCTCCTGAAGAGATTAGTCATTTTAGATTTTGGAGGATAGTGCAATGATACAGACAGAGACCCATTCCAGTGTCTCCTCTGGTTATTTTACGTGCATAGTGTAAAGCACCGACACAAGACCTCGGTTTAACGTCCCATCTGAAAGACTATTAATTTTATTATGGTCAGGCGGGGGATCGAACCTGCGATCCCTGGATTACCAGTCCAGCGTATTACCACTGGACTACAGATCCGTCTGGGGTACTGTACTCATCAGATAGCTTTTAAGGCAGTCATGACAGTCTTTTTATATATTTCTTTGTCCATTTTTCATTTCTTACTTCTGTACTTCTTAAAACGTTTCTAATGAACGCACTGAAAAGTTTCTTTCTTCAAACTATTATTGATTAGTATGCTGCTCTCTTCCCTTGCGTTTACACTGAAAGGCCCTGTAAATTTTAATTATCCAGATGATACATCAATGATAGAGCTTCAGATTGGGGATGAAATGACTAATTCCTGTAACCCACCCACGTCTGGACATTTCGTACCCTAGGATTAAGGGTTAGGATTAGATGCACACTAAGCACTTGAGTCATATGGCTGCTACAAAGCGAAAATGGGCACTCGGACATTATTCGAAAAAATTGGAAGAAAATGTTTCAATTAGAATAAGATTACATTCTTCACACCTCTTTACATTGCTGTAGGATTTCTCACTTCTCCCATAAATTCTGACCTGGAGTTTGAGCCTCACTGGAGCCATTATGATTGTGCCCTTAGGCAAGTCATTTAAATTCCACGTTGCCTCTTCTCTCCCTCGTGGCGATGGATTCCATCAGGAATGAGGTCTTGAGAGTGATTAATATAAGTTGAAAGAACTTTTTTCGCAATCGAGCTAAAATAAATTTGTATAAACTAACCCTGGAGTTTGTCTTGTTCAGAAGTCAGAATGCATGACGGTATATCATGATGGTTACAGTATGAAACTATGCTGTCTATTTGCTATATAGGTAATATGAGGCTTGGTTTAACGCAGCACTGTCAGGTGATATATGGACGAGATGAGATCTGCACATTCCCGAGGCTATCTCTCGAGTGGATGCTCACGCTGGTGCTCATCTCCTTCGGTATTGTGTGTCTGACCGTCACCTGTGTGCTACAACTCCTGTCACACTGGAAGAGAAATGCCATCAAATATGCTCGATGGATTGCTTTCACCGCAAGTAAGTACATGCGTTACATGTTATGTGAGCTTCTAGGAGAAATGTAGCCTGGATGCCAGTCTTGTCGATTTTCACTTTTTAACTTCTGGCAAAATGACAGCCTGGGGAAACTTGATTTCCGATCGTAGCGCCATCTACTTACACCCTCATTTATGAGGTTGTAGATTTGAAGAATGACAACTCTTCTCTACAAGATAATATCGCTAAATATAGAAACGGAATTCTATCGGAAATTGCTAAACAGGCACAGTTATACACGATCATTTCCGAATATACATGAATGCTCCCGTAGACTCATTTACATTGCAAACATATAATTTCCCCTTTCTGTGTTATATCGACGAGATGGCGAATTTGAAATATTACGTTTAGATGGTAATGGGTTGATTCGGCGTTTATTGAACTAATGACGACTTAAATATTGAGTAAATATGTCAAATCAGACGCACAATGTACTTTTTAAAACTATTTATAGTTCCGAATTATAAAGTCAACATATGGCCTAGAGAGTTGATGTCTGCATTGATCTCATCATAAATCTCTTTGTGTATTCTTTGGACTTCAATAGAGTTCCTCTCCAACATGTTCACTCGTGCTAAGATGCTTGACTTGAAGTTCCGTATACCTGTTACAATGCTGTCTCGTGCTTTGTTGACTTGAGCGAGTTCATTTTGTTTTCCCACCAAAACGTGGGTACACCTGTGGTACAGAGTATTTTATATAGCATAATCGTAAAGCTCATGTGACCTATTGTTACCGCAGTGTCTGTCCGTCCATGACATTTTCAAATGTCTTCTCCTCAGTAACCATCCACAGGGATTCGGCACGTTTGGGGGTACTAGTATATATATTTAAGTACAGGGATTCTACTCTGTGGGATGTCAGATTTCGCATCAATCAGTAAAATGGCCCTATCTGAAACAATTTTGTACAAATCTGTCCAAATATAACGCCTATCCCGAGTCTTTATATTGTTCTTCAAATAAAACCCAATTTAAATATATATACTAGTACCCCCAAACGTGCCGAATCCCTGTGTAACCATCAGGTCTACATGTATGTGCACCTTTTATGGTCATGGTGCCTGGGTAGGTGAGGGACTACAAATTTGTTAAAATGACATTACGTAATCCAAGATGGGCACTGTCGAAAAATACCACAACTTCTTACCAAAGCTTCTCACGAACCACCAGCCAGATTTGGCAAGAATGATCACTCTTTCATTTATTTCAAATGGTGACCCCCGGGATAAAGTGGTGTTGGCATGGGTGGTCAAATTGTATTTTTAAGCCAATATCGTAATGTCGTATATCAAACCGATAGTATCGTCGAAGGTGCAATATTCATCCAAATCGAATGATTACGTCATCTAAGATGGCTGTCAAAAGGTTTTATGAGAGATTTCAAGCGTCTTTTTCTCATAAACCGATCAGCCACTGGTCAACAAATTGTTTCTGTATGGTCCTTAGGTTCAGCTTTTGCTATGTTGTTAAAATAATGTTCCCCTGAAATCCATGATGGCTGCCGTCTAAAAATAGCACAAATTCTTACCAAATATTCTTCTCATGAACCAACAGCCCGATTTCACAGACACTTGGTAAGAATGAATGATGTACTAACTACTCTCAGATCTGGCAAAATCATGGCACTATTTTAGGCAGATTGGACAAAGCTTCACATGTTCAATATTCATACATATTTAAATGTCGTGTGCGAAAGGTCCGTAGTTCTAGCCCCGCTGGAGCCGTTACGATTGTGCCCATAGGCAAGGCATTTAAATTCCATGTTGCCTCTTCTCTCTCCCTCGTGGCGATAGATTCCATCAGGAATGAGGTCTCGAGAGTGATTAATATAAGTTGTAAGAACTTGTTTCGCAATTGAGCTAAAATAAATTTATATAAACATTTTTAAAAAATAAAATCACATTTTCACTTTAATTATTCATTCTACTGCTAGTTGGGCAATGGTGAACTTTGGATACACAACATAAAACAATAATTGTGGACCTACCTCTGTCCTGATATCTTTTACACAAAACAATTACTCAATACTAGTAGGTTTAATCAAATGCCCCTGGGGCCGTCACACACAGTTACTGACTAACCATTACAATTGTAGATTGTCTGTGCTTGTTTATTTCAGTGACATTATTCTGTCTCGCCGCTGTGATATTCCCCATTGGTTTTGCGATCGAAGAGATCGGTGGACAGCCGTACAAACTTCCGAATCAAACTCAGGTTGGATCATCCTATGTGCTCTTCATACTGGCTATATTCTTCACAGTCATTTCCGAACTGTTTGCTGGCAAAGTGTGTCTGCCAATGTTTTGACATATATTTCACATATTTCAAAGTCACTTTGGTACTGGGAAAAGTGTCTCCGAATGATATTACATGTTCTTCAGTGTTTACTGGGAAAGTGTGCCTGTCACTGTCTCAACATGTTCATCACAGTGTTTACTGCGAAAGTATGTCAGCCACTGCCTCGAAGTGTTCTTCAATGATGTCAGAACGGTCACTGCGAAATTGTGTTTTGTTTGCAAGTGTTGTGACAATAACTTCAAAGTGATTTCGAGAGTATTCTAGGGGATAATTGTATCAACAGTATGACATAATACTTGTAAATGCAGAAATAATGCACATATATGCAAAGTCTGTTGTAAGACTCCCAATAGTCTGCATATGACACTGGTGGCCTGTATATGCAAACAGATGGTTGTAGAATACCAAGGAAAATGCTCCAAGACAAGTTGATTCTATCCAGCCTTTGCTCATTGGATCAAAACTCTGCCTTTTTATGAATCATGACCCTGATGGCCGAGTCTGGTTGACATGGTTACAGTTGACATATGGCATAACTCGCCCTTACATTTTATACCAGCATGCAATACCTGTACTTACAAAGTGTTCTCGTCATCACATGTATCAACTACAAAAATAATGATTGTATATTTGGGTTTAGACATATTTATTCATTCATAATGCACAGTACATATCTATTGTATACAGAATGAAAATGGATTTAACTGAAAGCTTAAATGGAATATTTTGCTGTTGTATGTATTGTCATGGTTACATTCAAGCTGATTAGCTCTCATCAGGCATCCTCCGAGTGAACTATTGATGCAGGTGGGTCATCCAGCATATCGAGTCTGTCCACACTTGCTACAAATGGCATCTTCTATTAAACCACCAGGTCAGTTTAAATGAAACCTGGTATGGAGTACCGGGACCACTAGTGTATAAAATATAGCTAATATCAGTCAGCTGAAATCCAAGGTGGCCGCCGGCATGGTGACCATCTGAAAAATTTTTTTTGACTTCTCCGTAACTGCTTCCTCTATTTTTATGAAACTTGGTATGGAGTATTGGTGAAACTACATGTAGTAGATTAAGAATAGTTTCAACCGTTCTTGATCCTTAATTGCCATCTTGAATCTATGTTGTATTTCTCTGGAATAGACTGGTCCATTATGATGAAGATTAGTATGACATATTGGGCCAACTTATCATCGTGGTAACCAACTTGAAAATCTTAATTTTCAACTTCAACCCAGTATTACGAGGTGAGCGACTGGACCAAGTCAATAAACTCCTGTGTGTATAATTGTATACATTGTTAATACCTAAAGCAGCATTACATCGTATGAAATAAAATATATTTTAAAAATTCTATTTTTACGTATGGGTAGCAATGTTGCTACACATTCTAACATTATACTTTGTGTGCTTATGTTCATTTGGTAAACAGTGTTTTTTTTTGTGATAAAACAAACTCGAAACCGAAAGTAGGACTTTCCGAGTCGATCGGTCACACACTTGTTTACAACCGGAACGCATAGCACTTGTTTACATTCAGAATGCATCGTCCCCCATTTGTCCCACGTTGTCCTTTTTAATTAAATTACTTGATATTCATACCTCTGTTAGCTAATTCTTTTAGGGACATTTCTACATCCCCGCGAGGGGTTCGACATTAGAGGAAGATAGATAGTCTTTCATGTTCAAACTATATACGTTGTTTTCTACATCCTCTGTCGTTTCACGCATGCACGCTGTGCGTGTTTACATTTTGTGTGTTGATGAACAAATTCACGTATAAGACTGTTTAAATTTATTGGAATTGTTATCGTTTCTGAGCGAATATTTCGATTTTTGTAAACACACACACATTAGTATTTATATTTTACCCAAAACATCCTTTATTACGATGTAATGCTGCTTTAATTGTATAGTTAAATATGTCTATTTATACAAAACGTTTGCCACTGTTTGTTACAATGCACTGGTAAGGATGTATCGGAATAGATGCAAATAAAATGTGTTACCTTATCAGCAATTTGGTTTTTATTCCCCTTTGTAAAGTCTCTTTATGCATTATATTTCTTCAGTTGGAAAAATAATACGGTACTATAATTCATATGCCAATTTATCCTAGTGTTAACTTTAGTAAACCACCATTTACAGAGATAATTGAGATTTTGTTAAAAGGAGGTAATTTACAAATGGTAACTTCACAAAAGCAGGTGTGTGGCCATATTTTCCAAATTTTACCATGTTAATTAATTAATAAAATATTAGGCAATATCTAATAATCCCCTCCTTACAAAAACTCGGTAAAAATTCTAAGTAAGCGCATATTGGGGCTTTAAGAATATCAACAAAGCATGGAATCGCTAAGCCACCGTTATTGTTCATTATATCAAAACTGTTATACTTCCTCTCAAGCAGATAATAAACCAATCAGCTTCTACCGATGTCGATTTGGAAGGTTTGTTGTAGTTTTATGCTTCACATGCCCTGTCCCCATTGCTCTACTGAGGTCCCCACAAATATATAATATTTGCACACAACACATAAACCTGTAATCCCCTAGGTCACGGTCACAGAGGTTGTTGGTCTTTTACGTACATATACATGGTGGTTTTTGTCCATTCATGACGAAACGGCGAAGGTTACACTTTGTGGTAATTTGTTCTTTACATGCATTTAGTATGTAGAAACAACATGGCAGAAATGGTACACATAACATCACATGGTGACTACAGGCACACCCAGGTATCTCCAGACATCACATTCATTGACATACATTTTGGCCAGGTCAGTTTTACGTGTGAAAAGCGTCGAGTTTCCATTTGTAGCGCTGGGATTGGTTTATATTCATGTCTCCATAGTTTTCTAGCAGCATTCTTGTTTATCTGAAATGGACGAGGGGTTTAATCGGTCACACGGAAGAAATAGATTTTCCTCCAAATGGATGCACGACAAGATAATGTGCTTATGAGAAACATTAGCAATCCTAACATCTTCATCAGTTTCCAAGGGGTGGCAGCTGATTCTTATTAATAACATAATATTATCTGCGCAATGGTCTCATTTGAGATTGCAAAGTCTGACCTTGACATCTGAGGTACATATCTGATTGGCACACACATCATATGGTGTTATTGTGGAGTTTAATGACATTCGATCCAGTACTTTGCTGTAAGTTATTGCTGAATCTGACCACTCCTGCAAGGTGCAAACCCCAAACATCATACCATGTCATTCCGCTGAACACCTGCGTGGAGTTAATTTAATTCTCTCCAGTATTTTGACCATTTCCCTCATAGAAGCACCTCTTGCCGCCATTATCAATACGACATACATTGACAATGTAGTAGCCAATTCATTGTTCATAATAAAGGTCAGAATCTCATGAAATCCCAGTAATATCTATGGAGGTGGGATAGATATGGCGATTACTTATCCACTGCATGATAGATAGATAAATGGTTGTCGTTTGTATGGAGATATAATAGTATATTAACCTAAATCTCATGTAGTCCCAGTAATATCTATGGAGGTGGGATAGATATGGCAACTACTTATCCACTGCATGATAGATAAATGGCTGTCATTTGTATGGAGATGTAATAGTATATTAACCTAAATCTCATGTAGTACCAGTAATATCTATGGAGGTGGGATAGATATGGCAACTACTTATCCACTGCATGATAGATAAATGGCTGTATGGAGATATAGTAGTATATTAACCTAAATCTCTATGAAGGAAAGGGTGAGTTACTACCAAAATAAACATGTCATCCCTGAGTGGGACTTAACATATGAGATAATGATGCACATCAGCCTCATTGTGTTGAAATTTTTGCATGAAGTTTCATGAATTTCTATTCCATGAGGTATAAACAAATGTTTGAACAAAGCACACCATCTCTTGTGCCAAGTTCTGAAGTTCTCTGCAATGCTTAGCATGTTATAACTGAAACAAGATATTACAGGACCTGTAACATATCAACTCGACTTCTGCAGACAATATCCTATCGCATTGAATTGGACATATGTGTGAAGTTTCATGAGATTTCCTTCTTAACAAGTTACTGCTTCAGGTCCGGAGTTCGAGCCCCGCTGGAGCTGTTACGATTGTGCCCTTAGGCAAGGCATTTAATTTCCACATTGCCTCCTCTCTCCCTCGTGGCGATGAATTCCATCAGGAATGAGGTCTCGAGAGTGATTAATATAAGTTATAAGAACTTGTTTCGCAATCAAGCTAAAATAATTTTGTATAAACTGCTGAAACAAGATTTAAGGTTCTCGGTATCGTTCAGAATGCTTAACACTATCCCACGAAACGTGAGAAGTTACATGAAATTACCCGCAGTACTTTATGAATTCAGATATTGCAAGAATTTAAGTGTGACCTAATTGTGACACTGATCTTTGAGGTACTGGCTTGATTTCCGTTATATGTTATGTTATGTTATATTTCGGGTTTTACGCCTGCATCAGCACCATTTTGGGCTATATCGCCGGCGGGCAGTTTACCTAACAACACCTTTCCTGGGCAGGCTCCAGCGGTTAACCAGTACTTGGGTGCACCAACCTCTGCAAGAAACTGCCAACTTTTTCATATAAATGAGACACGGTCTGAGCGGTGCTCGAACCAGTGATCATCAGTGATGATAGGTTACAGTGGTATACAAGTCAGCGACCTTAACCACGGAGGTGGACTTGATTTCCGTACACACCAGTATCGTCTCATTGTGCTGAGCACTTTGTGATGATTGTCTCTAGTACTGAACTAGTTATTACCGAAACAATACCTTGCAAGATGGGATTCACAAAGCATCAAACAACACCTTGCAAGATGGGATTCACAAAGCATCAAACAACACCTTGCAAGATGGCATTCACAACGCATCAAACAACACCTTGCAAGATGGCATTCACAAAGCATCAAACAACACCTTGCAAGATGGCATTCACAACGCATCAAACAACACCTTGCAAGATGGCATTCACAAAGCATCAAACAACACCTTGCAAGATGGCATTCAAAGCATCAAACAACACCTTGCAAGATGGCATTCACAAAGCATCAAACAACACCTTGCAAGATGGCATTCACAAAGCATCAAACAACACCTTGCAAGATGGCATTCACAAAGCATCAAACAACACCTTGCAAGATGGCATTCACAAAGCATCAAACAACACCTTGCAAGATGGCATTCACAAAGCATCAAACAACACCTTGCAAGATGGCATTCACAAAGCATCAAACAACACCTTGCAAGATGGCATTCACAAAGCATCAAACAACACCTTGCAAGATGGCATTCACAAAGCATCAACTATATACAACTAATTTACGTTATCAGAATCAAACTGAAAGTGCGTGTATCTAGTTAATGTCATTGTTCATTCAGCTCACTGTAAATACGAGGGATGATCATGATCAATACATTAACCATCGTAGCATTCTATCAAGCTTGTATAGGATATAAGCCGAAAACGATCCAATATGTCAAATATTGGACTGTGTGAGAGGCATAGCACCGAACACAGTGCCAATATTTTACATATTGGATCCGTTTGAGGCTTATATCTTACTTAAAACATACATTTATATAACAAGATCTTACTAATTAAAATTGTTAATTTCATACATTTACGCATAGGATTTATTATAATACTCTGGCCTTTTGAAAGCAGTCTAATATTAATAATAATGGACTGCTAGTACAAAGTTATGACATGACGACAATGTTTTAAGTAGTGAGAACCACCCGACTGTACAAATAACTTCTCAGTAAGCAATGATAGGAATGTTTTCAAATTCTTTCGACAATCTCCAGTTTGTTCAACCAGTACACTGTGGCAAAAATCGAGCTCATCTCATGAACCAATGTTTGGAATGCTACCATAAGTTGTTCAGTAGCAACCTTACACCAACCGCTACCATGTTTGTTGAAATGGGGTCACTGGAGTAATAAACTAGGTACGCTTATAGGAATACCGTAAAACTTAATTATTACTAAAAGGCTGTCCCATCAGGTCTATTGGTCTCTGGTGGTTTATTCAAACTAATTTACAGTGATATAAGGTCAAAAGATCTTTACCTTTTTTAATCAGGGTACTGTTGACATTTTAATTCAAATTGTTTCATATTCCCGGTTACCTCTTTTGTACATTTGTCTTCATTCATTTATTCTCCTACATTAAATTTATTTGAAGTTGTTTCAAGATTATGTAAGCAACCAATTAAGGATTAGTAAAACGTAACATTGCAGGTGAGTAGAATGAATTCAGTCGCATATAATTTGGCATATGTACACCAAAACAAGATGGTGGCTGAAAACCATAGGACGTTTCCATATAGGATATAAAATTGACATTTATGACTAAACAGACTAAAAAATCCTTGAAAATTGGGAGGGTGACTTTTTTATAGATCAGAAAAACAGGTATTTATTAGATACGATTAATCATTAATGCTTTACAAATACTCTGTTCATGCCAAAGTTGTGGACCGCGAGTGTGTGGGACAACCTGTACAATTACAAGTATGCAGTCAACAATAACTTTATTCAGCTATATCTGTTCAATCAATAACTTTATAAAACTATCTATCTGAAGCTGAAGTGAAACGATTGCTTGAAGCTGAGAGATCTGCTCGAGATTTAAGAAATCTTTCATAAAGTATTGGCCTAGGCAAACAATGCATCAGTGCTAAACGTATCATATCCTTTGTTGAACAGCAATCTCCACCATACAACTACACAAATCATCTTACAACATGGACCAACCAGAATGTCCTCATCCGTGGAACTCACCTTCACACCAAGCTTCATTGATCCATTCATGATTCACATTTGGATAATTTGACAGCATTCTGCTAGACTGTCATCCAGATTGGTTCGTTGATTGTCATCCAGATTGGTTCGTTGTTTCATTTTTTTTGGGAGGGTATTTTCTATTTTTCTTTCATTTAATTATTTTAAGTTTTACTTCTAGAACTTCCATCATTCTAAGATAAGATCATGATCACATTTTAATCTGGTCTTGCAATCAATGTTCCGGTATTTAGTCATTTTAATCAAATGATTGGACGTGGATTGTGATAAAAACTGTTCACATCTGTGCAACAAACTCCATCTCCATTTTATCAGCGATGTCCACAATAAGAATGTCTGTAATACTTGTGTACAATGTTTTTAATGTCGTCTGCTGTTTTCTTGTTATCTTGTTCAAGCTGATATCGAGAATGTGAAGCTTGCGTCTGCTACGAGATTCAATGAAGACTCTTGCAGCTGTGATCAGATCCTCCCCTAGGATACCACATTCACTGTACAAACAAAGTAAATGTATATTACGTCTAAACCAGTAATATCAATAGTGGGAATCACAATCTCCTGATCAAATAGAATACTCACTACCAGCTAAACTAACAAGAAATTACTATGTATAATAAACCAGTAGAATTCATTTGCACCAAGACTGTTGCATGGACGGACTGACTTGAATGTTGCATGGACTGACTGACTTGACTGTTGCATGGACTGACTGACTTGAATGTTGCATGGACTGACTGACTTGACTGTTGCATGGACTGACATGAATGTTGCATGGACTGACATGAATGTTGCATGGACTGACTTGAATGTTGCATGGACTGACTGACTTGACTGTTGCATGGACTGACTGACTGACTTGAATGTTGCATGGACTGACTGACTTGACTGTTGCATGGACTGACTTGAATGTTGCATGGACTGACTGACTTGACTGTTGCATGGACTGACTGACTTGAATGTTGCATGGACTGACTGACTTGACTGTTGCATGGACTGACATGAATGTTGCATGGACTGACATGAATGTTGCGTGGACTGACTTGAATGTTGCATGGACTGACTGACTTGACTGTTGCATGGACTGACATGAATGTTGCATGGACTGACTTGAATGTTGCATGGACTGACTTGAATGTTGCATGGACTGACTGACTTGACTGTTGCATGGACTGACTGACTTGAATGTTGCGTGGACTGACTGACTTGAATGTTGCATAGACTGACATGAATGTTGCGTGGACTGACTTGAATGTTGCGTGGACTGACTGACTTGAATGTTGCATAGACTGACATGAATGTTGCGTGGACTGATTTGAATGTTGCATGGACTGACTGTTGCATGGACTGACTGACTGTTGCATGGACTGACTGACTGACTGTTGCATGGACTGACTGACTGACTATTGCATGGACTGACTGACTGTTGCATGGACTGACTGACTGACTATTGCATGGACTGACTGACTGTTGCATGGACTGACTGACAGTTGCATGGACTGACGGACTGACTGACTGACTGTTGCATGGACTGACTGACTGACTGACTATTGCATGGACTGACTGACTGTTGCATGGACTGACTGACTGTTGCATGGACTGACTGACTTGAATGTTGCATGGACTCACTGACTTGAATGTTGCATAGACTGACATGAATGTTGCGTGGACTGACTTGAATGTTGCGTGGACTGACTGACTTGAATGTTGCATAGACTGACATGAATGTTGCGTGGACTGACTTGAATGTTGCGTGGACTGACTGACTTGAATGTTGCATAGACTGACATGAATGTTGCGTGGACTGACTGACTTGAATGTTGCATGGACTGACATGAATGTTGCGTGGACTGATTTGAATGTTGCATGGACTGACTGTTGCATGGACTGACTGACTGTTGCATGGACTGACTGACTGACTGTTGCATGGACTGACTGACTGACTATTGCATGGACTGACTGACTGTTGCATGGACTGACTGACTGACTATTGCATGGACTGACTGACTGTTGCATGGACTGACTGACAGTTGCATGGACTGACGGACTGACTGACTGACTGTTGCATGGACTGACTGACTGACTGACTATTGCATGGACTGACTGACTGTTGCATGGACTGACTGACTGTTGCATGGACTGACTGACTTGAATGTTGCATGGACTCACTGACTTGAATGTTGCATAGACTGACATGAATGTTGCGTGGACTGACTTGAATGTTGCGTGGACTGACTGACTTGAATGTTGCATAGACTGACATGAATGTTGCGTGGACTGACTTGAATGTTGCGTGGACTGACTGACTTGAATGTTGCATAGACTGACATGAATGTTGCGTGGACTGACTGACTTGAATGTTGCATGGACTGACTGACTGACTGACTGACTGACTGACTGACTGACTGACTGACTGACTGTTGCATGGACTGACTGACTGACTGACTGTTGCATGGACTGACTGACTGACTATTGCATGGACTGACTGACTGACTGTTGCATGGACTGACTGACTGACTGTTGCATGGACTGACTGACTGACTGTTGCATGGACTGACTGACTGTTGCATGGACTGACTTGAATGTTGCATGGACTGACTGACTGACTGTTGCATGGACTGACTGACTGTTGCATGGACTGACTGACTGTTGCATGGACTGACTTGAATGTTGCATGGACTGACTGACTGTTGCATGGACTGACTTGACTGTTGCATGGACTGACTGACTGTTGCATGGACTGACAAGACTGTTGCATGGACTGAATGTTGCATGAACTGACTTGAATGTTGCATGGACTGACTGACTGTTGCATGGACTGACTGACTGACTGTTGCATGGACTGACTGACTGTTGCATGGACTGACTGACTGACTGTTGCATGGACTGACTTGAATGTTGCATGGACTGACTTGAATGTTGCATGGACTGACTTGAATGTTGCATGAACTGACTTGAATGTTGCATGGACTGACTGACTGTTGCATGGACTGACAAGACTGTTGCATGGACTGACTGACTGTTGCATGGACTGACTGACTGTTGCATGGACTGACTGACTGTTGCATGGACTGACTGACTGTTGCATGAACTGACAAGACTGTTGCATGGACTGACAAGACTGTTGCATGGACTGACTGACTGACTGTTGCATGGACTGACTGACTGTTGCATGGACTGACGGACTGTTGCATGGACTGACAAGACTGTTGCATGAACTGACTGACTGTTGCATGGACTGATGGACTGACTGACAGACTGTTGCATGGACTGACTGACTGACTGACTGTTGCATGGACTGACAAGACTGTTGCATGAACTGACGGACTGTTGCATGGACTGACAAATGGGGATTGTAAATTGGTGCACCACTTTCACAAGCTCCCTTGAGTTTTTATTTGGTGCAAAGAAGATCTACCAAAATAATCATAAAGCATTTGTTGTTATAAGTTTTTGTTTCTTTGCAAAACCATACACGATGCAGGCCATTGTTTCATCCTCAGTCGTGTTCACACTTCGTATGAATTGAATATGAAAGTCGCTGTAGTAGTTGAAACAGCGATTAGATTCATTTCAAGTCCTCTGGAACATTGCGGGGAAATTGTGCTAAAATGCACAAAAATGAGCATCATGGAAAACTTAAAACAGATGTCAAATTATAGCATCAGTCCAACTTTATATGATCATGGAAGATCCCAGGTACCCTCTGAGTATTGTGTCCGGCATGGGTGAGCACCCACAGAGAACCACTGATCTTCCAGAAGCCCCACCATTACCAGGTATGTGGATTATGACTGTATGTAATTAATGTAGCATAAGTCTTATTAACGGTCCATTACCTGATGTCCAGACATGTAATCTGATTACACTCCGATGTAAGTACAGACACCAGAACATCTCTGCCTACTTCACCTGATAAGGAAAACAAAACAATGGTTGGTGTCTATATACATAACCATGAAATCAATGTATCCAACCTCCCACTCCGACCCTCCTTGTTGAAGTTAAGGTACAAGTATGACTTACGGGTAAAAATAATAATGTACCGGAAGAAAAATATCTAAATGAGATTTTTTTTATTTATCTCAGTTTGAAAAATGTACAAGCTTATTATTTTCCCCTACAGGCAAAATGGCATAACATGAAACTGGTCATTTTGTTCGTTTCTCTGCAAAATAATGTCACATAATTTTGCATTGTAGCCTACATGTATGGGGAAAATAACACAACTGTAATTATTGATTTCCTAACAAGAGAACATATTTACGTTGCTATTGCATTTCCTTTGATGAAACATATGTGCCCTGATTGTATACATTTTCGCATGAGGGTTTCCAACTAATGACAGGCAGCTGATGCACATTCACAGTGCTCATCGTGAGAAAAGGCATGTCTTACAGTTTACGCTGTTCCAAGGATGATATATTTACCTGTTCCAAACGTTGCAAATCTGGACTGAAAACATTTTAAATGCAAAGCGTGCTATATTTTCATTTTCGGTCTCCACACAGTTTAACCACGCCCAATAAAGTTTATACCCCGATGAAAACTATTAATTCGCGATTCATTACTTAATTGAAAACAAAAAAGGCCAACAATATTTTTCTTCCAGTTATGTGCAGTACAGATTTTAGAGATGATGCGTCCATTGAGCCCGCTTTGGGTGTTCTTCAAATGGTGGCAGCATTACAAAGTGACACGATTATAATTTGGATAAATTCATTGCTATGACAATCAAATTTTGTGCATATGTACACCGCCATCAAATATCATGATGAAACTGGTCATGACACACAACTCGTGAATTACACGTACATGACATGTGTATATTACAGGTACATGACATGTGTATATTACAGGTACTTGACATGTGTATATTACAGGTACATGACATGTGTATATTACAGGTACTTGACATGTGTATATTACAGGTACATGTCATGTGTATATTACAGGTACATGACATGTGTATATTACAGGTACATGACATGTGTATATTACAGGTACATGACATGTGTATATTACAGGTACATGACATGTGTATATTACAGGTACATGACATGTGTATATTACAGGTACATGACATGTGTATATTACAGGTACATGTCATGTGTATATTACAGGTACATGACATGTGTATATTACAGGTACATGACATGTGTATATTACAGGTACATGACATGTGTATATTACAGGTACATGACATGTGTATATTACAGGTACATGACATGTGTATATTACAGGTACATGTCATGTGTATATTACAGGTACATGACATGTGTATATTACAGGTACATGACATGTGTATATTACAGGTACATGTCATGTGTATATTACAGGTACATGACATGTGTATATTACAGGTACATGACATGTCTATATTAGGTACATGACATGTGTATATTACAGGTACATGACATGTGTATATTACAGGTACTTGACATGTGTATATTACAGGTACATGTCATGTGTATATTACAGGTACATGACATGTGTATATTACAGGTACTTGACATGTGTATATTACAGGTACATGTCATGTGTATATTACAGGTACATGACATGTGTATATTACAGGTACATGACATGTGTATATTACAGGTACATGACATGTGTATATTACAGGTACATGTCATGTGTATATTACAGGTACATGTCATGTGTATATTACAGGTACATGACATGTGTATATTACAGGTACATGACATGTGTATATTACAGGTACATGACATGTATATATTACAGGTACATGACATGTGTATATTACAGGTACATGACATGTATATATTACAGGTACATGACATGTGTATATTACAGGTACATGACATGTCTATATTAGGTACATGACATGTGTATATTACAGGTACATGACATGTGTATATTACAGGTACATGACATGTGTATATTACAGGTACATGACATGTGTATATTACAGGTACATGTCATGTGTATATTACAGGTACATGACATGTGTATAGTACAGGTACATGACATGTGTATATTACAGGTACATGACATGTATATATTACAGGTACATGACATGTGTATATTAGGACGGATCTGTAGCCCAGTGGTAACACGCTGGACTGGTAATCCAGGGATCGCAGGTTCGATCCCCCATCTGATCCTAATAAAATGAACAGTCTTTCAGATGGGACGTTAAACCGAGGTCTCGTGTCAGTGCTTTACACTGTGCACGTAAAAGAACCAGAGGAGACTCTGGAATGGGTCTCTCTCTGTATCATTGCACTATCCTCCAAAATCTAAAATGATTAATATCTTCAGGAGGTGTCGCTCATATGGGCAACCGGTAGTGACGATAAATAAACGTAAAACACACACAAAAAATGTATATTAGGTACATGACATGTGTATATTAGGTACCACAAACTTGTGTCCATCAAAAATCACTGGTGTACAGTAAAGTGGTAACATTTTCTATTAGAAGGCAATGTCGCCATGGCGATACAGGTTCAGACCCCAGTTCATTTATATACCGATATGTAGTGAAATTCCATCATCATTTGATGGCAGACACCCAAGGTTTACCCACCATTTATTTGAGACATGAACCACAAACCTGTTGAACAGATACACTCCTAGCATATCGTGGAAGTCGTGATAGCACAGTGGTAGCATGTTTGCTGTGAAAGGCCCGGAGTTCGAGCCCTGCTGGAGCCGTTACTATTGTGCCCTTAGGCAAGGCATTTAAATTCCATGTTGTCTCTTCTCTCTCCCTTGTGGCAATGAATTCTATCAGGAATGAGGTCTCGAGTGTGATTAATATAAGTTGTAAGAACTTGTTTCACAATCGAGCTAAAATAAATTTGTATAAACTACTACTGGCAATTAGCTTATAGTAGCAAAACACTTGATAATAATGAGCAGACTTACCTAAATTCACTTCTCCAAGAGACAAAGTTCTCAAATGTTTGTTCTTTACAAGAAGTTGGAGACAGTCGTGCATATTTCCTGAAGATAAAGAAGCAAGTACAGTGTTCACTGAACAGAACAGGCAGCTGGTGAAGGGGGAGAGATGGGCAGATAATGAATTAATGGACATTTGGTAAAAGGAAGGTCAGTTGATGAATTGGTGAATAGATGATTAAGCTTATTTACCCTCGCCTCCGGCGAACCATATGGGCGAGCGACTAGAATAGGTACTGAATAGATGATGAATTGGTGAATAGATGATGAATTTGTGAATAGATGATGAATTGGTGAATAGATGATGAATTGGTGAATAGATGATGAATTGGTGAATAGGTGGTGAATAGATGATGAATTGGTGAATAGATGATGAATTGGTGAATAGGTGGTGAATAGATGATGAATTGGTGAATAGATGATGAATAGATGATGAATTTGTGAATAGATGATGAATTGGTGAATAGATGATGAATTTGTGAATAGATGATGAATTGGTGAATAGGTGATGAATTGGTGAATAGATGATGAACAGATGGGCATATGATGATCGTAGTATCGGCTGAACAACAACCACCTTCTAGTCTGGGAAAAGTTGTTGATATATTTTACCTTGTCCGTCTTACAGGTATATTTATTTAACACACAAAACCATTAATTGAGCCGTATTGAGTTTCTGATAATAATATTATTATCAAAGTCGATTTGCCAGTAGTAAAAATGTAGCATTGGGTCTCACCTGAGACAGCTAAGTAATGTAGCTGACCCGAGTGCTGTATATGTGTTATATTTGTGCAGTATGTTTGATTAAAATATGAAAAAATACGGTTGTCATTTATTGCAATGTAGCTTGTAATAAAGAAATTGCTGATTGTTGAAAGAAATTGCGCTTTCATTACTTGTAGCCTAATGTAATGAAAAATGTACATACAATGTTTACAAGGCAATTTTTTTAGTTCCTGTGTTAAGAATGTAAGTGCATATATTTAGGGAATGAATCGAAGGTTAAATCGTTTCCATCGTGGTATGAACTACATTGGGTGTGTTAAAGTGTGTGGAGGCCGAAGAATTATATATATTATATCAAAAGAAATACTGCCCAACACAGTTACACTGCGACTGCATGCCCGTATCTGTGAGTGCACATGTAAGCTGCATATCATTAGTGAGGAAATTCATACGAAAATATATACGAACAGAGTATATACGTTCATTGAAAGAAATGCAATAGTGATGTAACTATTACCCAGTATATGTAGTTGGTTGATTTACCTGCTGCACATGGTCCTTGTATCTTTAGATATGACAAACCTCCAGCATATTTCAGGATCTGGCATATATCAATGTCTAAGTCATTCACAATGGGTGTAGTGAGAAATTCCAAATTGCTGAAACGAAATTGATTTGTATAAATTTGGTGTTTATTTGTTATTGCTACCGGTTACCAACATGAATGTCGCTCCTGGTGAATTAGCAATTTAAGTTTTGAGTGATAGTTCTTGATATAGGCATAGCCCCAATCCATAAGCTCCTCTTCTTTTATGTACATGGTTTTGTAAAGCTACGACATAAGACATTGTTTTAAAAGTCTCATCTGCAACATATCGATTGGTCATTTAGTTATGTATCCAAGGTGATTATTAATCCATTTCATTCTGGATACATTTATAGGCTTTTGCAAACAACATAGATCCAGATCAGCCGCAGCGTGACACTGCATGCTGATCAGGATCTATGTTGTTTGCTACATAGCAAGATCATCTGAATAGCAAACAGCATGCAGCCTGATCAGACGGCACATTCCGTGGCGGCTAATATGGCTCTATGTTGTTTGCAAATACTGTTTGAACGGTATCCAGAATCAAATGGGTTAAGGAGCGACTGTTCAAACATATAGTGTGTTCCAACACTTAGTAATATGTACAGTGCAACATATTCTGTACGTTGTTTTGTAATATTTTAGTTGTAACAATTGCATGTTCTATTTCATCCAGATATGAAATGTCAGTTTTTTACACCTAAGAACATTTAATGGTTAACTCTTGCATGCTAGCGGTGAAACAAATATCCTCTAAGCCCTCTTTATCTAAGTTATATGTCAAACCCATCGCGGGGATGTAGTCATATTCCTTCTATAATGTCTATTTCAGTAATTGATTTAGACTTCAACCCTTTATTGACTGTTGATAGTTAGTGCCTATTTCATATTACCTTCTGAAACAGACATCTAGCAGGGCAGCATATACTTCAGTTGTATCAATAGGTATATCTATCGAGGTACCATGCAGGTTGAGATGTGATAAGCTTCTATTACACTCGAGAAATGTAAACAATGCTCTGAACGTTCCTTCATCTGAGATAGCACCTTCCAGAACTTCAATCTGTTCAACAGCAAATGTTTGACCTGCAAAAATAAGAGGAGGACTATGACGGCCCAGAATTGCTCAACTGCAGAGTGACTGGTGCTGTGCACAAGGAAATATTATCTATACTACCATCTCTGTGGCTTAGTGGTTAAGGCACCCGCCTACGGAGCGGGAGGTCGAAGGTTCGAACCTCATCAGGGGTTCGTTCTGATATGGCCGGTTGGTGAATCGCCAGCTAGTTAAATAATGGTTACCAAGTGCCTATCAGCCTGGTGCCTGGCCTACAAGGATAGGATTCAGGAAGTACTGATGTTCATAAGTCAGTAACGGCTGACTCTTTCAATATAGATGAAACTATAATAAACAAACACTTTCAATATGGGTGACACTATAATAAACAAACACTTTCAATATGGGTGACACTATAATAAACAAACACTTTTAATATGGGTGACACTATAATAAACAAACACTTTCAATATGGGTGACACTATAATAAACAAACACTTTCAATGTGGGTGACACTATAATAAACAAACACTTTCAATAGGGGTGACACTATAATAAACAAACACTTTCAATAGGGGTGACACTATAATAAACAAACACTTTCAATAGGGGTGACACTATAATAAACAAACACTTTCAATAGGGGTGACACTATAATAAACAAACACTTTCAATAGGGGTGACACTATAATAAACAAACACTTTCAATAGGGGTGACACTATAATAAACAAACACTTTCAATAGGGTGACATTATAATAAACAAACACTTACAATATGGGTGACACTATAATAAACAAACACTTTCAATAGGGGTGACACTATAATAAACAAACACTTTCAATAGGGGTGACATTATAATAAACAAACACTTACAATATGGGTGACACTATAATAAACAAACACTTTCAATATGGATGACACTATAATAAACAAACACTTTCAATGTGGGTGACATTATAATAAACAAACACTTTCAATAGGGATGACACTATAATAAACAAACACTTTCAATAGGGGTGACACTATAATAAACAAACACTTTCAATAGGGGTGACATTATAATAAACAAACACTTACAATATGGGTGACACTATAATAAACAAACACTTTCAATAGGGGTGACACTATAATAAACAAACACTTTCAATAGGGGTGACATTATAATAAACAAACACTTACAATATGGGTGACACTATAATAAACAAACACTTTCAATATGGATGACACTATAATAAACAAACACTTTCAATGTGGGTGACACTATAATAAACAAACACTTTCAATAGGGATGACACTATAATAAACAAACACTTTCAATAGGGATGACACTATAATAAACAAACACTTTCAATATGGGTGACACTATAATAAACAAACACTTTCAATATGGGTGACACTATGATAAACAAACACTTTCAATATGGGTGACACTATAATAAACAAACACTTTCAATAGGGATGACACTATAATAAACAAACACTTTCAATATGGGTGACACTATAATAAACAAACACTTTCAATATGGGTGACACTATAATAAACAAACACTTTCAATATGGGTGACACTATAATAAACAAACACTTTCAATATGGGTGACACTATAATAAACAAACACTTTCAATAGGGGTGACACTATAATAAACAAACACTTTCAATAGGGGTGACACTATCATAAACAAACACTTTCAATATGGGTGACACTATAACAAACACACACTTTCAATATGGGTGACACTATAATAAACAAACACTTTCAATAGGGGTGACACTATAATAAACAAACACTTACAATATGGGTGACACTATAATAAACAAACACTTTCAATATGGGTGACACTATAATAAACAAACACTTTCAATATGGATGACACTATAATAAACAAACACTTTTAATATGGGTGACACTATAATAAACAAACACTTTCAATATGGGTGACACTATAATAAACAAACACTTTCAATATGGGTGACACTATAATAAACATACACTTTCAATATGGGTGACACTATAATAAACAAACACTTTCAATAGGGGTGACACTATAATAAACAAACACTTTCAATAGGGGTGACATTATAATATACAAACACTTACAATATGGGTGACACTATAATAAACAAACACTTTCAATATGGATGACACTATAATAAACAAACACTTTCAATGTGGGTGACACTATAATAAACAAACACTTTCAATAGGGATGACACTATAATAAACAAACACTTTCAATATGGGTGACACTATAATAAACAAACACTTTCAATATGGGTGACACTATAATAAACAAACACTTTCAATATGGGTGACACTATAATAAACAAACACTTTCAATAGGGGTGACACTATAATAAACAAACACTTTCAATATGGGTGACACTATAATAAACAAACACTTTCAATATGGGTGACACTATAATAAACAAACACTTTCAATATGGGTGACACTATAATAAACAAACACTTTCAATATGGGTGAAACTATAATAAACAAACACTTTCAATAGGGGTGACACTATAATAAACAAACACTTTCAATATGGGTGACATTATAATAAACAAACACTTTCAATATGGGTGACACTATAATAAACAAACACTCTACTCTCATTATCCATCACAAATGGAGAAAGTAATGCTTCAGGTTTTTTTCATTCCATTTTTATTTTCTATCAACATAGAATAATTCAAAATCAATATATGCAAACAATACAATGTACTACTCACATAAAATTATGACTTTTATATAGTATATTCATGCTATAGCGCGCACACATTAACCCATTTCATTCTGGATACATTTAAAGGCTTTTGCAAACAACATAGATCCAGATCAGCCGCAGTGTGACGCTGCGTGCTGATCAGGATCTATGTTGTTTGCTACATAGCCAAGTGTCTTAGCAAGATCATCTGAATAGCAAACAGCATAGAGCCTGATCAGACGAAACGTTCCATGGCGGCTAATCTGGCTCTATGTTCTTTGCAAATACTGTTTGAACGGTATCCAGAATGAAATGGATTAAATAACATTATTTATTCTAATACTTGGTAGCTTGAACAATGAAGTGTCAGTGTAGGTAAGTTATTAATTAATTTGACGAGGACCTTTTTGATTGACAGGATCGTGTCACGGTGGGGTAATCTCGTTAGTTCATCGACTCGCTGACAAAATGTTATCAGAAGAAATCACAAAGTTAATCTCTTTTTATGAGATGCCAACAGTTATTTCAATTGAAATATTGTAGCCAAATTATAAGGAAAGTGATGTTCTTTATAGCGATATATTGTTTTACATGGTACCATTTGATTTACGAAAGTTATCAAAACAATTTGTGTGCTCTCATTTGTAAACAAACAAAACTGGCAGACTTTTTAATGGTATTCTTGATGTAATGGTGTGATGGTAAACCAGTGTTGTACTTAATTGTGTGGCGAAAATGTCCATTGTTTAAAAGTTAAATACAGATATGGTCCATCCAGATGGCTGAGGTTTTATATTTTAAACAATGATATAAAGTTTGGGATATATTTGCAGCAGAAAATGGCAATGTAGGTGGAAATTGTCTATTTGTTCACAAATATCTGGGTTGTTGCCTCTTTAGTTGCCAGTTATAATGCTACTATATTACAAATTAAACACTAAAATGTATATTTTGGGATGGCTTAGAGCAATGTGATTGCTTTTATGCAAATTCTAAATATTATGTTTTTATTAATTTACAATCGATGCATTTATCTACATCAACGGATAGACAAAGACTGAAATTTATCTATATGAGAAGTCTCATCATCTACGGCAGAGCAAAAACGATTCAAACCCTCAAATTTGACATGGTGGCCTAGACATTATAGAATGGCCTGGGACGAGAAATGGCCAACCACGGTATCAAAAGAAACCAAGTTCTTGTACTAATTTCAGGTGTACCAAATTTGTATCAAAATATTGGGTACAATATAAAAATGCTACAGTGTTCACACGTGTCTTACTTTTTTGTCTAGTGATCTATCGGTACTGTGCATTTTTTTAAATTATGAATAGGAATCAAGCAACTAATTACTTTCATTAAACTGTAACTTGTCACCAAGCATGAATAAAATGCAATAAATGATTAACATGCAGCATGATGCTGTGATAAAGCCCATCAATTGTGACTTCAAGTTACCAATGTTTTACTGTATTCAAATATTTGAAACAACTCTGTGTATGTATTAATATTCTAGGAACTAGGTGATACAAGTTTTACTGACATAGTGATACGTAACATTTACACAGCCAGAATACCCAATCAACTAGGACAACGTCATTTAGTTCTGGTAAAACAATTGTCTACAATATGTGCAATGTAATGCTTACCTGTAAACTTCCCAAAATCAAAGTCCAGATGCATCGCTTCATGAAATACTAAACAAAGACATTTCATTGGCTCCCTTAGTGGATCTCTGAAATGGACACATTTTTCTCAGAAAATTTGAACGTCATTGAAAGGGTTATAATCATGTACAATTGAGAGGATGAAGAAATGAGATTTGCTCAATACTCATAACTCTTTGCACACTAGCAGTGAAAATAACAAGTCAAATATGTCATGCAATTTCATTAGAATTGTGTCGTATTTCCACAGTTTTCAGTTGCACATAAGAAACACACATTAATTAACCCATTTCATTCTGGATACCGTTCAAACAGTATTTACAAAGAACATAGAGCCAGATCAGTCGCCATGGAAATTGCCTTCTGATCAGGCTCTATGCTGTTTGCTATTCAGATGATCTTGCCAAGACACTTGGCTATGTAGCAAACAACATAGATCCTGATCAGCACGCAGCGTCACGCTGCGGCTGATCTGGATCTATGTTGTTTGCAAAAGCCATTAAATATATCCAGAATGAAATGGGTTAATTATCACCTGCTACAATTGTTTATAGCTTTTATGTTACCCAGCAAGCAAAGAGTTCATACACATGGTACATTCAATAAAATTACCATGATCGGTTTCTCAAAAATGTAATGTGTGTGTTTTACGTTTATTTATCATCGCTACCGGTTGCCCATATGAGCGACGCCTCCTGAAGAGATTAATCATTTTAGATATTTGGAGGATAGTGCAATGATACAGACAGAGATCCATTCCAGAGTCTCCTCTGGTTCTTTTACGTGCACGGTGTAAAGCACCAACACGAGACCTCGGTTTAATGTCCAATCTGAAAGACTGTTAAATATATCAGGGTCAGACGGGGGATCGAACCTGGATTCAAAATGTAATCTTACTATTTATAGCAATGTGTCTGCTTTCAAGAACATGCATCTCAATACAACATGCCATGGCAAATTTAATGATATTACAGGGCCTAAAGCCAACTTCTTCAGAATAGAACGAAGCTTACGGAGGGAGGGAGAAGGTTGTTGACTCCATTGGGTAACCTCTATAATATTAAAAATGGTAGAAATGATTCAGCGTAGGAATACTATCGGTAGTTCTCCCAAATCTACCTCTTAACTTAAACCCTGATGCAGTCTGCACATACCTCATTGGAATTGAGCATTAATTGCGCATGAACAAATTAAAAATTCTATCAACCTATATAAAAATGTCACACTATCCAAAATCGAACAGAAGTGTCGGAAAGATATAAACCGTTACATTTGATCTAATTAGCATATTTTGTATTTATTATGGTAATTTGCAATTAATATACTTATAACTGTGCATCTTTGGAAGCTACCGTAAGGTAATTCATTTACACACACACAATGAATTTTCTTTAATGTACAGAAGAAAACTTTGAATTTGAAAGTTCAAATTATGCAAATTAACTTAATCAGACAGTTCTGTGATATAAAACTTATAAAAGTAAGTATTTCCATACCTGAATACTTCAAACAACCCGCATATCAGCTCATTCATTATTGTGTTTGTAATTAATTCTTCTCCATTAAGAGTTAAATGTGTCAATTTCCGCAACGCTGTACCAAACCAATCTTGCCGACACAAGGAATATTCTGCAGTAGGAAAGATATCGGCATTGTGTAACAGTCATAGTTTATTCTGCAGTAGGTAAGATATCAGCATTGTGTAACAGTCATAGTTTATTCTGCAGTAGGTAAGATATCGGCATTGTGTAACAGTCATAGTTTATTCTGCAGTAGGTAAGATATCGGCATTGTGTAACAGTCATAGTTTATTCTGCAGTAGGTAAGATATCGGCATTGTGTAACAGTCATAGTTTATTCTGCAGTAGATAAGATATCGGCATTGTGTAACAGTTATAGTTTATTCTGCAGTAGGTAAGATATCGGCATTGTGTAACAGTCATAGTTTATTCTGCAGTAGGAAAGATATCGGCATTGTGTAACAGTCATAGTTTATTCTGCAGTAGATAAGATATCAGCATTGTGCAACAGTAATAGTTTATTCTGCAGTAGGTAAGATATCGGCATTGTGTAACAGTTATAGTTTATTCTGCAGTAGGTAAGATATCAGCATTGTGGAACAGTTTATTCTGCAGTAGATAAGATATCGGCATTGTGTAACAGTTACAGTTTATTCTGCAGTAGGTAAGATATCAGCATTGTGTAACAGTTTATTCTGCAGTAGGTAAGATATTGGCATTGTGTAACAGTTACAGTTTAACCATTTCCCTCATAGAAGCACCTCTTGATGCCATTGCCAATACGACATACATTGATAATGTTGTAGCCAATACCAATGTTCATAATAAAGTCCAGCATCTCATGTAGTCCCAGTAATATCTATGGAGGTGGGATAGATATGGCGACTACGTATCCACTGCATGATAGCTAAATGGCTGTCATTTGTATGGAGACATAATAGTATACTTAAATAGAATGTTACTTACCGGGATTGCTCCACAGTCTGATGTTCAGTTTTTTTATACCATTTTCTTTAAACTGTTCGCTGGTAAGGAATTTGATATCATTATCATATAGGGTAGCTTCAACACCTTCAACACGTTCAACAACAGCTTGCTGCGGTCTGTACGATGCACTCTGACTACGAGCAGCAATTCTTTCTTCTGGCCTACTATTTATCGATCGTTCAGACAAGTAAAACTTGTGCAATAAATGTCCGCTTTGGAAGCATATGCTGTTTAACTGTTTACATGATGATAAATATTGCATCAGATCAGTGTCAAATGCATTACTTCTCACATTCCTTATTCTAACATCTAAATGATGAACATTTTGCACAATAGCTTGTCCAATGAGCTTGGATCTAATTAATGTAACACGTGGCCATCTGATTGTCAGGCTCGGGGAAAACTGCAGATAAAACTCCAAATCTGTATTACATCTGCAATTAGTATCTGTAAAACAAAACCAGAATGTCACGAAACAATAGTGTCTATGTGAGTGCACAATGCACAGTAAACAAGCAGCTTCAGTGAATTGATGACCACAGCGAAAGATTATTGTTATATTTCGGGTTTTACGCCTGCATCAGCACCATTTCGGGCTATATCGCCGGCGGGCAGTTTACCTAACAACACCTTTCCTGGGCAGGCTCCAGCGGTTAACCAGTACTTGGGTGCACCAACCTCCGTAAGAAACTGCCAACTTTTTCATATAAAGAGACACGGTCTGAGCGGGGCTCGAACCCGTGACCATCAATGATGATAGGTTACAGTGGTATACAAGTCAGCGACCTTAACCACTCGACCACGGAGGCGGACTCCACAGCGAAAGAAAGTCTTAGTTTGATAGGCACAACAAATATATGGGAACTTACTATGCTTCACAGTTTCTAAAATCCATGGTGGGGGAAAAAGTCGAGCATCAGTGAATAAAGCACTAATGGATCCATGGTTTGCAGTTGGGGTGGAGGAGGGGCAGTAAATGACCGCATATGGAGGTCCAGTGGTGTAATCCGCCAAATGTATGTTTGTATTTATTTAATACATTCTGGTGCACTGATGTGGATAATTATAAAATGTGACCAGCCACCCTTACAATTCCACCTTCTGATAGGTATGATGAAAATAGGAAGGCCCGGACTGCTCAACACAGTCCAGAGTTCCAACTAATTATTATATCTATATAATGGATAGAACATAGACCATTACTTCATCCAAGCAAAGTATTCTGAACATATGCTCAACTAGACTATAGAAAACTGTAGGAATAAACAGGAGTAGGATCAAGGCCGCTATAAATACAAATGGATAATGAAGTATTGCAATGCAACTGGATGGCAGCAATAGAGTGGTATGTGTATACCTGAAGACAATTGTCATAAAGATATGAGTGGGAGGAGGGGGTACTAGGGCTAAGGACACATCATCTCACCAGAGTGAACTTTGTTGCCAAGTTATTTGAAAATTAAAGATATGCTGTCGACAACTTCAATATATCTAAAATAGTTGACCGTTAACCTCTGGGTGTGACCTTGACTTTTGGTAGTAGGAACCAGAGTCTTGGACATGACATGTCATATTCATGTGGCAGATATTTGTGTATAGTTATAAATATATACGGTAGTTAGAAATCGCTCCATGCATGACAAAACTACAGCTCTAAAGTGCTCTATGTATTATACAAGTACAAATCCGATCACTCAAACTTACCCATGTCCCACATATTTCCCAAATGAAACATCATTTCACTACACAGATGTCGCATGTAGATGACCTGAGGTGTCTGGTAACAATTGTCCAACACATGGCAGTTGGTTAGTATAAAATAGTGTTTTCTGAATTTTTGTCGTCCAAAGAGTTTCAACACATGCTTTTCCCATACACAGCTTGTATGAATACCTAAAACAAGGCAGGCATAAATGAGGATTTTGATAAATTAGAACAAAACATATTAACCCATTTCATTCTGGATACATTTAAAGGCTTTTGCAAACAAAATAAATCCAGATCAGCGAAAGCGTGATACTGCAGGCTGATCAGGATCTATGTTGTTTGCTACATAGTCAAGTGTCTTAGCAAGATCATCTGAATAGCAAACAGCATAGAGCCTGATCAGACGGCATGTTCCGTGGAGGCTGATCCGGCTCTATGTTCTTTGCAAATACTGTTTGAATGGTATCCAGAATCAAATGGGTTAATATAAAATTGTGTTAAGCTTCAAGTAACTTTGATGTTTTACGTCATTCCCCCAACACCATTTCTGATCATGTTGCAATGTGTACATGTAACTGTATGGCATGATCAAGCTAGTAGGGTGATTTTAAAGAACTAGTCGCCATGTACTGCCTCACTTCACTACAACTATGAGTTCAAGAAGAGTTTTAAATATAGATTATTACAGACAATGTTCTGAGACAAACAAACTTCCTTGTATTCCTTAACCCTTCCCTCCACATAATATGGGCGTACAGTCAAACTTGTGTTAGTGGTCACATCTACTAATTTCCAATTTCCAGAATCCCAATATGTTGTTTTATTATACCGTTTGACCTCTATTAAGCAGCTACCTGTGCTAAGCAGCCACTTTATGTGATTTCCTTGGCTGTCTGCTTAAGACAATTTTGATTGGAGATAATGTTACGACTGGTGTGACAACCAATAATTCAAAATAGGTCAAAATATCGCACCAAATAATGGTGGATTTGCCACCGTGACTCAGTAGGTCTACCAGTTGTTACTTATACTATTAGTAATGGAGAAACATCGACAATGACACTGTGAAGTCAGCATATGTGTATCATATAGTAGGTTTGCGTGCCGAGTTCATTGTGTCGTTGTCGACAGGCCAGATCTTGACTCACCAGCTATGTCACACCAATATGAATTTGGTAGCTACGCCCCTGCATAAACATCACACAACACCTTTATCGCTTCCCACAAATACCCATAGATATTGACTATTGAGAATATAGTACAGTGTGCCGATTGCTTATCAGCAGTATAGAAATAAAATGAGTAATTGGTCTCTTCTGTTGTGGAATAAATGGTCAGGTCTTGCTTTAATGTGTAGTATAACACCTGTTTTACCCATATATGGTAGAGGGATACAATAGTATACATGTGTACATACTGCTATATAATACCAACAGTTTGCAGGTTATAGCATACAGTATACACTAACACAAACATGCCAATTTCATGACAATGAATAATAAAACATTATTAAAAATTTATAAAAAATCAAATTTACTTGCATTGAAATAAATGCACAACAAGTTCTACTTAGCCAGACATGTGTATGGGTATTTTAACCCTTAAAATGTTTATAACAACAGTTGCCTCATGAAAGAAAAGTGCACCAAAGTTTTTTTGTTTTTTTCTAAGTAACTAGTGTGGCTAACATCAAGATAATATACCGATACATGATGACATATTAAATGATTTGTGTGAAAATATCGCAACTGAATGCAGCTAGTATTTATCTGTTTCTGTTACTGGAGAAATGGGCACCTGGGTAGAACCACTAACCTACCACAATCCAGTTGGATAGTTTCCTGACATGAAATAATTTGATATTCCCAATGGGATTTGAACCTACAGTAGTGAGGGGCAAGTGACTTGAAGTGAACAACAATCACCACTTGGCCACCTAATTGTTCATGATCACAACCTCTTCCAAATCTACTATAATTAAACATAATTATATGACTTAAAGTAAAGTGAGAACAGCTTCCAATCTTCAGAAATAACACCAATATCCCCATTGCATCTTTTAAATGATAAGACTTCATTTACTGGTACTTACATGCCTTTTCAAAGATGGTGGAGTATCGTAAAAGATCATAAGTGCTCAAATGCCACTTAAAGTCGTCCAGTATTTCGTTCGGAAAGTCTGAAAATAACATGATATATATATAGCTTAACTTACATAGCGATCATTTGACAAGAACGTGTCATGTATATATTATCTTTCATATATAGTGTGACCCCTTCTTAAACACATTCAGTACTATTCATTGTTTATGTCTGCCTTTGGCAACACTATGCTCATGTTCATCAATTTAAATAAGTTGTATTATGCAAATGTCATGACATTGTCCAATGATCTTCATTTACAAATACTAGTACCGGTTTCAAGATTGCAATATAATTATATATGTATGAAAATACTCACATGACAAATGTTCTGCTGCGAATATCGAGCTATTCTTTGCCACCGCCTTCAGACATAACTGTCTCAGTGATGAGGTACATACATCAAGAGTCTCAAATGCATGCTTGTTGCAGTCACAGGCAGGACAGCTTGTCAATGAATCTGAATCCTACAATAATATTTTTCATAAGAATGTAGTGATCCACCAGTCGGGAAGGGCCACAACTAGTGTTGCTAAAACTTGAGGCCTAACCCATGACAGGTCAGCACAATGAAGTCTATCTATCTTCCCCTAATGTCAAACCCCTCGCGGGGATGTAGACATGTTACGCGTCAAAAAACCACAAAGAAGTTAAAATGATGAGTAGTTAAAAGCAAAATATAAAACGGTAATGGAAAATAAGTTGGGTTAAAAGTTTAAAAGCAGCTAGGCAGAACAACTAGGGGCTGGCATGATCAATACAGCAAGCAGTCTTATTGAATTGCTCTATGGTAGGGAGCTCTATGGCAATGACCAGGGGAGATGGTTCCAATGATAAATGGTTCTTGGAAAAAAGGACAATTTGTAGCCTGGGTTCCAGTCTGTTGATTTTTCACTAACTTCTGGCAAAATATATCGATGCCTGTTCCCAGGCTAGAAAATGTGTAATAGTCTGTAGTTGCTGTAATTAACCTATAGCTTAAGGAAGTCTCGGAGCCATATACCAGATGGGGTCTAACTAGAGTCTGGTAAGCCATGGACTTAAGGGGTTCGGATTTTACCTAGATGTTTCAGATTGTTTCTACGTAGAAACCCTACTGTTTGGTCAGCTTTCTTTGTTGCCCTATGTGAGCATCCCACAACAGATTATTTGAGATATCCACGCTAAGGTATTTGGCTGAGGTAACTGTTTCAAGTAGGACTCCATGTAGATAATATTGACTGGGAATAGGATGCTTCCTTCTAACAACGTGAATAACTTTCATATCCAACTCCAACTCTTCTAACCGCTTAAGATCATTTTGGAGTGTGACCGATTCATTTGCAGAGGTCAATGATAGATAAACTGCAGTATCATCTCCAAAGATACAGACTTTGGAACTGATGTTTTGTGGGAGGTCGTTTATATAGGCTAGGAATAGCAGGGGTCCAAGCATGGATCCCTGTGAAATTCCAGAAGACACAGGCTGGAGTGTGTTATTTGTCAGTGCACTTGGTGAATATAGCCGCCAGCTTGGATTTGGGAAAAAATGGATGACGCTGTTATTAGCATAAAGAGTAAATATCTTGGACAATAGTATTTTTGAAGAAAAAATGTTAAAAAAGCTGTAAGAGGAACACTATATTTGAATTGACCTGTAAAATGCGCATTATGACATTGTCGCATAATTACCATGTGACCTTCCTGAGCAGGCAATGAAATTTCTCATTTTACAAAAACAAACACATATGTCTTTATATTTACCTCTGTTTAAGGGATTTTTAGGCTACACATACATGGGATTAATGAAAACATCAACATTTGCATACTTGAAAACAAATTCCATCATGAAGAAGCTGCTAAAGCCACAGCACTGAACAAACAGTTTCAGTCTGTCTTCAGCTCCAAATCCCCACTAAGACTTACCTCCATTTGTAAAATGAAAATTCAGGACACATATGGAAACCTGAATGGTCAATCCACGCCTGAACATGAATGAGATCTCAGTAAGCTCAAATGGCATAGAGAAACTTCTCAATAACCTGAACCCCCACAAGGCTAGTGGTCCTGACCTAATTAAGCCAATCGTACTTAAAACCCTGTCTAAAGAACTCTCACCTATCCTCGAAGTCTTATTCCAAAAATCCCTCAACGAAGGATCACTGCCATCCCAGTGGAAGTCAGCAAATGTTGCTCCCATTTACAAAAAAGGGGACAAGTCAGACCCCGCCAACTATAGGCCTATCTCACTGACATGTGTTCTATGCAAGGTACTTGAACATATAGTTTCCTCCTCGATAGCAAAACACTTCACTAACCACAGTATTCTGTACCATTTGCAGCATGGTTTTAGAGAAAAACGGTCATGCGTGACCCAATTAGTAATGCTAGTCAATGACTTGGTTACCTCTGTCTACAATAAGCATCAGGTAGATCTAATCCTATTAGACTTCAGTAAGGCTTTCGATAAGGTCAATCACGAGAAAGTACTACTAAAAATGCATGAATATGGAGTCAGAGGTCAAACATTAAGGTGGATTAAGAGTTTTCTAGATAATAGACTCCAGTCAGTTGTCCTTAATGGTACTAGTTCAGAGGCCATTCCGGTGTCCTCTGGAGTCCCACAGGGATCCGTACTTGGACCCCTGCTTTTCCTAGCCTACATAAACGACCTCCCACAAAACATCAGTTCCAAAGTCCGCATCTTTGCAGATGATACTGCAGTATATCTATCACTGACATCTGCAAATGAATCGGTCACACTCCAAAATGATCTTAAGAGATTAGAAGAGTGGGAGTTGGAGTGGGACATGGAATTTAACCCCTCCAAATGTCAAGTTATCCATGTCACCAGAAGGAAACATCCTATTCCCAGCAATTATAAACTTCACGGAGTCCTACTTGAGTCGGTCACCTCAGCCAAATACCTTGGCGTGGATATCTCAAATAACCTGTCGTGGGACACCCACATAAAAAGGTCAACAAAGAAAGCAAACCAAACATTAGGATTTCTACGTAGAAACCTCCAGGTCAAATCTGAACCCCTTAAGACCATGGCTTACCAGACATTAGTGAGACCCCAGCTTGAATATGGCTCCGAGATCTGGTCGCCCCATACCCAAACATTGATAGACCAAATTGAAGGTGTCCAGCGAAGAGCAGCCCGTTGGATAAAGGCTGACTTCTATCGTACCTCTAGTGTTACAGACATGCTACATTCCCTAAATCTACGCAGACTAGATCAACGGCGTATTGACAATAGGTTATCCCTTATGTATAAAATTCATAATGATCTTGTTGCTATTCCCATTGAAAACTACCTAGTTCCCCTCTCCCGTCCTACTCGCCATTGCCATTCCTTAAGCTATAGGTTAATTACAGCAACTACAGACTACTACAAGTTCTCCTTCTTTCCAGAACAATCTATCATTGGAACCACCTCCCTCCTGACATTGTCCATCTCCCTACCATAGAGCAATTCAATATGGCAGTTTGCCATATTGAACATGCCTGTCCCTAGTTGTTCTGCGTAGCTGCTTTTAAACTTTTACCACAACTTATTTTCATACCTTTTTAAATTATACTTTTAACTACTCATACTTTTAACTTCTTAGCGGTCTTTGACGCGCAACATGTCTACGTCCCCGCAAGGGGTTCGACATTAAAGGAAGATAGATAGATACTTTCAAAATAAAATGTGACAATTTAGAATTACTCTTGATTCGCCACAATCACGATTCGCCACATCTCGATTCGCCACAACTAAAACACGATTCGCCACAGCTAAAACACGATTCGCCACAGTATAATTAAATGAAAAGTATACTCTAAAAATAATAAAAATATTAACAAAACATGATGACATAACAATATAATCAGCGTATATATATACGTAATGTGAGCCTTGTCCGCAATTATTAACCCGAATTCCCTAAATTTACTAATCTTTTGTCATGCAAATAAAAATAAATCACCATTGGTCTTTCCAAATTTATATATTTTGGAAATAAGCAACGAAACTAACGCATATTTTACACATATATTTGAACTTGTGATTGTGTTCTTTTGTAAAGTTCCATGTCACTGCCTGTTTTTACTTAAATGCTACAAATATGTATACTGTTTTACGTTTGTCAATTATCTAACACCTGTACATATTGATCACCTGTGATCATTGTGTAACAATGCGTCCGGTTTCTTCTACCGTCAGAGACAAACTAACACCTCAAACCCTTAATCATGGAGTGAAAATAACAATAGACATACATAATAGTTAATACATTTAATATAAAGCAAAAAATTAATTGCAATCAAGATATTACATTTGAAAATTATACTGTGGCGAATCGTGTCTTAACTGTGGCGAATCGTGTTTTAACTGTGGCGAATCTTGTTTATTCTGTGGCGATTAGTGATTGTGGCGAATCAAGATAATACCGCCGTTTGCTCTTTGATAACTAATATGTGAATCGCATAAGTACCAACACACCTGTTTTGCTAACAATGACGTCATTTGTATTCCGGATGTAAACAAAAATCACAACGGCCGAATAAACAAAGGCCGAAAACAGGTGACGGCCGATATCAGGGATGTTGACGATACATTGCCTTAAATTTCTCAAGCAAATTTCCTAAGGGCACAAGATCGTGAAATATAGTAATATAAATGGCACAGTTGTGCTATATCTAGTTTTCTATAGAGAAGAGTGTAATCATGATGTATTGGTTTTATTACAAATATTGTCCAGAAAGTTACATTATCCGAAACAAATATACTTCCAAATTTATATCGCGAATTCATATGATAATTCAATATTGTTTCATAATTTCGAAATAACATTACATGACATTCTAAATTATCGAAAAGAGATAATCAATACCCTTTGCTCTCACCATTTTACATCCATTAGTTTTCAATAAAACTCAATGTTAATATTCTATTGCCCCAATGTGTTAGAGAATCGGACAGGTCTAAATTTTGGGTGCTGGTCAAAACGTACCCAAGTCAAAACGTACCCGCATTTTAAGTCAAAACGTACCCAACTATTAGTCAAAACTTACCCATTCTTTGGTCAAAACGTACCCGCATTTTAAGTCAAAACGTACCCAACTATAAGTCAAAACGTACCCATTCTTTGGTCAAAACGTACCCACTCAAGAAGTAAAACGTACCCAAATAGATAGTCAAATATATCATTGTGGTTTGCATTGACCTCATGAGAGGACAAACACACTGCCGCCAATTGGTGACCGTGTCATTGGAATTCCATTTTAGATATGTGGTCAGTTGGCCATTTGGAATTTTAAACAGAACTAAACAAGTATATACAGAACATTTTTACGAGTTGGGCCGTGGTCGCGAAGATGATGTGGCGCCCCCCCCCCCCCCCCCCCGTCCACGCTGACGTCTTGGCGGAGAAAGCCTGGCGGATGGTACTGCTCTGCAAGCTGAAAACATTATAATATGAATTTAATGCCACGCGATGTGTGTGGCTGTACATGTACTATAGATTATACATAATAGCCCTTTTTATCTCATGTCGGTACCCATAATACGACTAAAGCATTTCCATACAATTTAATTAACGCGACGACACAACATATAAATAGTGTGAAATAGTATCATTCAGAATGGTTTATATTTATTATTTATCTCATATCGATTATCATATCTCGAAATCATACCCTCGAGAATCGGTTGGTCGTGCGTGCAAACACAAACACTCCAGCATTATCATGAATTAAAGCAAGTGTTTCCAAAAAATACCTTCATGTATGTTTAGAAAAAAATTTACCAATTTATATGCATATTTTAATCTCAAGTATACCATTTTCTCTCTCATCCTAGTACCTTCTAAGTATGATTTTACCTATCTACAAATCACTATATTATCCCATGGGTACGTTTTGACTTATGGTAGGGTACGCTTTGACTTCTGGGTAGGTACGTTTTGACTTCTGGGTGGGTACGTTTTGACTTCTACTTGGGTACGTTTTGACTTATACCCAGGGTTCCTGTTGTAATCCATCGCCATGAAGGAGAGAGAAAAGGCAATGTGGACATTAAATTCCTTGCCTAAGGGCACAGTCGTAACAGCTCCAGTGGGGCTCGAACTCTTGCACCTGAAGCGAATGCGAATCCACTGCGCTATCACGACTTCCACAAAATTGATTGACCTTATCAAAAGCCTTACTGAAATCTAACAGTATAAGATCTACTTGCAGCTTCCTGTAGGCTAAGGTACCCATGCCATTAACTAGCATTAATAATCAGGTCACACATGACTACCCACCCACCCCCAAAACCATGTTGCAAGTGGTACAGACTAATGTGGTTTGTGAAGTGTTTTACTACGGACGAGGAAAGACTATCTTCAATTGTGTGCCCTTAGGTACGGTACTTAAATTCCATATTGCTTCTTCTCTCTCCCTCGTGGCGGTGGACGTCATCATGCAATGAGGTCGCGATAATTTATAGTCGTAAAAACTTGTTTCGCAATAGAGTTAACATAAATTTGTATCAACTAATCTTCTAACCCCTTGCATAGAACACACGTTAATGAGATAGGTCTATGTTTGACGGGGTTTCCTAGTCACCTTTTTGTAAATTTGAGCAACATTTATTGACTTCCATTGTGCTGGCAGTGATCATTCATTAAGGGAATTTTAGAATATAACCTAGGGGGTATGGGAGAGTTCTTTAGACAGTGATTTTAGAATGATTGGCTTAATTTGGTCAGGACCACTAGCCTTGTGGGTTCAGGTTAGTGAGCAGTGTCTATGTAAATGAGTATGTAAAGTAGATAATACATGGGCTACATGTGTATGTCACCACAACGATTATCTTCCCTGTCACACCCAGTATTGAGTGTTTGGCGTATCCAGTAGATGAAATGCTGCTAGTAAGGATTGAGCAAAGATTAACACAAAATTAGGTTGCACATGTATATCAATATATTAAAGCATAGCATATATTTCTACAACAACATGCATGCATAAATATGGATTTAGAACGATTAATCATACAGTGTGCTCAATTGGATAATTAATTATACATTGTTGTAATAAAATTATATAATATTGAACGCTATTTCTAAGGATGTTCTTGGTACAGACTGAGGTAGCACATGATACGAAATCAATCAACAATTAATAGATTCAAATCAGGTCAACTGACCTTGTCACAATATAAATTTACTTTAGAATTAAAGGCAGCCAATTCTCAAAACAATACATACATGTCTGTCATTCATTGACTCTACTGTGCTAGATTTATCTGTACGCTTGCAATCTCAACTATGGTAAGGAATTAGCATAGCCAATTAAATATGATTGTTTTGAAATCCTTATATTTCCATTTGCAGTACTTTCGTTTAAACTAATACGATGTATCTTCCATTAATGTCAAACCCCATGCAGGGACGTAGACATGTCTTCGTGTGCATGATTAACCGACCTAAGTGGTTAACCAGTACTAATGATCGTTTAAGGATCCAACATCATCATGGTGAAATAGTTGGCTGTACCATATACAATATGCATGATAGTTTTCATACAATTGTAGTGGTTGGATTGGGGCTGCGTCAATACAACACAAGTCATAAACTATTAGTTCTATGATGGACGGTCGGAACTTTGCATTCGTTTATACTTAACCCGTTTCATTATTAGCGGATGTAGTAGTGATATTGTCTATTGCTTTATAAGCATTAATACATAATAGTATTTTAATGATGGCATTAATTGAACGTAGAAAGTATACGTTTTGTCAACTGAATGTTGCAATTGATTGAAAACAGTTTTTATTTCTAACTAAGGGGCACTGTACTATGGTACTATTTTCTTGGCGTCATAGGGTTGTACCATAGGGTTTATTAAACGTTTTCCAAACGTACACTGGTGTCATCGCTGAAAATAATTGTCCAATCGTATTGACATAGTGTATACCAATGAACCAATAGAAATATGACATTAATGCTGACCACGCAAAACGTAGGGAAAACGTTGGTTCTGTTTTATAAAACGGTCTCTTCGGAACTACTTTTTCATTTACAACACGGACATAAGACGGGAGAAACAAAGTTGTGGAAATTAATCTGGTAATTTTATGAAACAGTAAGCAAATAGCGATAAACACTGATTTATACAGAATTAATTTTACTGTTCCTGCTGAGTACAAGAAACACATTTTAAAAGTCGTATACAGTAGAGCTAGTCGATAAATTCTCTAGACTAGATGATAATAGTTTAGTTGTTCAGTTGATACAATTAACAATAAACTGATAAAGCCGATCAAAGGCAAAACAAGATTTTGTTCTACACATTCGTATTAGTTCAGTAATAACTATGGAAGATGATTACTCTATTTCTGCTCCTTGTTTGTTAGATGATCTGATGGACAGCAACATAGTCAAGTGTGACGTAGAATTTGGAATGACTGTTGATCCAGTTTTTGCCAGCAAGCCGTCGCCAAGCCACGAGTCGGACAGCGGCTGTTCAGATATGAGTGAGGTTAGGTCAGTATCGCCCCTCAGTGATGTTGATTTTCTGTCTCCACATAGTGATGATCATGTACAGTTGTTCGATTTTGAATCGGTTGCAAGCGTAGAGAGCACTGTTGACAAATTTGACACAGAGCTTGAGTCATATTTGACCATGCCAGTTGTAAGCCAGAATCACACTGTTCTGGAAATGCCAGATTCTGTTGTGCACGATGGACGTAGTATTTCTCTTGTTGAACCAGATAGCCCCCAGATTGAAGTAGATTCTGATGACAGTGATCAAGACTATGTGCCAGAAAGGCGGGTAATTCAGTCAAAAGCATTGGTGTGTAGCAATAAAGTACATGCAATTAGTGAAGAAAACCCTAGAGTTACAATTATTAAATTACCAATCTCTACAAACGGACGGCCTACTGATATTCACATTTTACCTTCTAGCTCAAAAGAGATTCATTCAGACAGTTGTTGTAGGTTAAAGTCATCGACACCAGCAGTGAAAGTTGTCAAGGTTGTGAGAACTGCAGCACAGTCTAAACAAGAAATAGACCAAGAACTGTTGCAAGCTCTTGATGACAGAAATAAGAAAAATGCCGTACAGGCAAAGGTAAATCGTGAAAAGAAAAAGGTGTACATGAAAAGATTAGAAGATGAAATTGAAGATCTAAAGTGTGAAAATTTTACTCTTAAAGAAAGTAGCCGGAAAGCTATAGATGAGAAAAATGAACTTTTGGAAGAAGTTGAATATCTGAGGAGTGTTCTGGCTAATCAAAGTGTGTTATCGGGACTATTGAAAAACATTGGAAATGTGGAAAACGTGAAGTTGTCACCACCCACTCGTAAACGAAGTGCTAATCCTGATCATGATTATCACAATGCACCAAAGCATGCAAAATCATCTGTTAATAAAACGGCAGGGGTTTGTCTGCATGTGGATCAAGGAAACCTGTCTCTTGAATTCTGTTCAAAGTGTGCCTCAATGGCAAAATCTGGTGGGAAGAAGGGTGATTCTTGAATTCATTGAAAGAAATGGAAAACGTACTTCCTAAAAGTGCATCGCCTCTTGCACATACACGCCTTCAGAGCGTAGATTACGAGATATAGTGCTGTACTAGATTGGTAAGCCAGGCATGATGTAAAAGTAGTTATTTGTACTGGCATTCTTGTATACACAAGTTACGTTTGTTGATGCCAGTTGTCATCAAGTACAAAAATGGAATCACAGATACTGTGTAGATAGTGTTTGCAGGTGTCATTCGATTGATATGATACTATTGAAATGATAAATCTGTGAAAATGAGAGCTTTCCACAGTTTAATACATCCAGTTTCAAATTTTGTAAGATACTATTGTCTATTTTGGCTGGTCTGGATTGATATCATCCATACACTTGTTGTCTGTTTGTTTTCTTACTTTGAAAAGCTCTTGTTTAATGTGTATGACTCTGTGTTAGTTGATAAGGTGATTGAAGCTCTTGCTAATCTTATTTTATTAGTTATACATTTTAGATGATGCTGAAAAGCCAGAGTTTGGGAATAGAAATGATGTGGGTCGTTCCACATGTTCCACCATGATCGAGGGTCGTTGCACTTATCCTGACCTCGATGGCGTGCTCCAAGTGCGCCCATTACTTTAAATTCGGTAAGGTCTCCTGCATGTTGCAGGGTTTTTAGGGATATATATATCCCCTAGTTTTTATAAATGTTCAAAATGGATACAATTGTTTCGTCTGTTGTCCAGTGTCGGATTTGGAATCAAATGGTCCTGGGTTCGATACTCGGTCGGGTCATGTATGTATTATCATTGAGCAAGGTACCTCACACACATTGCTTAGTACTGGTTAACCACTTAGGTCGGCTAAGCCTGCCCAGGAAAACATGGCTAGGTCCCCGCTAGGGGTTTGATGTTAATGGGACATACATACAATATAATATGTCTTCTGTCGGAAATCCATAACATAATTGGGCATCTTTCTTAAATATAATTTTCCATTATGTAATTCACAAGTTATTATATGCAAGGTTATCGAGATTTTAAACTACAAATTGAATGTAATTGACTGTTTATATGATGTGTACTTAACAACATGTTTTGTTTAACAGAAAACCTGTCGTGAGATTGGCCAGCTGCAAAGTTGTTTGGGAAAGTTTGAATCAAGAAATTAATTAAAGATGTTTGCAAGAAATGGAAAGGGTAGTATAGAAAGTAAAGCACGGATTCCATTCTACTTGTATAAGGAGAATTATGTAGTTGATGTATAATACTCTTGTTGAGATGTTTATTCAATATTGATGACCATGTAGAATGTATGTTGGCTTTAAAGTGCTCTCTTTATATTATGTTACAACTACAGTAAAACCTCTATAATAAGAGCACCTACGAGACGGGGTGGTCGCATTATCGAGTTCATCGCTATATTACAAGATTGATTTAATATCGTTCATCGTACATCCAACTTATAAGATATAAAATAAAATATGCTATATTTACTAGGAATAACTTGCTTGAAAACTGCAGAGAAACCGATCGTTCCGAATTTCGGAGATGTAAATGATAAATATTGATTTAATTAAGAAAGTGCACTTTGCATTATAGATATTACATTAGTTTCTGCAAGTTTTACAGCATAATGCTCTAATGATCTTTGTTGGATGTTCATAATTATACAACATTATTTGTTTAAATAAGCTCTGCTTTCACCCATTTATGACACAATGCACAGGATTAAGTGTCGCACACAAATTGTGGTCTTATTATTGGAGTTTTGGTGTCATTTCAATTTGGGACTGAACTAGGTTGTCTTATTAATGAATAACAGGGTGGTCCTATTATAGGGGTTTGTTACAATTGAGATATAAAAGAACTAAGAAATACTCGTAATAGTGGTATGGTCTTTATGAGGTTTTACTGTAGTGGTCACTTACTACTACGTCTAGGGCGTGTTACTTGTTAGAATCCTGGCGTATACTTGTATTTGTTACATTATGTGTTATAATAATTCCATAGATAACTTGTATTGATTGAATGATTAATGTGCTGTATTTCCTTTTGAAGAGTTGGAACTGTACATTGTATATATCATGTTCTATCATCCCAATTGAAAAATATCATTCCTTTATTTTGTTTGATGCAATTTGTGAATATTTTTGTAATTAAATGCAATGAAAAATTTGAACTATGTTGTGTTTAATGGCAATGTAAAAATTGCTTGTGTTTTTAAAAAGTATTTTTCAGACATGCAAATGATGAGAGTGGAATCCATGGAGTTGTGGCCATATTTCTGAATGGTTACATTTGTACTGGCATACAAGTTGCAGACATTTCCAGCTGCTTGTGAGATATTGGCATAGGTGATCGTCCTGCACCAGTTGGTGCTAATGATATTCTGGGGTTGTCTAGTTGATGTAATAGTTCAAAATAATGTTTTCATACTACCACGCAGAATTTATTCAAGCTCTGCAATTTGGAGTATATAACTTGGTATTGACCTCCCCCCCACGAGGTGTAGTTAATCCATTTTACAAGAATGTCGTTTGGTATTCGCTAATTGTCTTCAAAATAGTCTCTATTAATATATATATTTCAGAAGTCTTGTAAAATTAATTCATACTATGTGGTCACTCAGGGCAGATTATATGGCTGCAGCAAATGGTGGAAATAAACTTCGGGATATTATCTATTTAATCCAGTCGATCATAACTAGATGAGAGCAATCGATCATAACTAGATGAGAGCAAGCGTCTCAATAAGGGAAACTTGATACTTGGTTAGCTTTAAATCACAATTTCCTTATTTTATCTCGATTTGATTCAAACTTCGTTTGGTTATATTTTTATGAAAACGGTCTTGTTGATTGATAATTTCTTATTTTCATCACAAAACTGGGTCCAATTGGGATCAAACTATGTTGCAAGTTATATTGCTTGGTTCCTTTCTCCATATATGCAATTTCCGTGCCAAAACATGCCAACGTATCAAAAACCTTCAACATTAGCAAATGTTGTTTCGATTCTGTTTTTGTCTCGCCTACTTTGGTGGAAAGAGACTAAGTGGTCATTTTTGCGTCGATGGCGTCAACAATTTCATATAGCTGAAATACCGTTAAATATCGTGGTTTGACAAGTTGCATACTGTTTCTAGGGGTTGTCCCCTGTCCACCTAACTTGTCTCATCATGTGTTACCTTGAACTGCTAAATAATGTTTGGGGGGGGGGTTCTTAATACCCATCTATGGTACATGTATTGCCTTGAACCTGTGCATACACATCCGGGGGCTAATAACACCCGCCCTGTAAGTCTGCAACTTGCCAATGGACTTGACATTTGTGAAAGTTGTGGTAGTGCGAAAGGCCCGTAGCCCCGTTGAAGCCGTTTCAGCATGCCTCTTCCTTGTAGCGATGGATTCTATCAGGAATGAGGTCTCGAGAGCGATTAATATAAGTTGTAATAACTCGTTTCGTAATCGAGCTAAAATAAATTTGTATAAACTAACTTGCCATTTGTCCAAAAATTTCAGAAATTATTATTGTGTCTAGTCTTATTCATTATCCCACCAGAGACCAAGATGCTGCCTCCAACAATCCTGTCGATCTCCGGAATGCAACAATCTGCGACGATATATGCACACTCTGCCCCATTTGCAGACCTTTGTAAAGCGTGATTTTATTGCTAAAAAGTACAGCACTGGTTACAAGTGAACTGCATAGGACCATAGCAATCTGGTAGCTCGGTGACATGCTTTTATTATCTGTCCAATATCCGAACGGCAGTTTATGATCGTGTATGCATGGATGCCGTGCAGTCACGGTGGCTGGCAAAAACTGATTTACGTACACGAGCCCATCAATAATTTCGTGAACTAATTCTCTGTTGCGAATATTACGCAATCCAACATACTTTTTACCACTACTCGTTTTCAAGTAAAGTCCCTTGCATAGTTGTCATTTATTCCATCGCTAGATCCATGATCGCAGGCCATCACGTGATATCTCTTCGAATTTCTGTTTATGGCGCATCTACTCCTCGAGACTCGTATTTCTTACCATGCAGTTTTTAATATTTGGAAATAACAAAAAGTCGCAAAATGCCAAATTCTGGGCTGTATGGTGGGTGTGGTAGCAGTTCTATAACCATTTTCTTGATTGTGTCCCACATAACGTTGCTGCTATGGCTTGGTGCATTATCATGGTGCAGCAGAATCCCAGACCTCTCGAGCTGTGGGTGCATTCTTTTCATAAGCCGGCAACATCTCGTATTTAATTACTGTTTCAAAATAGTTTACAGTAACTAGTTTTTGGAGGAACAGTCAATTAAAATTATACCTTATATAATGGCCATTACTTGACCGGCAGATTTGGAAATCAACTCCTTTGTCGGCGAAGAAGGCTGCTTCCAAATTCAGCTCTTTACTTTCATGCTCAAAAAAGTGAATCCATGTCACATGACATGTAACCACTCATTGAGAAAGGCATCACCCTCGTGGTACAGTTGGCAGTATTTGCGTCGCCTCTTGATCCGTTGCCCCCATTTGATCAGGAAGCAGCTAACACAGTACCCATCTTTTGGCGCATTCCAAGCTTATTAGACATATTGTCCTGAGCTGTACCATACCAAATTGTCCTGCAACATTATCAACAGTTACTCTTCTATCTTCAAGAATGTATTCCTGAATTTCAGCCACTTTTGTTTCATTTGTGACAGTCAATGAATTGTCTGCCGTCTTCGGTCGTTTCCCTACCTTCTTAAAAGCTTCTCCACAAAATGTATGCAAATCCTCCCGAATGTCGGAGAAATCTTTTCCGAGTAATGTATAAAACTTCATCACAACACTGTGCGACTCCATTTTACAACAAGCACTCTTGATGTGACTTAGAACATTGATGATTAATCTTTGAGCATACAAAATTTCATTACTCTATGTTAAAGCGTTGTGAAAGAGTGAAATTAGTTCATGAACTTATTGATGGAACCGTGTAGATGTGCGTCATGGTGTGTAATGTTGGACCACCGGATTTGGGATGATCTCTAGGATCCAAAAGCATTGTCCAATTCAACAGGCTCTGAAGCAGTTATTTACCAATGTTCCCACCCATAGCATACCAATAGAGTGATTTCTAGGATCACCGGAGACGTTGCATTTTTAAAAGATAGTTATTTTATCTGTACTAAGCAGTAAATGATTTAATGTCGGTGTAGAAGTTTTAGGTGAACCATGTGTTGCTGCGCATATGCAGGCTAAGGAAAACACATTGTCACAATTTGTGGCCATAAATACACATCATTTTATTGCATAATCGGTAGCCCCATTGATATTTTTTATTGTGGTGTAAACCTTCAACAGTATGTATATCATGAAAATAAATATTTAATGAAATGGTATCGCGTTTATTTTTTGGGTCAGTATAGTTTCACACTAAGCTCGTCAATTGTCAAACTTGAAATAAAACAGTTATTAACTTATGGTGAATTTAATTCAAACGTTGGCACTTGTCTGACTTGGAAAAGTTGCAAGTTGCCATCAAGTCCATATCTTGGTAACCATTGCATCGGATTGAAACCTTGCACAAAAAGTCGTCAATTTTGTTGAAATATCAAGTGTGATCACTTGGGTGAATTTAATGCAAATTGTCACCCTTTGCCCTACCTCAAGTCTGCTAGTTTTGTGTGCAAGTTGATATATCTCTTGGTAAGCAATGCTTGTATTTGATTCTTCACACACACAAGGCTTGATCGTTATCAAGCATACTGAATTAACCAACTGTGTGAATTAATTGTATTGTGCTACTAAGAATGTCTGGTTAAATTTTTATATGAAGTTAATATCAAGTCTGTTGGCATTTGCATGTAGTTGAATGAAACTTCATACAATGTTTTACATCTAGTCTACTGAAATAACCATGTTAGGCAACACTTGTGAATTTAATGCAAATTGTTGCCCTTATTAGCGAACCTGAGCTACGCTCATGTACGTAATCCAAGATGGCCACTGTCTAAAAATAGCACAAATCCTTTGAAGAATCTTCTTGCGAACCGTCCGGCGGGTTTTTACAAATCTTGGTAGGAATGATTGATGTACAATGCTCTCAAAGTTGTTCAAATGGTTACCCCGGGATCAAAAATGTGAGTGGCCCGGGATGTCAAATTTTATTTTTTGAGCGAATATGGTTGATCAGTATGTGGGTTGTCTTCTGTTGATACATGTGCTCGAATGAGGTGACATTGGATCTTGTTCGTAATTGCAATACAAGTACCGGTACAACACATTGGTGTGTGGATCGATCCAGGTATAGCAAATTGTCTTCAACATTGAAAAGTCGACGTTTGGAAAATATCGATAGATTATTTATCAGCGTGATTGGATGAACATCATTGACATATGTCAGTCAGAACTAAATAGGTTTTATTTTTTACATTTATTTACCGTCGCTACCAGTTGCCCATATGAGCGACGCCTCCTGAAGAGATTAGTCATTCTAGACAGAGACTCATTCCAGAATCTCCTGGTTCTTTTAGGTAGACTGTGTAAAGAAAGCACTAAATACATGTAGATGGTTTATCACAGGTTTATATGTATTTCTATCTTGGGTCATATGCTTAGTTTTGTATTGTTTCATATTTGACTTGGTATATAATATATTTATATGACTGACCAGGCAAAATATATCAACGCCTATTCCCAGGCCAATTTGTGTCCAGTGTATGGAAATTCCACCTTGGTGCCGTTTGTCTGAACATTGTCTCAAAACTGCAAGAGATGTATGCTGTCAATGGTGATGTGGAATACTCTCTGATCCGGACAAGTCCCATGCTGACGAGACTGTAGAAAAGTTGGATATTTCCTGCCTAGATTATCCCCCATCTGACCCTAAGTGGATGCGCGTTCGCTTCAGGTGCAAAAGGTCTGGATTTCGAACCCCACTGGAACCGTTACGATTGAGCCCTTAGGCAAGGCATTTAAATTCCACGTTGCCTCTTCTCTCTCCCTCGTGGCGATTGATTCCATCAGGAATGAGGTCTCGAGAGTGATTTATATAAGTTGAAATAACTTGTTTCGCAATCGAGCTAAAATAAATTTGTATAAACTAATAAAATTAAGTCTTTCAGATGGGACATTAAACAGAGGCCTCGTGATGGTGCTTTACACAGTGCACGTAATAGAACCAGAGGAGAATCTGGAATGGGTCTCTTGTCTGTATCGTTGCACTATCCTCCAATAATCTAAAATGGCTAATTCAGGAGGCGTTGCTCATATGGGAAACTGGTAGCGACGATAAATAAACGTAAAACACCACACTAGATTATGACACCAGTCTATAAAGCCAGGATCGCCTGCTTGAATCTTAGTCTGTATCAACCAACCGAGTCTACAGTTTATAAGCTCGCGATTACATCAACCAGCCAAATCTACATCATAGATCAGACTGGAGTCTACTATTAGCTAGCAGGGTCTACAGTATGTAACAGTTGGCTATATCAACATCCTGGATCAGACCGGAGTCTACTATTAGCTAGCAGGGTCTACAGTATGTAACAGTTGGCTATATCAACATCCTGGATCAGACCGGAGTCTACTATTAGCTAGCAGGGTCTACAGTATGTAACAGTTGGCTATATCAACATCCTGGATCAGACCGGAGTCTACTATTAGCTAGCAGCGTCAACAGTATGTAACAGTTGGCTATATCAACATCCTGGATCAGACCGGAGTCTACTATTAGCTAGCAGGGTCTACAGTATGTAACAGTTGGCTATATCAACATCCTGGATCAGACCGGAGTCTACTATTAGCTAGCAGCGTCAACAGTATGTAACAGTTGGCTATATCAACATCATAGATCAGACCGGAGTCTACTATTAGCTAGCAGCGTCAACAGTATGTAACAGTTGGCTATATGAACATCCTGGATCAGACCGGAGTCTACTATTAGCTAGCAGGGTCTACAGTATGTAACAGTTGGCTATATGAACATCCTGGATCAGACCGGAGTCTACTATTAGCTAGCAGGGTCTACAGTATGTAACAGTTGGCTATGTCAACATCCTGGATCAGACCGGAGTCTACTATTAGCTAGCAGGGTCTACAGTATGTAACAGTTGGCTATATGAACATCCTGGATCAGACCGGAGTCTACTATTAGCTAGCAGGGTCTACAGTATGTAACAGTTGGCTATATGAACATCCTGGATCAGACCGGAGTCTACTATTAGCTAGCAGGGTCTACAGTATGTAACAGTTGGCTATATGAACATCCTGGATCAGACCGGAGTCTACTATTAACTTAGTTTAATCATATTTTATTGCTCGATTAGTTTTTTTACATATATACATGTGAATACAAACATGACAAATTATAGAAAAGCAAACGGGTCGGGCCACAAGTTCTAGCAACATTAGTTTTTTTACATATATACAGTATGAAACAAACATGACAAATTATAGAAAAGAACGGGTCGACAATTCTAGCAGTTACATATTTAACATGTATGTCAACATCATGGATCAGACCGGAGTCTACTATTAGCTAGCAGGGTCACAGTATGTAACAGTTGGCTATATAACATCTGAATCAAACATGACAACTATTAGAAAGCAGGGTCGACAGTTTGCAACATTAGTTATATAAACATCTGAATCAAACATGACAACTATTAGCAAGCAGGGTCGACAGTTTGCAACATTAGTTATATATACATCTGAATCAAACATGACAATATTAACTAGTAAAATCACAAGTTCTAGCAACATTAGTTTTTTTACATATATACATGTGAATACAAACATGACAAATTATAGAAAAGCAAACGGGTCGGGCCACAAGTTCTAGCAACATTAGTTACGGCCCTTCCCTATTAACTAGCAGGGTCTACAGTATGTAACAGTCGGCTATGTCAACATCCTGGATTAGACCGGAGTCTACTATTAGCTAGCAGTGTCTACATCATGGATCAGACCGGAGTCTACTATTAGCTAGCAGTATCTAACAGTCGGCTATGTCAACATCCTGGATCACACCGGAGTCTACTATTAGCTAGCAGTGTCTACATCATGGATCAGACCGGAGTCTACTATTAGCTAGCAGTGTCTACAGTATGTAACAGTCGGCTATGTCAACATCATAGATCAGACCGGAGTCTACTATTAGCTAGCAGGGTCTACAGTATGTAACAGTCGGCTATGTCAAGATCAGACCGGAGTCTACTATTAGCTAGCAGCGTCAACAGTCGGCTATGTCAACATCCTGGATCACACCGGAGTCTACTATTAGCTAGCAGTGTCTACATCATGGATCAGACCGAGTCTACTATTAGCTAGCAGTGTCTACAGTATGTAACAGTCGGCTATGTCAACATCATAGATCAGACCGGAGTCTACTATTAGCTAGCAGGGTCTACAGTATGTAACAGTCGGCTATGTCAAGATCAGACCGGAGTCTACTATTAGCTAGCAGCGTCAACAGTCGGCTATGTCAACATCATGGATCACACCGGAGTCTACTATTAGCTAGCAGGGTCTACAGTATGTAAGTCGGCTATGTCAACATCATAGATCAGACCGGAGTCTACTATTAGCTAGCAGGGTCTACAGTATGTAACAGTCGGCTATGTCAAGATCAGACCGGAGTCTACTATTAGCTAGCAGCGTCAACAGTCGGCTATGTCAACATCCTGGATCACACCGGAGTCTACTATTAGCTAGCAGGGTCTACAGTATGTAAGTCGGCTATGTCAACATCATAGATCAGACCGGAGTCTACTATTAGCTAGCAGTATCTAACAGTCGGCTATGTCAACATCCTGGATCACACCGGAGTCTACTATTAGCTAGCAGTGTCTACATCATGGATCAGACCGGAGTCTACTATTAGCTAGCAGTGTCTACAGTATGTAACAGTCGGCTATGTCAACATCATAGATCAGACCGGAGTCTACTATTAGCTAGCAGGGTCTACAGTATGTAACAGTCGGCTATGTCAAGATCAGACCGGAGTCTACTATTAGCTAGCAGCGTCAACAGTCGGCTATGTCAACATCCTGGATCACACCGGAGTCTACTATTAGCTAGCAGCGTCAACAGTATGTAACAGTCGGCTATGTCAACATCATAGATCAGACCGGAGTCTACTATTAGCTAGCAGGGTCTACAGTATGTAAGTCGGCTATGTCAACATCATAGATCAGACCGGAGTCTACTATTAGCTAGCAGCGTCAACAGTCGGCTATGTCAACATCCTGGATCAGACCGGAGTCTACTATTAGCTAGCAGTGTCTACAGTATGTAACAGTCGGCTATGTCAACATCATGGATCACACCGGAGTCTACTATTAGCTAGCAGGGTCTACAGTATGTAACAGTCGGCTATGTCAACATCATAGATCAGACCGGAGTCTACTATTAGCTAGCAGCGTCAACAGTCGGCTATGTCAACATCCTGGATCAGACCGGAGTCTACTATTAGCTAGCAGTGTCTACAGTATGTAACAGTCGGCTATGTCAACATCATGGATCACACCGGAGTCTACTATTAGCTAGCAGGGTCTACAGTATGTAACAGTCGGCTATGTCAACATCATAGATCAGACCGGAGTCTACTATTAGCTAGCAGCGTCAACAGTCGGCTATGTCAACATCCTGGATCAGACCGGAGTCTACTATTAGCTAGCAGGGTCTACAGTATGTAACAGTCGGCTATGTCAACATCCTGGATCACACCGGAGTCTACTATTAGCTAGCAGGGTCTACAGTATGTAACAGTCGGCTATGTCAACATCCTGGATCACACCGGAGTCTACTATTAGCTAGCAGCGTCAACAGTATGTAACAGTCGGCTATGTCAACATCCTGGATCAGACCGGAGTCTACTATTAGCTAGCAGGGTCTACAGTATGTAACAGTCGGCTATGTCAACATCCTGGATCAGATCGGAGTCTACTATTAGCTAGCAGGGTCTACAGTATGTAACAGTCGGCTATGTCAACATCATAGATCAGACCGGAGTCTACTATTAGCTAGCAGCGTCAACAGTCGGCTATGTCAACATCATAGATCAGACCGGAGTCTACTATTAGCTAGCAGCGTCAACAGTCGGCTATGTCAACATCATAGATCAGACCGGAGTCTACTATTAGCTAGCAGCGTCAACAGTCGGCTATGTCAACATCATGGATCAGACCGGAGTCTACTATTAGCTAGCAGCGTCAACAGTATGTAACAGTCGGCTATGTCAACATCATGGATTAGATCGGAGTCTACTATTAGCTAGCAGCGTCAACAGTCGGCTATGTCAACATCATGGATCAGATCGGAGTCTACTATTAGCTAGCAGCGTCAACAGTCGGCTATGTCAACATCCTGGATCACACCGGAGTCTACTATTAGCTAGCAGTGTCTACATCATGGATCAGACCGGAGTCTACTATTAGCTAGCAGTGTCTACAGTATGTAACAGTCGGCTATGTCAACATCATAGATCAGACCGGAGTCTACTATTAGCTAGCAGGGTCTACAGTATGTAACAGTCGGCTATGTCAAGATCAGACCGGAGTCTACTATTAGCTAGCAGCGTCAACAGTCGGCTATGTCAACATCCTGGATCACACCGGAGTCTACTATTAGCTAGCAGTGTCTACATCATGGATCAGACCGGAGTCTACTATTAGCTAGCAGGGTCTACAGTATGTAACAGTCGGCTATGTCAACATCCTGGATCACACCGGAGTCTACTATTAGCTAGCAGGGTCTACAGTATGTAAGTCGGCTATGTCAACATCATAGATCAGACCGGAGTCTACTATTAGCTAGCAGTATCTAACAGTCGGCTATGTCAACATCCTGGATCACACCGGAGTCTACTATTAGCTAGCAGCGTCAACAGTCGGCTATGTCAACATCATAGATCAGACCGGAGTCTACTATTAGCTAGCAGGGTCTACAGTATGTAACAGTCGGCTATGTCAAGATCAGACCGGAGTCTACTATTAGCTAGCAGCGTCAACAGTCGGCTATGTCAACATCCTGGATCACACCGGAGTCTACTATTAGCTAGCAGGGTCTACAGTATGTAAGTCGGCTATGTCAACATCATAGATCAGACCGGAGTCTACTATTAGCTAGCAGTATCTAACAGTCGGCTATGTCAACATCTGGATCACACCGGAGTCTACTATTAGCTAGCAGCGTCAACAGTCGGCTATGTCAACATCCTGGATCAGACCGGAGTCTACTATTAGCTAGCAGCGTCAACAGTATGTAACAGTCGGCTATGTCAACATCATGGATTAGATCGGAGTCTACTATTAGCTAGCAGCGTCAACAGTCGGCTATGTCAACATCATGGATCAGCTCGGAGTCTACTATTAGCTAGCAGGGTCTACAGTATGTAACAGTCGGCTATGTCAAGATCAGACCGGAGTCTACTATTAGCTAGCAGCGTCAACAGTCGGCTATGTCAACATCCTGGATCAGACCGGAGTCTACTATTAGCTAGCAGGGTCTACAGTATGTAACAGTCGGCTATGTCAACATCATGGATCAGACCGGAGTCTACTATTAGCTAGCAGGTCACAGTATGTCAACATCATGGATCAGACCGGAGTCTACTATTAGCTAGCAGGTCTACAGTCGGCTATGTCAACATCATAGATCAGACCGGAGTCTACTATTAGCTAGCAGGGTCTACAGTATGTAACAGTCGGCTATGTCAAGATCAGACCGGAGTCTACTATTAGCTAGCAGCGTCAACAGTCGGCTATGTCAACATCATGGATCACACCGGAGTCTACTATTAGCTAGCAGGGTCTACAGTATGTAAGTCGGCTATGTCAACATCATAGATCAGACCGGAGTCTACTATTAGCTAGCAGCGTCAACAGTCGGCTATGTCAACATCCTGGATCAGACCGGAGTCTACTATTAGCTAGCAGTGTCTACAGTATGTAACAGTCGGCTATGTCAACATCATGGATCACACCGGAGTCTACTATTAGCTAGCAGGGTCTACAGTATGTAAGTCGGCTATGTCAACATCATAGATCAGACCGGAGTCTACTATTAGCTAGCAGCGTCAACAGTCGGCTATGTCAACATCATGGATCACACCGGAGTCTACTATTAGCTAGCAGGGTCTACAGTATGTAACAGTCGGCTATGTCAACATCATAGATCGGACCGGAGTCTACTATTAGCTAGCAGCGTCAACAGTCGGCTATGTCAACATCCTGGATCAGACCGGAGTCTACTATTAGCTAGCAGTGTCTACAGTATGTAACAGTCGGCTATGTCAACATCCTGGATCACACCGGAGTCTACTATTAGCTAGCAGGGTCTACAGTATGTAACAGTCGGCTATGTCAACATCCTGGATCACACCGGAGTCTACTATTAGCTAGCAGCGTCAACAGTATGTAACAGTCGGCTATGTCAACATCCTGGATCAGACCGGAGTCTACTATTAGCTAGCAGCGTCAACAGTCGGCTATGTCAACATCATGGATCAGACCGGAGTCTACTATTAGCTAGCAGCGTCAACAGTCGGCTATGTCAACATCATGGATCAGACCGGAGTCTACTATTAGCTAGCAGCGTCAACAGTATGTAACAGTCGGCTATGTCAACATCATGGATTAGATCGGAGTCTACTATTAGCTAGCAGCGTCAACAGTCGGCTATGTCAACATCATGGATCAGATCGGAGTCTACTATTAGCTAGCAGCGTCAACAGTCGGCTATGTCAACATCCTGGATCACACCGGAGTCTACTATTAGCTAGCAGTGTCTACATCATGGATCAGACCGGAGTCTACTATTAGCTAGCAGTGTCTACAGTATGTAACAGTCGGCTATGTCAACATCATGGATCAGATCGGAGTCTACTATTAGCTAGCAGCGTCAACAGTCGGCTATGTCAACATCCTGGATCACACCGGAGTCTACTATTAGCTAGCAGCGTCAACAGTATGTAACAGTCGGCTATGTCAACATCATGGATCAGATCGGAGTCTACTATTAGCTAGCAGCGTCAACAGTCGGCTATGTCAACATCATGGATCAGATCGGAGTCTACTATTAGCTAGCAGCGTCAACAGTCGGCTATGTCAACATCCTGGATCACACCGGAGTCTACTATTAGCTAGCAGTGTCAACAGTATGTAACAGTCGGCTATGTCAACATCATGGATCAGACCGGAGTCTACTATTAGCTAGCAGGGTCTACAGTATGTAACAGTCGGCTATGTCAAGATCAGACCGGAGTCTACTATTAGCTAGCAGCGTCAACAGTCGGCTATGTCAACATCCTGGATCACACCGGAGTCTACTATTAGCTAGCAGTGTCCATCCTGGATCAGACCGGAGTCTACTATTAGCTAGCAGTGTCTACAGTATGTAACAGTCGGCTATGTCAACATCCTGGATCAGACCGGAGTCTACTATTAGCTAGCAGGGTCTACAGTATGTAACAGTCGGCTATGTCAAGATCAGACCGGAGTCTACTATTAGCTAGCAGCGTCAACAGTCGGCTATGTCAACATCCTGGATCAGACCGGAGTCTACTATTAGCTAGCAGTGTCTACAGTATGTAACAGTCGGCTATGTCAACATCCTGGATCACACCGGAGTCTACTATTACCTAGCAGGGTCTACAGTATGTAACAGTCGGCTATGTCAACATCCTGGATCACACCGGAGTCTACTATTAGCTAGCAGCGTCAACAGTATGTAACAGTCGGCTATGTCAACATCCTGGATCACACCGGAGTCTACTATTAGCTAGCAGGGTCTACAGTATCTAACAGTCGGCTATGTCAACATCCTGGAGCTTGGAATGAACTGCTTGGTTATATCTACTATGCACGAGTCTCGTCTGGAAGGCATTATATTACGCTTTGTTTATATGTACGCAATGAAATTCAGATATCTATTCAATGACGCTAAAAGCAAGTTTGTTTATTTGATCAAAAAGGATTGTTTGGTGTAGAAATGTGTGTTGTAGAAACAGTGGCTACAGGTAGTACAATTTAAGATGTTGGTATCCGTGTACAGTGTGCATCGAAGAAGGCGATTACGTTGTGAAATGGTATCGTGTGGTTGCAAGTTCAAACCACGGTGATGATGTCCACACTGACTCATACCGATGGATTCCATCAAGAATAAGGTATTAAGAGCGATTACACTAATGTTGTAAGAATTTGTTTCAAAAGTGAGCTAAAATGAATATGTATAAACTACGATGGCTTCAACAATATTAATGTTTATAGTTCTGTCATTGCACTCACACGCACAAATACAATCCACTGAACCTAACTTCTTAATTGCAGGTCAGTATGCCATCAGTATTGTATATTAGTTTTACACTGAACTAAAATTCACAATTGCGGTAAAAATACGTAATAACTGTCGATACAGTCACAATTTCCCCGTTATAAACCTGCCGCATACAGTGAGGGGGGAGGATATAAGGATGGTCTCTGGCAACCATTTTGGAATTAGAGTGGAAAGCTCAAGTCATATGGGTTAGCAGCTTATTACTAGCCCTTTAATACACTGGACTAATATTTTAGTTGGTTCAAGGTCGAGGCCATACAAAGAACTTGGATTTGTGCCAGTTGGTTCTATTCTGTTTGAAATACAATTTTATATGGTCCCAGTGCTAATATTGTGTATATTTTTCAGATCATATGTTAGAAGCTGTTGAAAGTTACACTATTGAGAGATATTAGCTATATTGAAGAATACTATGATCTAAATATTGCCCCATTATCTCCCTCTTGCATTATGACTTTATATACAGTATTACAGTGTGTGTCACTCTTTGTTCCAATTTAATAAAGCTGCGGGGATATGTCTGTCACTGACTGCCGTATTGTTATCACCAGCCATTCTGAAGCATCTCGCAGGGACTGCCCTATTGGTAGTCCCAGCCATTGTGAAGGATCTCGGAGGGGACTGCCCTATTGGTAGTCCCAGCCATTGTGAAGGATTTCGGAGGCGACTGCCCTATTGTTGTTCCCCGCCATTCTGAAGGATCTCGGAGGGGACTGCCCTATTGTTATCCCCAGCCATTCTGAAGGATCTCGGAAGTGACTGCCCTATTGTTGTTCCCCGCCATTCTGAAGGATCTCGGAGGGGACTGCCCTATTGTTATCCCCAGCCATTCTGAAGGATCTCGGAGGCGACTGTCCTATTGTTATCCCCAGCCATTCTGAAGGATCTCGGAGGGGACTGCCCTATTGTTATCCCCAGCCATTCTGAAGGATCTCGGAGGGGACTGTCCGATTGTTGTTCCCCGCAATTCTGAAGGATCTCGGAGGGGACTGTCCTATTGTTGTTCCCAGCCATTCTGAAGGATCTCGGAGGGGACTGCCCTATTATTGTTCCCCCGCCATTCTGAAGGATCTCGGAGGGGACTGCCCTATTATTGTTCCCCGCCATTCTGAAGGATCTCGGAGGGGACTGCCCTATTGTTATCCCCAGCCATTCTGAAGGATCTCGGAGGGGACTGTCCGATTGTTGTTCCCCGCAATTCTGAAGGATCTCGGAGGGGACTGTCCGATTGTTGTTCCCCGCAATTCTGAAGGATCTCGGAGGGGACTGTCCTATTGTTGTTCCCCGCCATTCTGAAGGATCTCGGAGGGGACTGCCCTATTGTTATCCCCAGCCATTCTGAAGGATCTCGGAGGGGACTGTCCGATTGTTGTTACCCGCAATTCTGAAGGATCTCGGAGGGGACTGTCCGATTGTTATCCCCAGCCATTCTGAAGGATCTCGGAGGGGACTGCCCTATTGTTATCCCCCGCCATTCTGAGGGGACTGCCCTATTGTTATCCCCAGCCATTCTGAAGGATCTCGGAGGGGACTGCCCTATTGTTATCCCCAGCCATTCTGAAGGATCGCGCAGGGACTGCCCTATTGTTCCCCGCCATTCTGAAGCATCTCGCAGGGACTGCCCTATTGTTCCCCGCCATTCTGAAGGATCTCGCAGGGACTTCCCTATTGTTATCCCCAGCCATTCTGAAGGATCTCGGAGGCGACTGTCCTATTGTTATCCCCAGCCATTCTGAAGGATCTCGGAGGGGACTGCCCTATTGTTATCCCCAGCCATTCTGAAGGATCTCGGAGGGGACTGTCCGATTGTTGTTCCCGCAATTCTGAAGGATCTCGGAGGAGACTGTCCTATTGTGTTCCCAGCCTTCTGAAGGACTGCCCTATTATTGTTCCCCCGCATTCTGAAGGATCTCGGAGGGACTGCCCTATTTGTTCCCCGCCATTCTGAAGGATCTCGGAGGGGACTGCCCTATTGTATCCCCAGCCATTCTGAAGGATCTCGGAGGGGACTGTCCGATTGTTGTTCCCCGCAATTCTGAAGGATCTCGGAGGGGACTGTCCGATTGTTGTTCCCCGCAATTCTGAAGGATCTCGGAGGGGACTGTCCTATTGTTGTTCCCCGCCATTCTGAAGGATCTCGGAGGGGACTGCCCTATTGTTATCCCCAGCCATTCTGAAGGATCTCGGAGGGGACTGTCCGATTGTTGTTACCCGCAATTCTGAAGGATCTCGGAGGGGACTGTCCGATTGTTATCCCCAGCCATTCTGAAGGATCTCGGAGGGGACTGCCCTATTGTTATCCCCCGCCATTCTGAGGGGACTGCCCTATTGTTATCCCCAGCCATTCTGAAGGATCTCGGAGGGGACTGCCCTATTGTTATCCCCAGCCATTCTGAAGGATCGCGCAGGGACTGCCCTATTGTTCCCCGCCATTCTGAAGCATCTCGCAGGGACTGCCCTATTGTTCCCCGCCATTCTGAAGCATCTCGCAGGGACTTCCCTATTGTTCCCCGCCATTCAGAAGGATCTTGGAGGGGCCTGCCCTATTGTTATCCCCCGTCATTTCAAATTATCTGGGAGAGTGATATATATTTGGCGTTTGTGTTTCCTTCCATTCGTCCGCACACATAAAATGGTACTTATGCTCGTGTCTAAGCGAACAATAGGTTTACTGTCTAAAATGTAGTGGTCTATTGTTAAAACTTATTATATGGGTTAGGTGGCTATGGACACTTGTATATGGCTATTAATTTTGCTTATATGTATATAGAGAACAAAAGAATGGCCACTTAATATACACTTGTGTGTACTTCTGTCTTTCTGTCAGGAGTCAGATCACTGTAACCAAAGATGGAATTTCATGAAACTCTATTTCACCAATTGATTAAAAGTTTAATAAATTGACCATAACTAAGTAACCGTTGCATGGAGTGTCATCTTAACATAACATTAGATCATCATTATGCGGTGATGTTCTGCAAGTCTGACCCACATTGCAATAGTGAAATCAGAGTTATTGCCCTTGAATTGATTAAAAATTCAATAAATGTGCCTTAATTTTTGTTCTGATGTTATGGTCAGTATCACTTCCACAACAAATATTTGCGAAAGTGGAGTACACTTTGAACGAAGTATTAATTTATTTATGTAAATAACCTAAAACAATGAAATGCTAAATCACACTAGTTTTTCATCTTAAAGGTATAACCTCGCCGTTCATATTTCCCATACATGAATAATTCGATGGGCACTATCCGCCACTGTGACTTACTTCCATCGTGTCTTATTTCCATTATGGTGTCACTGGTTACTGCCAGACGGACTTGTATTCAGCTCCAGGGATCTTTATGTCGTGGTTTTCCCTTCTGGAATTGGTCTGTATTTTATAGGAACGGATGCTATTCACTTTGAACTGCCTGCAAATAATTGATATAGCTTTTAGCACGTTTTGCCAAACGTTCCGACTTGCGAGTAAATATCTAGGTTATGACATTACTTCATCTAAATGCATCCGGGTGTGTGATACTCATGCGCGTCTGGCTCCCATGCACATGAATATGTAATACTCGTGCGCTTCTGTTTCCCGTGCATCTGAGTGTGTGATAACCATTATACTATCAAAGCACTGTTAGTTTATACAAATTTCTTTTAGCTCGATTGCGAAACAAGTTCTTACAACTTATATTAATCACTTTTGATACCTCATTCCTAGAGAAGAGGCAACGTGGAATTTAAATGCCTTACCTAAAGGACACACTCGTAACGGCTCCAGCGGGGCTCGAACTCCGGACCTTTCGCACATGGAGCGAACGCGCACCCACTGCGCTATCACGATTTCCACGAAAGAAGTATTGCTGTGAAATACATGTCCCCTACCATTTGGGCCATCAAAATGTATATAATTAGCCTTCAACCAACGGGATGCAGCATGTCAACCTATCACTGCATGCCGACAGATATACTCCAGATATGATGAAAGCACTGAACATATGCCTGCCTGTAGCCTGGGTTCCAGTCTGTCGATTTTTCACTTTTTAACTTCTAGCCAAATGATATGTTCAGAAACTCAATACGGCCCAATTAATAGTCTCGGTGTTAAAATATATTTATTTGACTTACCAGGCAAAATATATCGACGCCTGTTCCCAGGCTAGCCTGCCTGTGACAATAAGTCCATACAACAACATTTAAAAAGACATAGCACAATATCATTACACTTTTTATTTTTTTATAATTAAAACGCATCTTCGCTGTTGAATTCAACGGACTGAGAATACAATAGTGTCGTGTCTTCAGACAGCCTTTGTAATATTTACAAGTGCAGTCAAACCTATGTTAGTGGCCACTTCTATCAAGCAGCCAACCTGCATAAGCAGCCAGTTTCCCAATATGTTACACTGTTATACATTTGACCTCTATTAAGCAGCAACATGTGCTAAGCAGCCACTTTCTGTGATTCTCTTGGCTGGCTGCTTAAGACATATTTGACTGTACCTGCAACACTGCGACTCCCGTTCATTCATCAGTAATTTAGAATTACAATATTCCTGTGGCATACAAGTTACAACTTCGAGAATCATAAAACGGTCTACCACTATTAATATGTACCTCGATCGTAATCAATCTGGAGGAACACCTTGTGTGATGTTACGTTGCTGGATCTCCGCGTTCTAGAGTTGTGTCAGTCATGGACGTACACTGCATGTGTATGAGTATCATTCTTCAGTTTTTTAAAAGACAAACAAGATGTAAATATAATGACCTTATGGTTATGGACTGTACATGTATTATAAATACATAACGGTTCTGGCATAATTATGTCAGTCAACGACATGGCTTTCACTTGAAGTTCAATAACGAACGCTCTTTGAACTATTTTGGAGAGATATTTTAAAATACAGTAAATAAGACAACATCGGGTCCAACCAAAAGTGGTTTCAATAGCAAGTTTGTCTTATACATGTATATACATTATATATACTTTATTTCCTCATTACTGAGATTACACAATTACATATAATAAATACAAACATGCAAGGGCAAACAACGTTGATGCAATGAACCAAATACATGACAAACGTAAGCAAAATATTAACTATGCATGCATTAAGTTGAATGAAAATGAATTTAAATGATACCCGCCATGTAACACATACAATATGACATTATAATCTATATGCGGACACTTATGGTGTAAGGGAGACGCACACTTATGGTGTAAGGGAGACGCGGCAACTATTGTCTCGCTTACCTCCACACACTGACATGCCCACAACTCCGATCAACTTCGAAAGGTCTATTAGACGTATTCATTGTATATTATTCCGTCTATGGACCATCTTTATAGCAAAAGCGAAACTGGAAAGGTTGGAAAAGACGGATTAATAGATATTCTGAGGTAATGTTTGCTTATAGTATGGTTTACAAACTTATGAATTGTAAATCACTACTGATCGCATTACAGTGACAACTATAAATATAAATACATTATTGAAGCTACATTTGTATATCATATAAAATAAATATGCTGCTGCGGGATGACCAACAATGAGGAAGGTGGCCCTAAGAAGAGCCTTTCGAAAGAAAGAAGTTGTCACCCTATAGGCTGCAGGAAAAAGTTTTCATCGGCTGTCACCAGAAACTTCAAAAGCACCATTAGGCCTATACTATAGGGCCTACACACATTCAACAGTTGAACAAAACCTCACGATACTCGACGGTGCTTAGCACGAATCTTCACAATCGACTTTGAATGTTCGCTCATATGCTCTGTATAGGCCTACATCATCATCATTCTGATTTAGCTCGCTTTGAGGCTTTGTCTTATTCATATTAAATGATTAATAAATCCAGCAGCATGTCACTGCCATAGGCAACCGATTGCACATGTAACCCAGGTGAGAAAAACATGCAGCCAGTCCGGGACTCGAACCCGGGACCTCTCGCTTACAGGGCGATTGCTCCACCGACTGAGCTAACCGGGCTGCCTACATATCACCTCACATATTGGGTTAATATACATACTGTTACATACTCCCCCACTAAATTGGAATTCTTCCATGAATTTCCATAGGGATAGAGATACATTGTGAAATAGTTCTCGGAGTTTATAATGTAACGTTTTCAAACGGGGGGAATGTGTAACCCAGGTGAGAAAAACATGCAGCCAGTCCGGGACTCGAACCCGGGACCTCTCGCTTACAGAGCGATTGCTCCACCGACTGAGCTAATCGGGCTGCCTACATATCACCTCACATATTGGGTTATCATACCGTTACACATAGATATGCTCAATCAACTTTGACTTTGTGTGTTTTACGTTTAGGCTATTTATCGTCGCTACCGGTTGCCCATATGAGCGACGCATAGGAAATACCACATGTTAGAAAACTGTCTAATTTTATTTAGGATCAGACGAGGGATAGAACCTGCGATCCCTGGATTACCAGTTCAACGTGTTAAGCAACTTTGACATACTGTATCTATATTCTATACACATGAACGGGGCACAACAAACACGCCAAATATGGTCAATACTTTTAAAGGTCTACATACATGTGCAACTGTAAGATACATGTATGTACACCTTTGAAAGTATACTTTACCATATTTGGCGGGTTTTTAGTGGGCCGTTCATGTAAATAAATATAATTATATGTTATTGGACTTTTTAATAAAAAACATCCTACTGTATGCAGTGTATAATATTTTGGTATGAAATAATTTTGTTTTGACAAATAGTTTTATTCCTTGAAGCGACAGACCTGCATAATTGTAGATATTAATTACAGAAGCGACACAAAGATGGCCGCTCTTCGCAAGTTCGGACGGTGTATTTTGACATGTCGTGGTTTAAAGAGAATACCATGCATGCAAAATCAACTAAGAGCGTCTTCCTATTTCCCAGTCGATGACAACATGTATGGACTTTCAGATGATCAAAAACATGTACAAATCGTTCCACATGCTTCGCGAGAAAATATTATTCAGAGGTCAAATTATCAAAAATGCAGATTATACATGACATTGTCATTGCTTTATACACATGTGTTTTATTTTTAGATCGATTGTAAACTTTACAATAACAGAACCGTTGTCATCAGACGAATGTAGCAGTGTGTTGATGCATTACGTGGCCATGAAAAAAATGTTTAAAACCTATAAATCATTTGGCTTCTTTTAAGATACATTAGACTAGTCATTATGTACTACATATTGACCCAAAACAAATACTTTGAAAATCAACAGCGGCAAATACTTTGAAAACCAACAGCGGCACAATCACCACTATTCCCTTTCAATTGAGTTATCTGTTGACAAACATGCAATTCTTAGAAATAGACACTTGAGTCTAACTCTAAAATGTATAGTTAATTAGTCAAGCTCTAAACAATAGATTATTTTATGTAACGAATAGTTTACACAATTTATTATTATCTCTTGGGTCAATATCTAGTGTTTATTAGCATCATGATGGCCAAATAGTTAATTTAATATATAAAGAAGCATGGCTACATTACATTTGTTTATATTTTCAAACAAAATATTTATCTTAGGTCAATATCTAGCACATCCTACAAGTTATACCTCATTGTCTCCACCTACATATTACAAACTTTAGAAACCTTTCCGGATGCTAAATATTTAGGAGTGTAATTATTATCTAAGCTGGAATAACGTGTGACGTCCGTGGTCCAGTGGTAGAGCGTCGGATTTAGAATCGAACGGTCCCGGGTTCGATACTCGAAAAGGCCACGTATGTAGTGTCATTGAGCAAGGCACCTCACACACATTGCTTAGTACTGGTTAATCACTTAGGTCGGCTAAGCCTGCCCAGGAAAAATGTCTAGGTCCCCGAGAGGGGTTTGACATTAATGGAACATACATACATACATAAACATATTCATCAAATAACATCTAAAGCTAATATGACTTTTGGCTTTCTAAGAAGAAAAGTCCAACAACAAAAGAAAACATCAGAGAATTCGGCTATACGGTGCTAATAAGACCTTGAGTTGAATATGGATCCCCAGTGGAGCCCCTACAATAACACCTGGTACAATCTCAACAGTAGAAATGGTGCAATGAATAGCTTCACTTGGTGTCAAGAGCAAATGGCCACTCTATGACAGTGTTAATAATATCAGTTTGTTGTACAGTCTGGCACACACTTGAGACAAGAGCTGATGTTCCATAAAATTGTATATGGCCTAGTTGATGTCCCATGCCATCCTAATGCTATGTCCGAACCACAACCATGATTACATATGCATCATCCAACACATAGACAGATCCACAAACATATCAATTCCTACCAGCATTCTTTTCCCCCTGTCAGTATCGTACTTTGGTACGTCTTGCTAACCAGTATTGCAATACTCCATGCACTTGACCTGTTCATTAACTGTATACCATAAAAGTGAAAATGCTCTTTATCATTTGACTGTAAAAATATATATTTTGACACATAAAGTTTTACTATTATTCATTCTTACCAATACAGTTATGCAATTACTTTATTCCTCCAGCTCAAACTGTACATGCTACTTGTGAGAGGCACTGCAGAATAAAAAGAAGATGTTTGTTTGTTTCAGTGTATGATCAAATTCTGTTTCACCAAATGAACATTGAAAGCAATGTTATTATGAGTGGTGTTAGCCACAAGTAATAATCAGCTTTTCACGGCGCGCTTAGACATTAAAAAAACAGGTCACGGCCGAAAACATTTAATTTATCGGTGAAATGAAATTTGTTGTTCCACTGGTGTAATGTAATGCATTTCAGTTATCGGCATGCCATTGAATTATTTTGACAGGGTGATTTTGGAGAAGTCTCTCTCAAAGGATAAAATCCATTTTTTAGCACAGGAAGATCTATTGCTTCTCCTACCAAAAATACATGAATAGTAAATGTTGCTTTGATATGAAAATTTAGTTAGATTTGGCCAAAGTAGCTTCATTTAGATTTGTAAGAGTGAAGTTGTTATTTCAATAGATTTGTTTCACTCTTACAGCTCCGAGAAACAGTTTTCCAGTTTTTACAGAAAGAGCTGGCACCACTGGCTGATGAGATTGATAAAACAAACTCTTTCCCGGGAATGAGGGTAAGTCAAAGAATATAATAAACCAGACATTTCCACAAGCTTACTGTTGCCTGTTGACTTTTATCATGTAAATAATGCAATGATATTGGGAAAATATGCTAGTATGGCCAACAGAAACAGATATGCTTAAATAGTGGCTCATATCCATGCTGTATGGAGTTGGACCATATGCAAAATATAGTGGAAGTCATGATATTGCAGTGGTAGCGCAGTTGCTTCAGGTGTGAAAATGCTCCGGGTTTGCGCCCAGCTGTAACCATTTCAATTGTGCCCTTAGGCTAGGCATATAAATTCCACATGGCATCTTCTCTCTCTCGTGCAGATGGATTTCATCAGTAATGAGGTCTCGAGAATGATTAATATAAGTTGTAGGAACTTAATTCGTAATCGAGCTAAAATAAATTTGTATAAACTATATTAGAATAGACCAACAATTGCTCACCGGACAATTGTACTGTGCTCAATACTCACCGATAAAGTGAGACGTAAGACGTTTGCACACCTTTGATTTTGATAACCAAATAATATCATATACTAGTATTATAGTAATCAACATCTATTCCTCAGACACGGTTTTGCCTAATCATAGCAAGGTGTGAAATTATGGGGTATAACCAACATTGGGGGGTTATTGAATAACACCATTTAAGGATGCGATCGTGCACTTTCTCACTTCTCCCTAAAATTCTGACCTAGAATGAACCCTGGCAGGGTGGGTCAAAAGAGAGGCAGGTTGCATTTTGAGCCGCAGTGAGGTGCGGGATGGGGTATTTTAGGGTTAGCCCCTAGAACATTTTGCTAACTTATTGTGATTGATCAAAGAGCCAGTAAGGCAGTACATATTGGTATAAAGGGAGGACGAGTTCTTGATTATCTTAAAAACAACCAATATACTGCTTAAGCATACAGCCTATACAACAGGACATACAGCCTGTACAACAGGACATACAGCCTATACAACAGGACATACAGCCTGTACAACAGGACATACAGCCTATACAACAGGACATGCAGCCTGTACAACAGGGCATACAGCCTGTACAACAGGACATACAGCCTGTACAACAGGACATACAGCCTATACAATGGTTGTGTGGGGTGTGTACAACAGGACATACAGCCTGTACAACAGGACATACAGCCTATACAACAGGACATACAGCCTGTACAACAGGACATACAGCCTGTACAACAGGGCATACAGCCTGTACAACAGGACATACAGCCTGTACACCAGGACATACAGCCTGTACAACAGGACATACAGCCTGTACAACAGGACATACAGCCTGTACAACAGGACATACAGCCTGTACAACAGGACATACAGCCTGTACAACAGGACATACAGCCTGTACAACAGGGCATACAGCCTGTACAACAGGACATACAGCCTGTACACCAGGACATACAGCCTGTACAACAGGCATACATGTGGTGTGGGGGTGGACTACAGCCTGTACAGGACATACAGCCTGTACAACAGGGCATACAGCCTGTACACCAGGACATACAGCCTATACAATAGGACAAACAGCATGTGCAACAGGACATACAACCTGTACAACAGGACATACAGCCTGTACAACAGGACATACAGCCTATACAACAGGGCATACAGCTTATGCAAATAATTGAAAACATGTAATGTATTACTATGAGATGTTTTTTGTTTTACTATCAGGAATTTTGGAAGAACTGTGGTACACATGGTTTCCATGGAATCACAGCTCCAGGTAGATGCAAAACTTTAATTCCATTCTGAACTGCTGTCAGTATCTTTACTTGTTCATTATATTATGATAAATCTGTCTGATATTAACCATTTCAACACTACATGCCTCTAAATAGACTTACCAAAGTGTAGATCCAGATGAGCCAGCTCATGACGAGCCGTCTCATCAGGATCTGCACTTGTTGCCAGTAATAATTATTACTATTTGTAGATAAAATTACCCATTTTGATAAATGAACTGGTCCAAAGGTAATTTTTTTATTAATTTATTGGTCTAAAATTATCATGCACCAGTCCATGTCAGTTACTTGGGGTTGAATGGGTTAATGGCTGTAGGAACAGTATGGGGCTACCTATATCTATATGTGACTCTAAATGTCTTTTGGAAAAAAGAGAACAGTGAGGTAGCCACATTAGTACTCATTGTGTGTGAATGGTAGCGCGTTCGCTTCAGGTGCGAAAGGCCAGGAGTTCGAGCCCCACTGGAGCTGTTATGATTGTACCCTTAGACAAGGTATTTAAATTCCACATTGCCTCTTCTCTCTCCCTCGTGGTGATGGATTACATCAGGAATGAGGTCTCGAGAGTGATTGATATAAGTTGTAAGAAGTGAGTTTGGTTGTAATGCTTACAGGTTGCAGGGTACCAACGACAGAACAGCTTAGTTTCTGAATTTTTACATTCCATTGATTGGTACATCCAAATACTATTGTCAGATATGGAATGAAAATTTCCACACAGTTCAGATCTATGTTGTTTGCACATTCTGTCCAATTTATTTGACATGGTATGGGTTAAATGTAATTCCATGTATTTATTTACATTGCAGCACAATATGGTGGCTTGGAACTTGGCTATTTAGAACATTGTTTGGTGATGGAGGAGATGTCTCGGGCGTCTGCAAGTATCGCCCTCAGCTATGGAGCACACTCTAACCTCTGTGTCAACCAGATTGTGAGGAATGGAAATGAGGAACAAAAAGAGAAATACTTGCCTGATGTAAGATGCTTCATGTTCATGTTAAAGAAGCTAATACCGTCAAACATGATTTGGTTTAAACATATTTATTCCACTATATACATTCACAAAACAATATATGTACACAAAATCAAAGCATGATTTAAGCCGACAGTCAAGGGGGCGACAGAAGCTGGTTGCTTAGCAAAGGTGGCTTCTTATTTGTTGACAGGAATTTGATGACTGGCTGCCTAATACACACAACTGCTATTATGCAGGTTTGACTGATGTTGTGCCAGGTAACATGATGATGTCTGCCATGGAGTGGTAGAATTTGGTTCTGTGGCAAATGCTATTTCTCGTATCTGATCGGAGGTTCACATTCTGTTTACAGTGAAACATTTGATACATGTGATGTAACTGTGTACCTATTTGTGCTAGAAGCTCAGAATTTTAAATATACATGTACATAAAAAAGTAGAGGTATCATTATCATTGATTGATGCGTGTCGATTCGATATAGATTAATCATTGATTGATGCGTGTCTATTCGATATAGATTTATCATTGATTGATGTGTGTCGATTCGATATAGATTAATCATTGATTGATGTGTGTCGATTCGATATAGATTAATCATTGATTGATGCGTGTCGATTCGATATAGATTAATCATTGATTGATGCGTGTCGATTCGATATAGATTAATCATTGATTAATGCGTGTCTATTCGATATAGATTAATCATTGATTGATGCGTGTCTATTCGATATAGATTTATCATTGATTGATGCGTGTCTATTCGATATCGATTTATCATCGATTCCTGCGTGTCGATTCGATATAGATTTATCATTGATTCCTGCTTGTCTAGATTTATATTCCTGTGTTTCGATTCGATATCAATTTATCATCGATTCCTGCGATTCGATATAGATTTATCATCGATTTGTGCATGTCGATTCGATATCGATTCCTGCTTGTCGATTTGATATAGATTTATCATCGATTCCTGCGTGGCAACTAGTAGAACCCCTGTAGTAGAACCCCTGTAGTAGAACCCCTGTAATCAACAAGTTCAAGTCTTAAGAACAAATAAACAAATTGATGCCATGTTTGTTTATTGATCTAATGTTTAAAAAACATAAAGTAAGCAGATATGACATCCTAATCATGCCAGAACTACTGTATTGAACTTATTTCTACTGTCAGGCAGTTGTTATGTCATCGATATTTGTCTGTCGATATATCGATACATTTATTTTCAGCAATGACACCTCTACATACCAGCATTGAGAGCATATTATTTCGGTATACAATTGACAATTTGACATGGTTGCAAACAAATTACATGTAGATTAACACAATATAAATAAACATAATTAATAGCAGTACATTGAAAGGGATTAGAAAACTTAGAATGTTCTACTCGTTAACAATTAGTGGATACAAAATGTGGGGAGATAATATACATGTATTTAGCAGTTGAAAATAAGTGAAATCTATTAAGCCGGAAATATATCGGCTCTGTAGGTCAAACGATTACTATGCCTGACTATTGACCCGTTACTTGCAGTTGATATCTGGTAACGCAGTTGGAGCTCTTGCAATGAGTGAACATAATGCTGGCTCGGATGTTGTATCCATGAAGCTCAGGGCCGAGAAAAAAGGTAAGTTGTTATAGCGTCTGAATATTATGTCTTGTCCTCAAAGTCTGTGTAAAATGTCCATCTGTCCATCTGTAATATTGTGCTTGATAATTTGAGAATCTTAACAATTAACAAGTCGTCAAACTTTAGAGGATTATATATATGCTAGTCAGTACAAGAACCAAAATGATTTCGGGGTCAGTAAGTCAAAGTTGCAGGGACTCGAATTAAAACAGTTTTCGCTCATTGACTTGTACAACATTAGGAATAGGAATTTATAGATGACCCCTACGGAATTTGAACAAATCTTCTGAACCACTGGTTCAATCATCATGAAACCTGGGTCAAATGAGTGCCAACATCCTTAATTGATTATTTAGCTTATTTACCCTCGCCCCTGGCGAACCATGTTGGCGAGCGTACCAAGATGTTTAGTTAACACTAATGTTTTATATACTAAGGTCTATTTTTTGTGTGTGTTGGTAATAATATTTGAATGCTAGTCCGGCCATAGATTAGACTACAGACACGCTAAGCTATGTTTACTCAAATGGTGATCCTGGGAACATAATTGACACCATGGTAGGGGTCACATAGCTTATATCTTTTAAAAATCTTCTCAGAAACCACACTGCCCAGAGCGTTGATATTTCACAATGTACAAACAAACCTTTTTAACGGTTACTTCTATTGAGCAAAGTATGTTTTTATAGCCTTTTCAGCTCTTCATCTCGGGGGGGGGGGAGGGGGAGCAATCCAGAGCGGTTGTCAGTTGTGTCACAACCCACTTACAACATACTGAATGAATACCACCAACAGAAATTTAGTAAAACATAATTTCAAATATTTGTTTTCTGAAAGTACTTTTAGTTTGAAGTAAATGACATATGAAACTAAAATACAGTCTACATCCGCTATGTCAAAGTCGGTCATGTCGAATTCTCCGGTTAGCTCGAAGGCATACCAAAGTCCCGTTTCAGACACTATCATTGTATACGTACATATAACTGGCTCCATTTATATCGAATTTCATTAAGTCAAACTTCGGTTATGTTGAAGACATAATGGATGTAGACTGTACTTGGTATTGTTAGGCACCATATTTTGCCATATAACCAAATCTAATGACTGGACTGAAATTAGTAAATGTGTGTGTATATAATGTTCTATTACATTTCAGATGACTACTATGTATTAAACGGCAGTAAATTCTGGATCACAAACGGTCCAGATGCTGATGTACTGGTTGTGTATGCGAAGACGGACTTTACTGCGGAAAAACCACAGCATGGTATCACTGCATTTCTCGTAGAGAAGGTAATTAACTTGCTGGTCAATGTTTATTTCTGTGTTTAGCTGCAGTACCACAGCCTCCGTTGTAGGAAATTTAGTCAGCTTTTATATAAAGGTAATAGATTATATTGTCTACCTCCATTGTGGTTACGGTCGCTGACTTGTAACCTATCATTATTGGTGATCAAAGGTTCAAGCCCCTCTCTGGCCGTGTCTCGTTAAAAGTTGGCAGTTTCTTACGGAGGTTGGTGCACCAAGTTCTGGTTAACTGCTGGAGCCTGCCCAGGAAAGGTATACTGCCAGGCGGCGATATAGCCCAGAATGGTGCTGATGCAGGTGAAAAACCCGAACAAAACAAACAAACATATATGTTATATCCATATTTGGCATGCAACTTCCTTACAACATCTACCAAGGTTATTCAATAGTATGCCTGTGTAATACCTTGGTTAACTAAATGGGCAGTTCTCAACCTGCTTCCTCTCATGAATCGATTGTACCAAATTTGATCAGGGACAGCCTTATTACAATGGCTATCAAGTTGGTTTAAATCATGCTGCATTGAGGTAAAAAACTAGGTCAGCAGCCAGGAAACCGATAAACAACTTGTTCTCATTCACTGATTCTATGAACACTGATTCCAGTGACACTGATTCTAGGAACACTGATTCTAGGAACACTACATCTAGGGATACTGATTCTAGGAACACTGATTCTAGGAACACTACATCTAGGGATAGTGATTCTAGGAACACTGATTCTAGGAACACTACATCTAGGGATAGTGATTCTAGGAACACTGATTCTAGGAACACTGATTCTAGGAACACTACATCTAGGGATAGTGATTCTAGGAACACTGATTCTAGGAACACTACATCTAGGGATAGTGATTCTAGGAACACTGATTCTAGGAACACTGATTCTAGGAACACTACATCTAGGGATAGTGATTCTAGGAACACTGATTCTAGGAACACTACATCTAGGGATAGTGATTCTAGGAACACTGATTCTAGGAACACTGATTCTAGGAACACTATGTCTAGGGATAGTGATTCTAGGAACACTGATTCTAGGAACACTGATTCTAGGAACACTGATTCTAGGAACACTACATCTAGGGATAGTGATTCTAGGAACACTGATTCTAGGAACACTACATCTAGGGATAGTGATTCTAGGAACACTGATTCTAGGAACACTACATCTAGGGATAGTGATTCTAGGAACACTGATTCTAGGAACACTACATCTAGGGATAGTGATTCTAGGAACACTGATTCTAGGAACACTGATTCTAGGAACACTACATCTAGGGATAGTGATTCTAGGAACACTGATTCTAGGAACACTGATTCTAGGAACACTGATTCTAGGAACACTATGTCTAGGAACACTGATTCTAGGGACACTGATTCTAGGAACACTGTGTCTAAGGACACTGCTTCTAGGAACACTGATTCTAGGAACATTGATTCTAGGGACACTGCTTCTAGGAACACTGATTCTAGGAGGGACACTGATTCTTGGAACACTGATTCTAGGAACAATGATTTCTAGGGACCAGTACGAAATTTAGTCTGTTGTATCCTTGCAACAACCTGTACCAATTACAGTTTGAATACTTTTAGGAAATGGAAGGATTCAGTGCTGGTATAAAGTTGGACAAACTTGGCATGCGAGGATCTAACACATCCGAGTTAATATTCCATGACTGTAAAGTACCAGGTAATAAGAATGATGGTTTTATGGATTACAGTGATATTCTAGTGTTGCTGCTCTCTTATATTCTTGAAGTTTTATTCTGTAGAAATTGTGCATTGTGTCATATTGATGCTATTTCCAGCAAATTACCTCTTTCCTAAACTGTCTTCTTAATATAGACTTCACCTTTATTAAGTAACTATTCTACAGTCATTCATTTGACTGGCTACTAACAGTCAGGGTCCACTGTATGTGTCAGTTTTCATGTGTGATACACACCTCAGCAATACAGGAGTTAGGAGAATGAAATTGTGGTGTGTATGTGCTGATATATATACACATCAGTAAACCAGGTGTCGGTGCTGAGAAATTGTGCTATATAAAAAGTAAAGTGTTTGTTTATTATAGTGTCACCGCTGTCACCTGAATTTGATCAAACTTAGATGAAAGCGCCTTTGAAGTTTGCTCAAATTAGGTCAATCTGTCCATGAAATGATCCAATTTGAAGAAATGTCTCCACTGAAAGTAATGGTTCACAGTTTGGGTATACTTGAGGAAAGAATCGCGGGTTAATAGTTTCCAGTGGGGTATGAACTACATTGGGCATGGTTAAAGTGTATTGAAGTCTGAATAATTGGGGAGCATATGTGTTCATGTCTAGTCTTGGCATTGAGAGGGCTGTAGTTGCTTATTATGTGTAGAGTGTGGAATAGTTTTAGAAATCAAAGAAGTGCCAGTTGACTTAACAGTTGATCATGGGATATTTCATATTCCAGAACATTTGCGGATATATTAGCTCTCCTGAAATTGCCATGCACAATTTGATCAAACTTGGCATTATGCATCAAGGCAATGAATGACCTATCAAATTGACTGAAAACAGTTCAGCTATTAAAACACCAGGTCATTAGAAACACTTATAAATGACATATCCTCTGCAGCTCTCAGAATTTGACTGAGCTTAATCTGAACCATCCTGGTAAAACTTCTACCACTTTGTACCAATTGAGTCAGTCCTTAACCCATTCAACACCAAGTAACTCACATGGACTGGTCCATTATATTCATAAACCAATAAATGAATCAGAAAATCACATTTGGACATGACATTTTTAGACCAATTACATTAATAAGAAAATTACATTTGGATTAGTTCATTTATTAAAATGGGTAAATTATTTTCTAAAAATTGTAATATTACTTGTAAAAAGTTCAGATCCTGATGAGACGGCTCGTAAAATAAAACCATTTTAACAACATCTACTCTACATCCTGTTGGCATAATTTGATGAACCTTCTGTATTCTGCTACTAACCGCGACCATTTGTTCAAATTAGGAAAATCTAGTCAAATCAGCGACCCTTTACTGATGCATCAATTTTTATTTCATATATCTCCCATCGACAAAGAATTGAAAATATACTTTGATGATTCATGATCTTGTTGGAGTACCGTAACAGAATCAGTAATTGGAAATTTCCTACAGCAGCCTGTGTTACAGCGTCACTAGAAATGTCACATACTTTCCTCAAAGTGGCAATGATAGATCACTTGATTTTAAGCTGATTATTAAGATAATCTGTATGCTTATCGTGCACAAGGCAACATACATTCTATGACATGTTCTGTAAGCCATGTGCAGGGATCATTCTAGAGGGCGATGTGGGCGAAATTGTCGCCCTAGTGACCCTGACTTCGCCCTAAAAAAACAAAAACATTTTAGTTTTTACGATTTTCAAACAAAATTTTGTCTAGTAAGATACACTGGCCCATTATAAAGCACTCCTTCTATTCAAATGTTGTATTTAATGGTTGTACTGTGCATTTTAACCCTATTTTGCAGAAGTATATTAAAGAACACCATTTAAGGAAGCGACCACGCGTTTTCTCACTTCTCCCAAAAATTCTGACCTAGAATGAACCCTGCATGTGTCTTTCTAATTAGTTGAAATGGCACTTTCCTATTTAGTATTGATTTTTAAAAAGGAATATTATAAATGTTTGAAATTGCAGTCTTCAAACACATTTTGCTGTACAATTTATGTGCATCGTAAAACATTACGATTAGCGCAGTGGTTAGCGTGCTCGCTTCTCACCAATGCAACCCGGGTTCGATTCTCGGACCGGGAAGTATGTGACATGGTACGGTTGTCACCAGATTGGACAGGTGGGTTTTCTCTGGGTACTCCGGTTTCCTCCCACACGAATGACCGCATATACGCTTTCATCCGCACCAATGAGAGTGATTAATATAAATTGTTAGAACTTGCTTCGCAATCGTTGTAAACTAAATAAAGTTTAAACTAAAAAAATAAACTAAGCATTAAAATGCTGTTGCACAATATCTATAGGACATTTTCCCATACATTTCTGAACCTCCTCTAGGGGCACCTACAACACAACATTAAATACTACAGGGAAACCTTATTTTCCTCTCTTTTACAGTTGGTCAAAAGTACTGGGCGGCGTGGGGCGTGGGGTGTATGTTTTAATGTCGGGGCTTGACATAGAACGAGGTCTGGGGGCAATAGGGCCTGTAGGGTGAGTCCAGTCAACTGTAACCATATAACTTCTACACCATTCTGCTAGTACTAGTAGACCTTCCTGTCACTTTTCCGTTAGAACTTAACCCAGTTACAGCACCTAATTTTGATGTTTATTTGCATATAACATATTCTATGAAATGGCAGGGTTATAAATTTGCAGCTATATTATTGTATGCGTAGGTGTGTGTGTTTTACGTTTATTTATCGTTTATTTATCGTCGCTACCAGTTGCCCATATGAGCGACGTCTCCTGAAGAGATTATGGTCATTTTAGATTTTTGGAGGATAGTGCAATGATACAGAGAGAGACCTATTCCAGAGTCTCCTCTGGTTCTTTTACGTGCATGGTGTAAAGCATCGACACGAGACCTCGGTTTAAAGTCCCATCTGAAAGACTGTTAATTTTATTAGGGTCAGACGGGGGATTGAACTTGCGATCCCTGGATTACCAGTCCAGCGTGATACCATGCGTATGTGTGTAGTAAATGCTACACATATAGTCACATCTAGTGATTTCTCCAACAGTCGCAGGTGTTACAATAGATTGTGTAAAATTCCCCACTAATATGTTTACTTGCAATCTGCTATATACAACAATGTATTCTAACAAACGGATGATTAGAGAACGGGATTATTGCAATATGTGTCCAATTTTACTCAGACGTTCTCAGAAAAATGTTGTAGATATGCCCAAAAATGATGTAGTATTTGTGGAATTCTTATTTATATAGTGGATATAGTGTTTACAAAACTGTTCCATATTGCACATGGGTGTTGGCTAATGGTAACACTAGTAATAATTTTCATATGGATATATTTGATGTATAAAGAAATTTTAAAGTTTTCCCAGCTGGGGGGGGGGTCGTTTTGGCATTGTCTGTGATTCTGTCCAGCATCTGTTTCCATAGGTACCGATAGGAAGTGTATGGATGGAAATTCTTTTAGGAAATGACTTGATTGTGTAGAATTCAAAAGAAGTGACTGTCAGGACAAGTTAAGTGTGATAGTTGGGAACATGTAGTGGATAGGATGTGGTATGAACGATTGATTAGATGATGGGAATAGTGTGATAGAGTAAGAGTTGTAGCATAGTGAAACTATTTGTACAAATGCATAACTATTGTTGGACTACGCTGACATGCCAATCGAGAAGGACTCAAACGATATTTCCACTTTAATCAATTAGATGTAATGTCATATTTTCTACAATGGAAAGCACAGGGATTCGGCACGTTTGGGGGTACTAGTATATATATTTAAGTACTTAAATATATATATTAGTACCCCCAAACGTGCCGAATCCCTGTGATGGAAAGCATAGGCATGGTAACCAAAGAAGGATCCGTTCACAAAATCTACAGCTGGGCTTAACATGTTCAGCTTAATATTTCCATTAACATTTTAGCAATAAGCATTTATACATTTTTAGTGATAGCGTATTTTAGACAAGATTATTTTTATTTTGTCAGTACTGGTAAACCTCTCTTAGTCTTTGCACACATCTGTAATGTCCTGGCCAGGTAGTCTACACCCCTCTCATGTCAAGGGTCCAAAGTTATCAAACTGTTTGATATAGCAGATGAGCATAACTGCATTTCTATTGCACTTTAATTTGCTGCTTTTTTTGCCTATTTCTGATAGCAAAGAATATGCTGGGGAACATAAACCGAGGCGTATATGTGCTGATGAGTGGTCTAGATATTGAAAGATGTGTTCTTTCAGCGGGACCATTGGGGTAAGTTGGCTTGCCGGCGGGACCATGTCAGCTCGTAACTAAGTCGACATGTACATGAAGAACAATTATTATGTTGTATTGTTGTCATGACAACAAGTTATTTCCATATTAAAGTTCTAACATGACACCCAGTTATTACTATATTAAAGCTCTAACATGACAGCCAGTTATTACTATATTAAAGCTCTAACATGACAGCCAGTTATTACTATATTAAAGCTCTAACAAGACACCCAGTTATTACTATATTAAAGCTCTAACATGACACCCAGTTATTACTATATTAAAGCTCTAACATAACACCCAGTTATTACTATATTAAAGCTCTAACATGACAGCCAGTTGTTACTATTTTAAAGCTCTAACATGACAGCCAGTTGTTACTATATTAAAGCTCTAACAAGACAGCCAGTTATTATTATATTAAAGCTCTAACAAGACAGCCAGTTATTACTATATTAAAGCTCTAACAAGACAGCCAGTTATTACTATATTAAAGCTCTAACATGACAGCCAGTTACTACTATATTAAAGCTCTAACATGACACCCAGTTATTACTATATTAAAGCTCTAACATGACACCCAGTTATTACTATATTAAAGCTCTAACATGACAGCCAGTTGTTACTATTTTAAAGCTCTAACATGACAGCCAGTTATTACTATATTAAAGCTCTAACATGACAGCCAGTTGTTACTATTTTAAAGCTCTAACATGACAGCCAGTTATTACCGTATTAAAAGCCTATAATGACAAGTTATCACAATATTAAAGCCCTAAAATGATAGCCAGTTATTCCTATATTAAAGGCCCATATGGATTTAATTATAACATTTTGCAAATGGAGAGATATACCAAACAGTGTGTGTTTCTACTTTTCAATAATTATTTGTTCATATTCTGGATAGAATATTCAAGGTCTGTGCATAAGTTAAGAAGTTTTGGTAACATTATTTGTAAAATACCACCCTTTCTTGATATTTATTAAAAACGTCATCAATAGTTTTATAAATGGAAGATTACTAGAATTAACACTAGCATAGTGGAGCCTAACATCCTTTAGTTATATATAAACATCAACAATGAGGTTATATGCATAGCTTGGGCAGAAGTTAGATGTTTATTTCTAGGGTACAGTCAAGTTTCACAAGATAAGCTTCTTTTTTGCTGAAAATGAAGTTCAAAAATTAACTTGGAGTATGAGTTGACATGCAAGCATGCTTATATAGTCGCTGAATGTTATATAGTAGTTCATTATTCATGCGGGCCTAATTCAACTTTTCCTTTATTTTGCTAATCACTTAGCAGGCATAAATTTTACAATTTGCATTACATGTACCCTCATTTACCACACAGCTACAGAGACAGTCATGGCCAGTTGATGTTGTTAATTTGTCATACATTTAGAATGATCTATTAGTACCCTCCACATTAATTTTGTTTTTCGATTAAAGCACAAGGTTGAGCTGACAGTTACATAGCATCTGCTGTATGTTCTATGATCTGTCTGGGGGGAAAAAACACATAGTGCAGTACAGATCTATTTTAGCGATACAGATAATTTAAATAATCGTAAATTTTGTGGACCTGTTTCTTGAAATGGTGTTTATAAAGACAGGTCATCGGATGATTATTGTCGTCTGCTGTATCTGTGGGTGACAGTACATAGTTTTGTCTGACCTGTGAGAATAGGGGGAAAATAACAAACTTACGATTTTTGACTTCAATAGGACATAAATATAACACACAAAAAGTCACAGTGAGAGTTTGATACATGTTTACAACAAATATGAATGGAATTCAGCTTCATACAGTATCATATATCTAGACCACTCATCAGTTCATCAATGCCTCTGTCATATAGGACTCTCTGATAGAATAGGGCCAAATGCAGTAAACAAAATGTTGAGATATAGAACTTGAAAACACAGACAAAATGAACACAATCAACAGTACCATTAAATGGCTGTAGTTGGTATGTATCTTATCATGGATGTATTGAACTGTGTAAATGTTTCATGCAAAAGAAAGGGAAAAGTGTTACTATAGCAACATTATTATTTATTTAGTAAAAATTAGGACACTTCATAAATAAATAGTTGAGAAAATAAGATATTGTGTTAGATAATAATATACAACTAAATTACAAGTGCAGCACTTTCATTTGCATGTGTGTAAGTACTAGTGGACACAATTTATACATAAAGAGGAATGTTTATACATAAAGAGGAATGTTTATACATAAAGAGGAATGTCAAATTTTGTATCCAAGTTTTTCTAGCATAACAATTGGCATTGTAACATTCCAAAGATCACATCAGGATCACCACAACCTTCACTCTTTTGACAGAGTCCGATTAATGCAGTGGTTTGAGTGCTCGCTTCTCACCAATGCAACCCGGGTTCGATCCTCGGACTGGGAAGTATGTGAGATGGTACGGTGGTCGCCAGATCGGACAGGTTAATTAATATAAGTTGTTAGAACTTGCTTCGCAATCGTTGTAAAATAAATCAAATTTAAACTTAAACTCTTTTGACTTGTGTAGCTGAAAAACTAATGAAGATAAAGGCTTGAGAGTTGAACTTCTTTGCAGGTCATGAGTTTACTCGAGTTAAAGGAAGATACTGATTGACATATTTTTAATGCTGTATTTTATTGTTTGTTGAGGTAGATAACAGATCACATGGTGACATGCTTTATGCTTCTGTTATTTACAGTATAATGCAAGCTTGCTGTGAGGTGGCTTTTAAATATGCTCATGAACGAGAGAGCTTTGGCACAAAGATCGGACACTTCCAGGTACGCCTCACATCCCTGCTTGCAATGTGCAAGTCATGCAGCTGGCTATGGAAGGTTGGTGGTTGGCCAGAAGCGTTGCCTGGAGGGGCACCTGAAATATTCTTGCATACTTCAGGCTAGAAATGACTATTGATTGATCTAGGCTGCTAAGGTGTTTCTAACAAAATATCTCAGATACCCAGGTACACACGCCCGAAACAGTGGCTTGAGTGGCTGGCAAGGTATTCTTGCACCGCAGATTCCAGTTGGAAATCACTAAATGATTTGTTGATGTGTCTCTTAGTCCAAACAAAATATACCCAGTACCCGTGCCTGAAACAGCCCAGCGGGATACATGAAGCTGTAAACTATTTGACTGTTAAGTTTACTGTGGGTATAGCAGTAAATGAAAATAGTACCACAAATAAACAAACTACTGCTGTAACTGTTGTTATTGTTACATACAGTGCAATAGATACCTATTCACCACAACACCCTGGCCTGCAACATTTTTCCTGGAAACTTTAGTGTATGACTTGAGTAGCGGGAGCAATACAAGGTATATGTATAATTCATTCGTGTAAAATTATTTCCACGAATGTATTGATCTAGCTATCGATTTGCTTGTGATTTTACGAAAATGTTAATTCGGAAAATACACCAGAGCTCACCGGATGCGTTATAAAACCAACATAATATTGGGGTATACCCCCAAACCCCCCCTACTGTGTGGCTTGCACACCAATTCAGTGCCAGCTACGCAACTGACATACTTTCATGCTTATTCAGGATTATTACTTTGTTTGTGAGTCTGTTACATTGTGAATGGAAGCCGAGTAAGTACGGATAATTTGCAAAATGTATTACTGTGGTTTCAATCTATAATTTTTAATTGAGGCTCTAACGGGGAATTATCGATTTACTTTCAGATGATTCAGTCAAAGTTAGCCAACATGTACACAACACTGAGTGCCAGTAGATCGTATGTATATAATGTGGCAAGAGCATGTGATGCCGGTCATATCAGTCCAAATGTGAGTAATCAGATAGTGGTAGAGTTTAGCCGGTCATAGACCACATAAACGCAGTACAAGCTATATTGTTACATCATACAGATAGGGGTAGAGTTCAACTGTTGCCATAGGAAACATAGACGCAGTACAAGTTATATTGTTACACCATACAGATAGGGGTAGAGTTCAACTGTTGCCATAGGAAACATAGACGCAGTACAAGTTATATTGTTACACCATACAGATAGGGGTAGAGTTCAACTGTTGCCATAGGAAACATAGATGCAGTACAAGCTATATTGTTACACCATACAGGTAGGGGTAGAGTTCAACTGTTGCCATAGGAAACATAGATGCAGTACAAGTTATATTGTTACACCATACAGATAGGGGTAGAGTTCAACTGTTGCCATAGGAAACATAGACGCAGTACAAGTTTTATTGTTGCATATTACACTGACAAGTGAACTACATGTAGTCTGATAGTTGATCCTCACAGGCACCTGTCTTAGTATAGTAGCAGTAATTGACGAGTATTTTTTATACACCAGTTTGAGAACTGCCATACATGTTTGTGCAAGCTGCCCACTGCTATACAATATGTCTGTGCAAGCTGCCCACTGCTATGCAACATGTTTGTGCAAGCTGCCCACTGCTATACAATATGTCTGTGCAAGCTGCCCACTGCTATGCAACATGTTTGTGCAAGCTGCCCACTGCTGTACAATATGTCTGTGCAAGCTGCCCACTGCTATACAATATGTCTGTACAAGCTGCCCACTGCTATACAACATGTCTGTACAAGCTGCCCACTGCTATACAACATGTCTGTACAAGCTGTCTACTGCTATACAACATGTCTGTACAAGCTGTCTACTGCTATACATGTCTGTACAAGCTGCCTACTGCTATACATGTCTGTACAAGCTGTGCCTACTGCTATACATGTCTGTACAAGCTGCCTACTGCTATACATGTATGTACAAGCTGCCTACTGCTATACATGTCTGTACAAGCTGTGCCTACTGCTCTACAATATGTCTGTGCAAGCTGCCTACTGCTATACATGTCTGTACAAGCTGTCTACTGCTATACAATATGTCTGTGCAAGCTGCCTACTGCTATACATGTCTGTACAAGCTGCCTACTGCTATACAACATGTCTGTACAAGCTGTGCCTACTGCTATACACCATGTCTGTGCAAGCTGCCCACTGCTATACAACATGTCTGTACAAGCTGCCCACTGCTATACAACATGTCTGTACAAGCTGCCCACTGCTATACAACATGTCTGTACAAGCTGCCCACTGTTATATAACATGTCTGTGCAAGCTGCCTACTGCTATGCAACATGTCTGTACAAGCTGCCCACTGCTATACAACATGTCTGTACAAGCTGCCCACTGCTATACAACATGTCTGTACAAGCTGTGCCTACTGCTATACAACATGTCTGTGCAAGCTGCCCACTGCTATACAACATATCTGTGCAAGCTGCCCACTGCTATACAACATGTCTGTGCAAGCTGCCTACTGCTATACAACATGTCTGTGCAAGCTGCCCACTGCTATACAACATGTCTGTGCAAGCTGCCTACTGCTATACAACATGTCTGTGCAAGCTGCCTACTGCTATACAACATGTCTGTGCAAGCTGCCCACTGCTATACAACATGTCTGTACAAGCTGCCTACTGCTATACAACATGTCTGTACAAGCTGCCCACTGCTATACAACATGTCTGTACAAGCTGCCCACTGCTATACAACATGTCTGTACAAGCTGCCCACTGCTATACAACATGTCTGTACAAGCTGTCTGTACAAGCTGCCTACTGCTATACAACATGTCTGTGCAAGCTGCATACTGCTATACAACATGTCTGTGCAAGCTGCCCACTGCTATACAACATGTCTGTGCAAGCTGCCTACTGCTATACAACATGTCTGTGCAAGCTGCCTACTGCTATACAACATGTCTGTGCAAGCTGCCCACTGCTATACAACATGTCTGTACAAGCTGCCTACTGCTATACAACATGTCTGTACAAGCTGCCCACTGCTATACAACATGTCTGTACAAGCTGCCCACTGCTATACAACATGTCTGTACAAGCTGCCCACTGCTATACAACATGTCTGTACAAGCTGTCTGTACAAGCTGCCTACTGCTATACAACATGTCTGTGCAAGCTGCATACTGCTATACAACATGTCTGTGCAAGCTGCCCACTGCTATACAACATGTCTGTGCAAGCTGCCTACTGCTATACAACATGTCTGTGCAAGCTGCCTACTGCTATACAACATGTCTGTGCAAGCTGCCCACTGCTATACAACATGTCTGTACAAGCTGCCTACTGCTATACAACATGTCTGTACAAGCTGCCCACTGCTATACAACATGTCTGTACAAGCTGCCCACTGCTATACAACATGTCTGTACAAGCTGCCCACTGCTATACAACATGTATGTACAAGCTGTGCCCACTGCTATACAACATGTCTGTACAAGCTGCCTACTGCTATACAACATGTCTGTACAAGCTGTGCCTACTGCTATGCAACATGTCTGTACAAGCTGCCTACTGCTATACAACATGTCTGTACAAGCTGTGTCTACTGCTATACAACATGTCTGTACAAGCTGTGTCTACTGCTATACATGTCTGTGCAAGCTGCCTACTGCTATACAACATGTCTGTACAAGCTGTGCCTACTGCTATACAACATGTCTGTACAAGCTGTGCCTACTGCTATACAACATGTCTGTACAAGCTGTGCCTACTGCTATACAACATGTCTGTACAAGCTGTGCCTACTGCTATACAACATGTCTGTACAAGATGTGCCTACTGCTATGCAACATGTCTGTACAAGCTGTGCCTACTGCTATACAACATGTCTGTGCAAGCTGCCCACTGCTATACAACATGTCTGTGCAAGCTGCCCACTGCTATATAACATGTCTGTGCAAGCTGCCTACTGCTATACAACATGTCTGTGCAAGCTGCCTACTGCTATATAACATGTCTGTGCAAGCTGCCCACTGTTATATAACATGTCTGTGCAAGCTGCCTACTGCTATACATGTCTGTGCAAGCTGCCCACTGCTATACAACATGTCTGTACAAGCTGTGCCTACTGCTATACAACATGTCTGTACAAGCTGTGCCTACTGCTATACAACATGTCTGTACAAGATGTGCCTACTGCTATGCAACATGTCTGTACAAGCTGTGCCTACTGCTATACAACATGTCTGTACAAGATGTGCCTACTGCTATGCAACATGTCTGTACAAGATGTGCCTACTGCTATGCAACATGTCTGTGCAAGCTTCCCACTGCTATGCAACATGTCTGCAAGCTGCCCACTGCTATACAACATGTCTGTACAAGCTTCCCACTGCTATGCAACATGTCTGTGCAAGCTGCCCACTGCTATACAACATGTCTGTGCAAGCTGCCCACTGCTATGCAACATGTCTGTGCAAGCTGCCCACTGCTATACAACATGTCTGTACAAGCTTCCCACTGCTATGCAACATGTCTGTGCAAGATGCCCACTGCTATGCAGCATGTCTGTGCAAGATGCCCACTGCTATACAACATGTCTGCAAGATGCCCACTGCTATGCAGCATGTCTGTGCAAGCTGCCCACTGCTATGCAACATGTCTGTGCTAGCTGACCACAGTTCCGATAGCGCGGCTTCCGTCAGCAAAGTCCTTGACCCATATTCCTGCTGTGCCTAGGTGACGACGTGCACGTTGTGGTGGAAAGACCTGGGCACCTGACAGTTTATTGCAAGATAACTTTATGTTGCAGGATTGTGCTGGTGTGATACTATACACGGCTGAGGCAGCCACTCAGATGGCATTGGAGGCTATACAGATTTTAGGTTTGTGAGGCAAAATTGTTTTAAACAGCTCTTGGATTTGTATGACTATTCATTTTATGTGCATATGGCTCGTCGGTCTAGGTGTACAAATAGTTTTTCTCGACTAGAAATTTGATTTTGTACATTGAGGACATACGGCAGCTACTTCTGTAAAATCATTTGTTTAATTTCTTAAGATCATTCTATCATGAAGAAAACAGGAAATCAGTCCTCTGTTGCTGTTATGTTTAGTATATTGCAGGGCTTTCTATTTTATTATACCTCTGTATTGGGTAAATGAAGACTGTATTGGAACCATTCTTTCCATCTGTGTGTGTGTGTTTCCTCTCTGTATTGAGTAATTGAAGGCTGTATTGGAACCATTCTTTCCATCCGTGTATGTGTGTCCTCTCTGTATTGGGTAAATGAAGGCTGTATTGGAACCATGCTTTCCATCCGTGTATGTGTGTCCTCTCTGTATTGAGTAATTGAAGGCTGTATTGGAACCATTCTTTCCATCTGTGTGTGTGTGTTTCCTCTCTGTATTGAGTAAATGAAGACTGTATTGGAACCATTCTTTCCATCTGTGTGTGTGTGTTTCCTCTCTGTATTGAGTAAATGAAGACTGTATTGGAACCATGCTTTCCATCCGTGTGTGTTTGTCCTCTCTGTATTGAGCAAATGAAGGCTGTATTGGAACCATTCTTTCCACCCGTGTGTGTGTCCTCTCTGTATTGAGCAAATGAAGGCTGTATTGGAACCATACTTTCCATCCGTGTGTGTGTCCTCTCTGTATTGGGTAAATGTAGGCTGTATTGGAACCATGCTTTCCATCCGTGTGTGTCCTCTCTGTATTGGGTAAATGAAGACTGTATTGGAACCATACTTTCCATCTGTGTGTGTGTGTCCTCTCTGTATTGGGTAAATGAAGACTGTATTGGAACCATTCTTTCCATCCGTGTGTGTGTCCTCTCTGTATTGAGCAAATGAAGGCTGTATTGGAACCATGCTCTCCATCCGTGTGTGTATTTCCTCTCTGTATTGAGCAAATGAAGGCTGTATTGGAACCATACTTTCCATCCATGTGTGTGTGTCCTCTCTGTATTGGGTAAATGAAGACTGTATTGGAACCATTCTTTCCATCCGTGTGTGTGTCCTCTCTGTATTGAGTGAATGTAGGCTGTATTGGAACCATGCTCTCCATGCGTGTGTGTGTCCTCTCTGTATTGGGTAAATGAAGGCTGTATTGGAACCATGCTTTCCATCCGTGTGTGTGTCCTCTCTGTATTGGGTAAATGAAGGCTGTATTGGAACCATGCTCTCCATGCGTGTGTGTGTCCTCTCTGTATTGGGTAATTAAGGCTGTATTGGAACCATGCTCTCCATCCGTGTGTGTGTCCTCTCTGTATTGGGTAATTAAGGCTGTATTGGAACCATACTCTCCATCCGTGTGTGTGTCCTCTCTGTATTGGGTAATTAAGGCTGTATTGGAACCATGCTCTCCATCCGTGTGTGTGTCCTCTCTGTATTGGGTAATTAAGGCTGTATTGGAACCATACTCTCCATCCATGTGTGTGTGTCCTCTGTATTGGGTAAATGAAGACTGTATTGGAACCATGCTTTCCATCCATGTGTGTGTCCTCTCTGTATTGGGTAAATGAAGACTGTATTGGAACCATACTTTCCATCCGTGTGTGTGTGTCCTCTCTGTATTGAGCAAATGAAGGCTGTATTGGAACCATGCTCTCCATCCATGTGTGTGTGTCCTCTCTGTATTGGGTAAATGAAGACTGTATTGGAACCATTCTTTCCATCCGTGTGTGTGTCCTCTCTGTATTGAGCAAATGAAGGCTGTATTGGAACCATGCTCTCCATCCGTGTGTGTATTTCCTCTCTGTATTGAGCAAATGAAGGCTGCATTGGAACCATACTTTCCATCCGTGTGTGTGTGTCCTCTCTGTATTGGGTAAATGAAGACTGTATTGGAACCATTCTTTCCATCCGTGTGTGTGTCCTCTCTGTATTGAGTGAATGTAGGCTGTATTGGAACCATGCTCTCCATGCGTGTGTGTGTCCTCTCTGTATTGGGTAATTAAGGCTGTATTGGAACCATGCTCTCCATGCGTGTGTGTGTCCTCTCTGTATTGGGTAAATGAAGGCTGTATTGGAACCATGCTTTCCATCCGTGTGTGTGTCCTCTCTGTATTGGGTAAATGAAGGCTGTATTGGAACCATGCTCTCCATGCGTGTGTGTGTCCTCTCTGTATTGGGTAATTAAGGCTGTATTGGAACCATGCTCTCCATCCGTGTGTGTGTCCTCTCTGTATTGGGTAATTAAGGCTGTATTGGAACCATACTCTCCATCCGTGTGTGTGTCCTCTCTGTATTGGGTAATTAAGGCTGTATTGGAACCATGCTCTCCATCCGTGTGTGTGTCCTCTCTGTATTGGGTAATTAAGGCTGTATTGGAACCATACTCTCCATCCATGTGTGTGCCCTCTCAGCTCATTCTTGTGCTCGCTTCATCTCCAATACATTTACATGAAACTGTACAGGAAGTATCGATATGGAATCTAGTTGTCCGTCGTCATGGATTATGGCCCTTTGAAGATTTTAAAGAACAAAGTTTGTCCACATTGGAACTAAACCCATGGTGAGAGTTAAACAATACTGGCAGAGAATGATCAGTAGGCTAGGCCTAGTAGCGTGGTCGTGTTCCATTTTGTTAATTTTTGATGGAGGAGTTATTATCAGTTATTTTGTGGGGGTATTAAACGCCTCCTGTGATAGTTCTTATTGAGATTAGTTCAGAATATTATGGCTTGTGTTTCTTTCAGGAGGGAATGGTTATATCAATGACTATCCAACAGGAAGATTTTTACGGGACGCTAAATTGTACGAAATTGGAGCAGGAACCAGTGAAATTAGGCGGCTTGTCATTGCTCGGGCAATCAACGCGTTCTACAGATAGTGAACTGTTGTCTAGTCATCGCCAAGATAATCAATGATTTTTGTAACAAGTGAATACACCTGGATTCATGATTGTTTGAATGAATCCAATCACTGTATGCACATACTGAAGTAATCAGTGTTCATCAACCAATGCCATCTACAAGTATGCTGAAAAACTTGTGAGGATTTCAAACTGAACTGTGATAGCACTACGCATATTTGTGAATATGAACTAGAATTCTTTGTGGTTCTATTGAATTATTATCGACTTACTGGAGCAGGCTTCTTTAAGCATGCTGTTCTAATATAGAGATGTTAAACATCAGTTTTCGTGTTTTTCTGGGCCGTTGAAGGAATAGAACTTGCCGTCCTGCAAGACACTTCATTTTTATATAAATATAGGATCTTACACGAGTGGTGATTTCATATGGTATGAAATCACGACGTGTGTAACATCCTTTTTATTACATTACCCACACACGTGAAATAGAGTTTTCTGCTTGCCTGTACACTTTGAGCCTTATTACATCTCGAGGAAATCAGTAAGGTGCATTCGTATGCCTAGTAACTAGTCCTCGATAATAAAACAATCGATACTTTTAATCACTATACTGTTGCATACTAGTGCATATTTAACATTTTATTGACTTAGGCAAAGTTCCATACTATATGTATGTCAAAAGCAAGCTGCCATGCAGCCACCATCCAGGTGTTATTTCACGTGTTGATATAAGAAAATATGTAATGACTGTATTACACTGCATACAAGCATGTGATAAAGTTGCTTATGTAATGGCTGCATTATATATTTAGCACACCAAGAGTACACAATACTCAACGAGATAGTATGATCACACTTCAAACCTGCATATCTCTGTATGACCAAACCATCTCGGCAATAATGGGCAGTAGCTCGCATAATGTCTGACCATACAAATGCTTCATTCTTTGTTGGGGGCATAACACTCATCACTTGTTGAATTCCAGTAAATGCAGAATCTGATATTAATCATTTAACTTAAAAAGGTGTCGTTTTGAAGAAATTGCAATACCACAAGGATCCTCGGGCCCCATGGCGTATTCCACACGATTGGAGAAGTATTGATACCCAGGACAGATTTACCTTTACAAAATGACTGAGTGAGAATAAGCACGATGAATTCTAGTAAGGTGTAAAGTAAGGAGAGGACAACCATAAGCTGTATTGCTTTCTGTCCAATTCCTTGTATCAATTGTTGTAAACAACCATGTACATGATAGAAAATAAATATGTTTAAACCAAGCACGATGAATTTTGAAGCCAAAAGCAAGCCACTTCATGATGCACATACCCAAGGCACCTTAGCTGCAGTAGTAGAATTGCATCTACTGTTCTCGATATCTTCTCATGGTTTGAGGCCAGTCCCTCTGTTCATATCTGAGCTGGATTCAGTCAAGATGACACGAGTAGAACCATGCTATTTATGTCGTATCATTGGAGGTAATTTGCACGAGATGTATTTATCAAATCGGCATTAATAATAGGCGGCATGTGTAGATTCAACATCGATTGGTTACCCAAAATTCCATCCAGGTTTTGGGACATCTAGTGTAGGTGACCTACAGAACATGTTGTTGGGCGAGGACATCTAGTGTAGGTGACCTACAGAACATGTTGTTGGGCGAGGAGGTTGGGACATCTAGTGTTGGTGACCTACAGAACATGTTGTTGGGCGAGGCTGCTGGGACATCTAGTGTTGGTGACCTACAGAACATGTTGTGCGAGGCTGCTGGGACATCTAGTGTTGGTGACCTACAGAACATGTTGTGCGAGGCTGCTGGGACATCTAGTGTTGGTGACCTACAGAACATATTGTGCGAGGCTGCTGGGACATCTAGTGTAGGTGACCTACAGAACATGTTGTTGGGCGAGGACATCTAGTGTTGGTGACCTACAGAACATGTTGTTGGGCGAGGCTGCTGGGACATCTAGTGTTGGGGACCTCTACATAACATGTTGTTGGGCGAGGCTGCTGGGACATCTAGTGTTGGTGACCTACAGAACATGTTGTTGGGCGAGGCTGCTGGGACATCTAGTGTTGGTGACCTACAGAACATGTTGTTGTGCGAGGCTGCTGGGACATCTAGTGTTGGGGACCTCTACATAACATGTTGTTGGGACATCTAGTGTTGGGGACATCTACAGAAGATGTTGATGGGCGAGGCTGCTGGGACATCTAGTGTTGGTGACCTACATCTACAGAACATGTTGTTGGGCGAGGAGGTTGGGGACCTCTACAGAACATGTTGTTGGGCGAGGAGGTTGGGACATCTAGTGTTGGGTGACCTACAGAACATATTGTGCGAGGCTGCTGGGACATCTAGTGTTGGTGATCTACAGAACATGTTGATGGGCGAGGCTGCTGGGACATCTAGTGTTGGTGACCTACAGAACATGTTGGGCGAGGCTGCTGGGACATCTAGTGTTGGTGACCTACAGAACATGTTGTTGGGCGAGGAGGTTGGGACATCTAGTGTTGGGTGACCTACAGAACATATTGTGCGAGGCTGCTGGGACATCTAGTGTTGGTGACCTACAGAACATGTTGGGCGAGGCTGCTGGGACATCTAGTGTTGGTGACATACAGAACATGTTGTTGGGCGAGGCTGCTGGGACATCTAGTGTTGGTGACCTACAGAACATGTTGATGGGCGAGGCTGCTGGGACATCTAGTGTTGGTGACCTACAGAACATGTTGATGGGCGAGGCTGCTGGGACATCTAGTGTTGGTGACCTACAGAACATGTTGTTGGGCGAGGAGGTTGGGGACCTCTACAGAACATGTTGTTGGGCGAGGAGGTTGGGACATCTAGTGTTTGGGTGACCTACAGAACATATTGTGTGAGGTTGCTGGGACATCTAGTGTTGGTGACCTACATAACATGTTGTGCGAGGCTGCTGGGACATCTAGTGTTGGTGACCTACAGAACATGTTGTTGGGCGAGGCTGCTGGGACATCTAGTGTTGGTGACCTACAGAACATGTTGTTGTGCGAGGCTGCTGGGACATCTAGTGTTGGGGACCTCTACAGAACATGTTGTTGGGACATCTACAGAAGATGTTGATGGGCGAGGCTGCTGGGACATCTAGTGTTGGGACATCTACAGAACATGTTGATGGGCGAGGCTGCTGGGACATCTAGTGTTGGTGATCTACAGAACATGTTGTGGGCGAGGCTGCTGGGACATCTAGTGTTGGTGACATACAGAACATGTTGGGCGAGGCTGCTGGGACATCTAGTGTTGGTGACATACAGAACATGTTGGGCGAGGCTGCTGGGACATCTAGTGTTGGTGACCTACAGAACATGTTGGGCGAGGCTGCTGGGACATCTAGTGTTGGTGACCTACAGAACATGTTGGGCGAGGCTGCTGGGACATCTAGTGTTGGTGACATTACAGAACATGTTGTTGGGCGAGGAGGTTGGGGACATCTACAGAACATGTTGTTGGGCGAGGAGGTTGGGGACCTCTACAGAACATGTTGTTGGGCGAGGAGGTTGGGGACCTCTACAGAACATGTTGTTGGGCGAGGCTGCTGGGGACATCTAGTGTTGGTGACATACAGAACATGTTGGGCGAGGCTGCTGGGACATCTAGTGTAGGTGATATACAGAACATTGGGTTGGGCGAGGAGGCTGGGACATCTAGTCTTGGTGACCTACAGAACATGTTGGGCGAGGCTGCTGGGACATCTAGTCTTGGTGACCTACAGAACATGTTGGGCGAGGCTGCTGGGACATCTAATAATCACACTAGTATATCTTAATACCTCTTTTAATGATGACATTCATATAACTATCTGAACAATTATAAAAAGGTAAATAAGATACATGTATATTATGAATTAAAACATAGGCCATATAGGCTCATTGATTAATGAACAATTGTTTAACATATTCTTCAGTGCAAGATGTGTATTTTTAATGAGCAGCTGTAGTGTACATTCAAACCGCTGTTAGTGGTCCCTCTTAAGCAGCCAACCTGTATTAAGCAGCCAGTTGTTTTATTATACATTTGACCATTATTAAGCAGCCACTTTCTGTGATTCCCTTGGCTGGCTGCTAAAGACAGGTTTCATTGTACTATAATCACATACACTTTCCTCACGTTCAACATGACATGTATAGGATATAAGCCGAAAACGATCAAATATGTAAAATATTGGACCCGTTTGAGGCTTATATCTTACTTAAAACACTCACTTATATAACAAGATCCTACTAAACCGACTAATTAAATGAATTGGACTTTATCTGCAAAGGAAGATACTAGAAAAACCAGCATATGTCTCATTGTTGAGCATGTTTTCTATTACATAATCTATTGTTGTCACGAATGTAGCATAAAAAGGTTTAAAACTGACATGACTGTTTACACAATACGACTGTTTGAAAACTTGGAATATGTATGTCTCACAAATAATACGACATTTATTCAATGAATAGATGAGGATACACTATCCATCCCGTGCGAAACACCGTTCCAGATAAAGACCACAATCATCTAAAGACAAACAGTTTGACCTTTCACCTTGTCATTATCAATGGATTCTAACCTGAATAAAGACCACGTAAGCGACCACTTTTAGTCAATTCAGTGAGTGGTCTTATAAAAGCCAGGCACACATGATTAAAAACTATATCAAATAATACAATTTTATGGCTGCTGAACACACGAGCAGTGATTAAACTGTAGATATACATGTAATAGTACACATGGAACACGTCGTGCAGCACTTGCAGTTTTGCTGCAGCAGCCGAGCACAAACACCTCCCTGTTATACCAGGGCATATTGTTTATTGTGCATGTACTAAACCTGGTCACATGTTGCTGATCAGTCTTACATTCCAGTTACTTCAAACATGTATAATATAGTACAAGTGTCATATGTCCCGCCTCAGTATCTGTTAAATCCGCCTCCTCGACTGCCCCCACCCCTGCTGCCGCCTCCTCCACCTCTACTCCCTCTGAATCCACCACCACCACCGCCCCGTCCACCACGGAATCCACCGCCTCTACCACCACCACCACCACGTCCTCCTCGACCTGTAACATGCAATAGAATGATATAATATTAAATGTTTTTCCATTTCTAACACCAGATATAATATTAAATGTTTTTCCATTTCTAACACCAGATATAATATTAAATGTTTTTCCATTTCTAACACCAGATATAATATTAAATGTTTTTCCATTTCTAACACCAGATATAATATTAAATGTTTTTCCATTTCTAACACCAGATATAATATTAAATGTTTTTCCATTTCTAACACCAGATATAATATTAAATGTTTTTGCATTTTTAACATCAGATATAATATTAAATGTTTTCCATTTTTACCATCAATGTGCTAGATACAGATTAGTAATAAAGATGTTTCTTTTAAACCCATTGTTCAGTACAAACTGCAGGAATGTGCATGCTGTGATTATGTTTAGCAGCCAGTTATGGCATAGAATAAATTTGACAGCTACGAAGTGTCTAAGTATCATGACTGGACAGTCAATTGCTTTTGCAGTTGTTACATTGCTCTGTTTTAATTCAACAGGGATCCATATCATGTCACCGCTATGGACTGTATAGATAGCCGTCAACAAACCAAACAACATTTGATTGTAACAATAGAAAATTATGGTATACTAACTGTCTTTGCAAGACATTTATTTCCATTTAAAACATTTGAAATGTCTTAATTCAATTAATATGCTGATGCGCTAAATTGATAACTAATTTGAAAATGACTGTACCTCCTGAGAATCCACCCCTTCCTCCGCGACCTGAAAGTATATATAACATAAACCATGTCTTACTATCTGATGAGAATATGTGATGCAATGGTACATTGTCGCTTGCACTTCCTGTTCCATTTTTAGTGTATGGTTATCATTTTAAAGGTCCCTATTAGATTGAATATCAGCAGGCAGTACATTGGTTTGTCATATAATGTGGTCCTATATACTTAGATTTACACTGAGCATACTAAAGGAGATGTATTGAAAGTATTTGTATCTGTACTCTCTCACTATCTCATGATAGCTGACATCTCACATGCTGTGTTGAAACGTTTATATATTACACAAATCTTAGTCCTGTAGTTCTAGATTAGGGCTTTTTTAAATGCCTTGTCCTGGACCAATGTTTGGCTCGGAAGATCGCTTCTTAAACAATGTGTTAAAACTAGGGATGGCAACGAATATTTGACTATTCGCTTGTACGTTCGAATATTATTCCAGTATTCGAATATGCGGGGGAAAATATTATATTTGTAAAAATGAAATAAAACGGTCATAAATCAGATACGTTGTTTTCTTTTGAAACCATCATAAAATCTTCCAATACAAATGAAATCGCTCCAGGATATGTGAATAAACCATGTTGTGGTTGCATCCATGTTAATTGGCACTTTGACATGCAATCGGATAATTACAGTAGGTGCTAAGGTAAGTAGTATTTAATTATGTTAAAACTGTTTAGACGAGACATTCCTTTGAAATATTGCATACACTTTGCAACAACATCCACCCCCATGATTCTTGAACTTTTAATTAACTGCTCAATATTACCCAAAAGTACTACTTTAGTAAGATTTTTATGATGTCCTCAAAAATAATGCCCGCTCAGTCACTCTGAGAATAAGAAAACTGTTAGGTGTAAGCTATGCAACTTGGATCTAACATATTCGCGTGCATTGTCAAATCTGAATAATCATTTGAAAAACAAACAATCTTCAACGGAAAGCAGTTCAAGTGGCAATGGCTTCATTTGTGAAATGTACAGTGGCCGATAACAATAACTGAATGAGTCGTCATCATATTTGCATGGCCTTATAGGAAGAACATATTTTAGTTAGAGTTTTAGTTTTTGATAGAATTGAATAGAATATTCGAATCCCTTCCCCTACATAATATTCGAATAGCAAAATCGCTATTCGTTGCCATCCCTAGTTATAACCTCAGTATAAATAAAGCATTAATCGGTCATAAAACCCTCACAAATATTCATAAAAGACCAGTTTCAATTTAATGGCAACTAATATAGAAAGAAATGAACATATATTTCTATAGACATTAATTTACATTTTTATTATGTTCAGAACTTTTATTTCTATCAATTACTGTGAAATTATATATAAAGATGGTACATGTATTCACAAGACAAATTACGGCCAACTTACCTCCTCGTCCACCTCTACCTGCGCCTCGTTTGGGTGCCTCTAAGAACCTCTGTAGGGGTAACAACTTGTAGGGGTCTATGAAAAACTGAAAATATATAGGGCATGTAAAGCAACCTGGCTCTCATTTCATATTTCTAATGTGTCAGCATTCATTGAGACTTGGAAAATACTCAAGTCAGGCGAAGCTGACTACCAGCAACCCGTACGTGACCAGCAACCCATATGTGACTAACCGCAACCAGTATGTGACTACCAGAAACCTGTATGTGACTACCAGAAACCTGTATGTGACTAACAGCAACATGTATGTGACTACCAGCAATCCATGTGACTACCAGTAACCTGTATGTGACAACCAGAAATGTGTATGTGACTACCAGAAACCTGTATTTGACTAACAGTAACACATATGTGACTACCAGTAACCCAAATGTGACTACCAGTAATCCATATGTGACTACCAGCAACCCATATGTGACTACCAGCAACCCATATGTGACTACCAGCGACCCATATGTGACTACCAGTAATCCATATGTGACTACCAGCGATCCATATGTGACTACCAGCGACCCGTATGTGACTACCAGTAATCCATATGTGACTACCAGCGACCCATATGTGACTACCAGCGACCCATATGTGACTACCAGTAATCCATATGTGACTACCAGTAACCCGTATGCGACTACCAGCAACCCCCATGTGACTACCAGTACCCCCATGTGACTACCAGTTACCCAAAGGTGCTGGTCCAGTACTAATAACCTTCAATTGTGGACCCTCCTACGGTGTCCATCTTATACCTGAGAGGGTGTGAGTTTGAGACTTGTCAGAACCACGGTGGTGATGTCCTTGGCTAAGACACATAGATCCACATTCTTCTGTGTTCCTCGTGGTAATGGATTCCACGAGGCTCGAGAACAATTAATCTAATGTTGTAATAACTTGTTTCACAATCAAGCTAGACAAATTGGTATGCTCAATAACCTTCAATACAATAATGCCAGTGAAACTGAACAGATGAACAAATGTTATCATATGTCCAATATTGGTTGATGGCCGTTAGTATCTATATGGTATGTTACAGAGTACAATGTACGTACCATCATTGCACATGGTATTGAATTATTTTGTGAATCATCATTATTTATTGTTCTGTCAAAGATATAAAGCAGTATTTTACTTACCTTTTGCTCTTTTGAAAATGAACCGGCTTTTATGTTTTCTGACAATTTTACGGAAAAATACTGAATAAAAGTTAAGGAAAAATTGGTATTCAGTTTCGATAAAAATATTTTAAGGAAACATTGGTAGGTATCTCAAATGTACAAAAATTGAACAGATCATTGGGAATGTGAACTGTTTGGAATGTCCCCATCCCTCACCTACAACAAAGATCGAAATACATTTACGCGACAAGACCTCTAGAAAAAGGGCACAGGCTAAGGTGGGGCACATTATCACTCCTTTACCCCCTGGATTACATAACCAGCCTGTAACTAGACCATCCCCCACACAGAAACCTCTTATATATGTCAGACATTTCAAGGACAATTCTGAAACACAAATCATGAATAAGTGATTTTGAAGACCCATATATTGTAGTCTGCAAGAAGTTGGCATTTCTGATTACAAGGATAGCCTGTGACCATAGATCATGTATACGTTCGGTGAAATGGATTTTATAAGTTAAATTCAATCTTCAGTCTACTACAGGTTAACTCTAGCAAATGCAGGATAGTGCAGCATACACATAAAGGATACAAAATCTCTGACTGGTCCAAATATCTCGTCAACTTTTCCAACCTGTTGCTTGTTTTCTAGAAAGATTGGTGCATTGAAATATGGCACTTTCTCGTTGGTACATTTACATACAACATCGTCTTCACATGGATGCGACATAGTTCCGAGTTCTGAAACAAGAATATAAGTACAAATTAATTTGTATTCTTAAACCTGCAATCCAATGTTGCAAATAATTCACCCCGTATTTAACTTGGAAAAACAAATTTTTACTTGGATCAAAAGTTAAATATTATTATGATTAATTTTTATTCAAAATAAAGTTGAAAAATTACAAATGTAAGCTTGTGCAAGCTTTTGAACTGGAGAAAATTATAGACGCTGCTTCAAATGGATACAGAAAGCTTTCAAACAGGTTTGGTAATCACATACAGTGAAACACGTGTTAGTGGTCACCTCTATTAAGCAGTCAACCTGCATTAAGCAGCCAGTTTTCAGAATCCCAATATGTTACTTTGTTATACAGTTGACCTCTATTAAGCAGCCACCTTTTGTGATTACCTTGGCTGGCAGCTTAAGACAGATTTGACTGAATAGAGAATTGATAAGTGCTATGTTGTGTAATAATGGAAATTAAGATTACCTAGATCAGAGCATCCTCGAAATTGACCTAGAATCTATGCAGGTGAAACCTGTGCTCTGCACGTTGTCTTAATGAAGGTTGTTTTATGAAAATAAGTCCAGTTGTATAGACGGTATGGACTAGATGCAAAATGCTTTGAAAAATGGCCATTTGCACTAGTAGGTGACCATGGTTGAAGTAACGTGGTTGGAATATGGGTTCTGGATAGCATCTCAATGAGGTGAATATTTGAGCACGGGGATTTGGCATGTTTGTGGGTACACATATAGTATTAAGTACTGGGATTTAACTAGGTGGAATGTCAGATTTCACACGGTCAGCCACCGATCAACAAAATGACCCATCTCAAACAATTTTAAACAAATCTGTCCAAATATAAAGTCTATTCCCAGTTTTTATTATATTGTCATTCAAATAATACACAGCTTTAATCTACATGCATGTATACTTTCAAACAGTTGCACCAAGCATTGGCTCCATCATGCCAAAATACACTAAACAAATATAATAGTGTTGATTACATGTAATAACCAATTCTGCACACTAGTAGTAGTAGTGATACTACTGTACCATGTCACATACTTTGTGGTAGGAAGCTAGCAGTCACATACTTTGTGGTAGGAAGCTAGCACACTAGTATACATGTTTAATTTGAGAGCTGACTCGATGGTTATTTGTTGGATAATGGATACTTCTTCTTTAGTGCTGCACTGCCAAGAACTGATCAAAAGGACAAGTAAATGGCATAGATACCAAACAAGCTACCAGTCTGGGAGACTACATATCAACCACAAGCTACCAGTCTGGGAGACTACATATCAACCACAAGCTACCAGTCTGGGAGACTACATATCAACCACAAACTACCAGTCTGGGAGACTACATGTATTTACCAACAACAAGCTACTTTCCAATCCTTTGCTATCTTCCTGCACAACCTGTGTGTTTACAATTTCCATGCATATATATGCTCTTTGTACAAAAGAAGAACAATAAATAAAGTTTAAACTAAGCTACCAGTCTGGGAGACTACATACCAACAACAGAGTCTGGCGGTCCCTGATCATATCCTCTATTGAAACCACCTCCGCGACCACCTGTAAATACAAATATCACAGTTACCGAAAATCTTGTTCTTCCCCAAAGCTGCAAATCACACATGATTCTTGCTAAATTACTTTGTCAGTAAGATACGGCATGGCATTCAGCTAAATACATGTAACAAAAATATAAATAGATGATGGACCCTCACTATTAACCCTTTCAACACCAAGTAACTGACATGGACTGGTGCATGATATTATTAGACCAATAAACTAATAAGAAAATTCCATTTGGACAAGTTCATTTATCAAAATGGGTAATTTTGTCTAAAAATAGTAATATCACTGGCAAAAAGTGCAGATCCTGATGAGACGGCTGATCATGAGCCGACTCATCTGGATATACACTTTTTGTAAGCCTATTTAGGTCTGCGGTGTTGAAAGGGTTAATAATTGAAAATTCCACTCGCCTGCTCGCATGACATCATTATCACTCAGTATCATTATAATAACAGCAAGAATACTGTACTATCTCCTTCTGTACGCTACAATAGCATAGCTGTGCTAAGCAGATTTACACAAATAATGTCCAACAAACAAAGCATTGCTTGATCAAGTAACAATATTCAACTGTTCTGTAAACTACACATGTTTGTATACCTCTGAAACCTCCTCTATCACCACCACCTCTTCCTCTGAATCCTCCTCTTCCTCCACCCCGATCGCCACCCCCTCTTCCGCGAAATCCTCCACCACGGTCGCCACCCCCTCTTCCTCTAAATCCACCGCCCCGACCGCCTCCATCTTGATCTCCAAAACCCATCTGTTGGCACTGGTATTATCTGTATCAGAATAAATGTTCATTAAACTAGAAACATCCCTGTAAGCTGGAAAGAGAACACAATATAAATATAGACCATCAAGGAAATGGATTCAAATAAGTTACTATGTTATATTTCGGGTTTTACGACTGCATCAGCACCTTTTTGGGCTATATCGCCGGCGGGCAGTTTACCTAACAACACCTTTCCTGGGCAGGCTCCAGCGGTTAACCAGTACTTGGGTGCACCAACCTCCGTAAGAAACTGCCAACTTTTTCATATAAATGAGACATGGTCTGAGTGGGAAGTTACTATGTAACTTTTTTCCAAATCCTAACTGTGCTGTTGCAACTATTCCTGTGTTATGTACCATTCTTGAATAAAATATTGTATAAACTAAATTTAAATATAAACAAATTGCAGCTTCAAGTGATTATTGTAGTGCAGAGTTCGAAATTACTCAGTTACGCACTGTAGTACTACATACCTACTAGGGGTGTCACGATATCAGCAACCCATATCGCGATATATTGTGATATTTTATCAAATATTGCGATATATTGCCTATGCATTTGTCATGTATTGTGATTATATTTTTTCTATTAAGAGTATTTAATAAGATGACACGGATTACTTTACACACATTTTAAGACACTATCTCATTCAAAAGTATTTATTAACTTGAGAAACAACAAAACACTGAATAAAATAACAACTTAAATCGACTAGAAAATGATTCAGAGAACGGTGAATATATAAGTACCGGTTGAAGCGATCGAGTCGAGTATAAAAAAGCTGATCCCCTGCATATAACCTTTCACATGACGGTAGCTATGCTGTAAAATTGTCAGGACAAAAACTCATTTTTATAGTGAAGTCATGAAAAACCGATGCCACCCCTGACCCCTCATAGATAATAAATAGGGCTGCAACGATCCACCAGAAGCTCGATCCGATTTTATTCGATTCTTTATGTGCCGATTTGATCCATTATTATTTTTACAGATTATTTTCTAAGAAGCATACTCTGTGTTGCTTAATACCGAGACCCTAGGGCAGTCTGGCTTCAGAGCAAATTAATTTACTGGTGTATAATCCTAGTTCCTACTACATATGAACAAAACTTGCAAGTCACATCACTTAACGTTTGAATAAAAGTAAACCAAAAGACAATAATAAATTAATAATGTACACGAAATGAGATCAAATGAAATGACTAGAAATTCAACTGCTGTAGATAATCCAGTGCACATGTCCAAGTGTGGAACAGTGTCCAAGTAATGAATTATGGCTTATATAAATCATCAGGAATTGCACTGATGTTGTTGGTGTGGGGGAATGTTCGGCGATTGACTCATAGTCTTGTCGATGTCTACGTTATGGTGTCTTTTTAGATGCTTCATTAAGTTTCATGTGGAACAAGATGGTGATAGCTTACGTTAGTGAAACATAGACAGCATGTGGCCTTGTTTTCCTTCTTGTTAACATCTCGAAATCAAAAATGGCCTTTTTAGGATCATTATTTAGTAATGGCAGATGCCATTTTGATAAACAGACCTTTCATAAGTTTTAACGGGCTCATTGATTGGATAAATAGAATAAATTCAGCCAATCAGATTGTTTGTTTTATTTTACTGGTTGTATTCGACTAACTCGACGTTTATCGCTGAAAACGTTTAAAAGTCGGCATTCGGAATTGAATCGAAAATGACGGGACTTGGATTGAGTATAGAATCGGCGGCGCGGAATCGGATTTAATCGTTGCAGCGCTAGATGATAAATACCGCTCAATATCGGTATTCAATTTTAATATCGCGATATTTTATCGCGGATCCTAATATCGGTATATCGTGACACCCCTAATACCTACTAGTACTAACGGTGTATGTTATGTCCCCCAATGATGGCAATTGTCCCTCAAATTTTAATGTGTGGGGGACAAATGTCCTTCAACATTAAAATGTAAGGGAAAACCATGCTTTAGTGTATAATGAGCTGCCATATGGAAAGAACAATACTCTGTCCAATAATTATATATAGTACATAAAATGTTTCTGGTTTATTTATAAATTAGTGGTTTATTTATGAATTTATGAAGTAAGTAGTTTGACATATGCCTGTGCCCCATAGAATAGATGTGAATGACATGTGCCTGTGCCCCATAGAATAGATGTGAATGACATGTGCCTGTAACCCATAGAATAGATGTGAACGACATGTGCCTGTGCCCCATAGAATAGATGTGAATGACATGTGCCTGTGCCCCATAGAATAGATGTGAATGACATGTGCCTGTTACCCATAGAATAGATGTGAATGACATGTGCCAGTGCCCCATAGAATAGATGTGAATGACATGTGCCTGTGCCCCATAGAATAGATGTGAACGACATGTGCCTGTGCCCCATAGCAGGGCGTTCATTTGACCCGAGCTCCCGGGTTTTGACGTATGAAAATAGGTAAAGACGCTTGTTTGACTCCTGGTGAAAATGCGTAGTGGGTCAACTTTGACCCGGGGCGATGAGCGGTCATCGAACATTTTATCAACAGTGTAATTATCCTAATCTGCCTGTCAAATGCGATCGGAGAGGGCGGAGTCCGTCTAAAAATAAACGCCGTGAGTCCGTCTAAAAATAAACGCCGTAACTCCAGCTTCGGCCAATGAACGAAGATGTCTGTAAAATTTGCCAACAACCATAAGCCTAGATATATTCTCGTAAAATTGGAGCCAAATTTACATGAAAATAAGACTTTTCTGCAGATTTAATGAATATTTATTAAAAGGTCATGCTTTTATCTTATTGTCGATACCAAAATCATGTTCCGGAACAAACTATAAGCTACCAGTGTGCGACATTAACAGTCGCCCGAGGCGATGAAAAAACTGCTCGGGCGACCAAAGAAATCGTCACGGTAGCCCGTCGGGCTATGAAGAAAAAAAAGTTGTATCTAAAAAAAATTTTGTTATGGAACAATCACTTGAAAATGACGTTAATTAGCCGTAATCTTCAAAATTACATTCCAGAATCACAGCAAAATATATTAAATTACTCGCAACTTGCAGCAAAGTTCATCGATGCATTTTCGTATTTTGGTAGTTTTTACCCTAACACCGTTTCTCGATTTCCGCTCGATCCGTTACTTGCAGACGCACGATATCGCTGTCTGCACAACATTAATGCTGAATACGCTCAAATATGTCCCTGGAGCAATACCAGGAAAGGCGAAGAGACAGGCGGACACGAGCGACACGTCTACAAAACGTCGAAGATATGAGAAAGAGGTAATAATTTGTCAGTGCCCTTTTCCGTTACATGATCAATGTTCGGACTATGTACGATTTCGGATATATTTTGAGTCATATCCAAAAGGTATATTGAGCATTTTATCATATTTATAATTTAATCAACCGTGTTTGGCATTTGTATTTAACCTCTATCATGTTGCCCAACACTTGACTTATGTATTTTGCTTATTATTGCAGATATGGCAGTGAACTGCAAACATTGAAGTGGCCTGAGGTGGCTAGGGCTTTATGTGGACATTGTGTTGACAATGGCCTGGATATGGTAGACTTGATTTTAAGTTTACCACCAACATCTGTATTCAATGAGGTCATTTTCACACATGAAATTAATGAAAACTGATAACTACATTGTTTACTCACTATTGTGAAACCTACATGTATGCTTATTATTATTTTTTAATTTTACCTATTATACAATTACTCTGTTCTTAGAAGTTATGTAATAATATTAATATACTACTAACTAGTATTGGCTTTTAATATAATTTTTATTGTTAAGACCGACGGTGCCGTTTGAAGAGCACAACAATGACAGAACTAATGGTTGTGAAATTAGAGACGCCGGATGTGAGTGAATTTGACCCTTTGCCCGCCATTGATCTTTGGTCTGTAAGTACTTCTACTTTTAATAATAATGTCCTGAATTGAGCGTTACCATTTCTTATTGATGAAACTCTGTTTACCTTAGTCCTATAATGTAAATTATGTTTTGTATCTGAAGATAGGAAACAACATATGATGTCATATCTGTCACCTGTCATAAATTCATTTCATTGGAATGATCCCAATAAAGTATTTCCCTACTAAAATTTTAAGGTATGTTACAGTCATAATATATTACATAATCACATAATCATTGTATTGCAATATTCACAAAACGTCCAACTAGCCAGAACAGAATGCCACTCATTGGCCATACTATACGACCACTGAGGAGTTTGTAGCCTACGTCATAATAAACACAGTTTATTTAGTTTCATTGTTTTATATCGTATCTTATATCTATATATTGTAGGCATCCAGTACACGTCCAAGGCGGCCAGATTTTAGCAGGCCTCGGGCTCTGTCTGATTCAAGAAAATCTCCAGCAATACAAGAAACCTCACAGGAAGAAGACGGTTACGAGTCTGACTCTGAACAGGAATCAGATTATGATTCTGATGAAGCCTACTCATCAAACTGCCTCAAAATCATACAATATTCAAACTGAAATTAAAAATACATATCAAATAAATACGATATCTGTTTATTGTTAGACCAATTTATAAACAAATTTCATAAATTTTGTGGGGCTATGAAACATTGGCTAGGGCTATGAAAGTCCAAACTTCATAGCCCCATTGGCTATGATGTTCAAAATGTTAATGTCGCACACTGAGCTACCCGCATTTTGTTTTGAAATCGGTGACTACAGCCGTAAATCTAAGCGTGTCCAGTTTGAATATACCGATGCCGCATATTATACGACGCCAGTGAATGATAAAACTTCTTTGTAGCCAATAAACAATTTAATTTACGAGTTTATATGATTTATTGCAATTCGTAACTAAATATATTTTATGAAAATAACTTCTTTTCATAGTAATTCCGAGTATTCACGTCGTCATTTTCAGATTCGTCCCAGTTTGGGAACAGCTGATCAAAAATCTCTTTAATCGCCATAATAAACTCGGAATTTTAGTTGATATCGCAAATGATAATAATTATACATATAACATATGCATAAACATGTGCTTAACCCTTTCAACACCACAGACCTCTAAATTGGCTTACAAAAAAGTGTAGATCCAGATGAGCCGGCTCGTGACGAGCCGTCTCATCAGGATCTGCACTTTTTTCAAGTAATATAACTATTTTTAGGGAATAAATTACCCATTTTGATAAATGAACTGATCCAAATGTAATTTTGTTATTAATTTATTGGTCTAAAAATATCATGGACCAGTCCATGTCAGTTACTTGGTGTTGAATGGGTTAAATTAAAAATTTCATAGATGTTGAAATGAATATGTCCCCTTTATATAAAAAATTCATGTTTTACAATGTCATGGAACCGTACTCGATCCGTTTCGTACCAATTTCATGAAAAATTAAATGCAGATCAGCTAAAAAAAATTGTATTTTGTATAATCGACATTTCTATTGGTTTGTCAAGGCTAATCTGGATGCAGGACCCCAGAAGGCTCATATTGAAATCAACTACTCTTGATCATGTGGTGACCTTTGCAGCTGGGATACAATGTAGAACTATGCAAGTTGTATGTATGTATGACTACATTTATGTCAAACCACTTGCGGGGACCTAGAAATGATTTCCTGGGCAGAATTAGTCGATCTGAGAAGTTAACCAGTACTAAGGATTTTGTGTGAGGTATCAAACCCGGACTGTTCTATTCCAAATCCTATGCTCTACATGTACCACAAATTAACTTAAATACTTGTACGGTTGAACCGTTCTAAATCCAGATGCAAAGCTCAGCAAACTAGTCAATGTTTTCTCTAATTATGATAACAAAATTACTGGTTGTACCCAAGACACACCTTGGTCCAGAGGTTGTTATATGGTCGGGAAAAAGTTATCTGTACGGAAAGTACCAACATTCATATTGACTCTTGAAAAATCCAGTTTGACTCTTGAAAAATCCAGCTTGACTTGAGATTTTGACCTCAAGGGTCATTGACTCTTGACTTTCAAAGTCTAGTGAACGTCCTGCCATAGAATAGATGTGAACAAACATGTGCCCCATAGAATAGATGTGAACAAACATGTGCCTGTTACCCATAGCATAGATGTGAAAGACATGTGCCTGTGCCCCATAGAATAGATGTGAACGACATGTGCCTGTACACCATAGAATAGATGTGAACGACATGTGCCTGTGCCCCATAGAATAGATGTGAACGACATGTGCCTGGGCCCCATAGAATAGATGTGAACGACATGTGCCTGGGCCCCATAGAATAGATGTGAACGACATGTGCCTGTGCCCCATAGAATAGATGTGAACGACATGTGCCTGTGCCCCATAGAATAGATGTGAACGACATGTGCCTGTGCCCCATAGAATAGATGTGAACATATGTGCCTTGGCCCCATAGAATAGATGTGAACGACATGTGCTGTGCCCCATAGAATAGATGTGAACGACATGTGCCTGTGCCCCATAGAATAGATGTGAACGACATGTGCCTGTGCCCCATAGAATAGATGTGAACGACATGTGCCTGTGCCCCATAGAATAGATGTGAACGACATGTGCCTGTGCCCCATAGAATAGATGTGAACGACATGTGCATGTGCCCCATAGAATAGATGTGAACGATATGTGCCTGTGCCCCATAGAATAGATGTGAACGACATGTGCCTGTGCCCCATAGAATAGATGTGAACGATATGTGCCTGTGCCCCATAGAATAGATGTGAACGATATGTGCCTGTGCCCCATAGAATAGATGTGAACGAAATAACAAGTAGTAACAACTACTTTAACAAGCAGCAGGACTGAATCGAATTGTACAATTATATAAAACATCACTTCTTTTTACAAGTCGTTGATTTTCGCATACATGTCAATTTCAGCAGTTTCCTTCAGTACAGTATATAAAAGGTTTTAGTCTGTGGCCAAGTCGGTTGCCAACTTAATTTTATACCACTGCAACCTATCATCACTGATGGTCATGGGTTCAAGTCTGCCCAGGAACAGTGTTGTTAGGCAAATTACCTGTTTGCTCAAATGCGCAACCGGTAGCGACGCTAAATAATAAAAAAAAACATTCACTTCCAAATTACCTTTAAATAGAGTATGGCCATGTGGTTTCTTTTGGGTCAAAGGTAATTATGTTGAAACATACAGTATATTTGTTCTAAAATGGATTTGCGGAACATATAATAGCACTGTATGTTTACTATGGTGGCCTGTGTAGATTTCGATAGCGGTATCTGACCATAATCTATGTCGCGAAAACATATGCCATTGCAAATAATCTGACAAATACAGACTCATTTCATGAAATGTGATCAACTGCAACATGTTATGGATTTGTCAAAGTTAATTATTGAACTGATCGTGATATATATCGGGATACAAACATATACACATTATAATATACGAAAACAAACCTTATATTTGATAAGTAAACACGTGTTTCCTCCGAGGATGTCGTAAAACAAAATACAAACTCTAAATATAAACGAAGTATTATTAAGATGTTCTATAGTCCTAACTTTCAAATTATATGCTCACATAATGCAATCAAATATTGTGTTGGCATTTAAATGCATAAATCACTAAAATATAATTAAATAATAACGGTTCGAAACGAACTGAGGACAGAGTCATAGCCTATCATAAAGCAGTCGCTCACAAAAATTACAAAACGTTATTTCTGACAAAAAATCAAATCTTGATATAATGGCGAAAGAAGGAAGGTATTTAACTTTTAAGCTATTGAGTTAATGTGCCATTTACGATAATTTTTTCATTTGATTATAAATTAACGAAAACTATAGGCCAAAACGGCTTATGAAGAAGTAGACCAGTTATCGGATATATCTTGCACGGACAGACTGCTCACTAAAAAGACAGTTACATATTAATGAATGAACTTGCCAGGTTTCTCACAGGAGTTTTTCTCAGTCAAAATTACAATAGAACCACTAGCCTCGTATGTGGTGTTTATGCTTTTTCAACAGCCTTAAAGAAAACTGTGATAAATTCGCATCGCGAGTATACTGTCTATCGCGAGTATACTCTAGACAGAGTGATTTCATTACTAAGCACAGCATTTAGTTTAGTACGATTGCCATAAAATATATGCTCAAGGAATCGAGGTGACTTTTCCTACAATTAAACGCGGAAGAAAATCATTGTTGATTTTAGTGAAAATAAATTTACCGGTATAGATCACTTTGGGAGTATTGTTGACTATGGCAGTTGTGTGTTTTACGTTTATGTATCGTCGCTACTGGTTGCCCATATGAGAGACGCCTCCTGAAGAGATTAGTTAGATTTTGGAGGATAGTGCATGATACAGACAGAGACCCATCCAGAATCTCCTCTGGTTCTTTTACATGCACAGTGTAAAGCAACGACACGAGACCTTGGTTTAACGTCCCATCTGAAAGACTGTTAATTTTATTAGGGTCAGACGGGAGATCCAACCTGCGATCCCTGGATTACCAGTCCAGCGTGTTACCATGGCAGTTTTAAACCCAGTGCGGATACGGTTGTATGCCATATTTATGTACACATGTAATCAATTTAGCTTGACACTTTGGAAAACATTAAGATATATCTACATAATATACATGTATATGGCTGAACTATGTCTCCTACAGACACTTCAAATATTTCTAATGTGATCAGCATCATCCGGTGTCCATCTTTCTCTACATGTATATGAGTAAGTAGTATGTAACCATGTGTATATATACTCATGTAAAGATTTTAAATATGGGTTTCTGCAGTTGCTAGATGATACAGTCAGTCACATGTTGTTTTCTTCACAGATCCTACAGAAGACGTTCAAGATCTAAATCACGAGATAGGAAAAGAAAAAGATCACGGTCAAAGGAAAGGAGGAGGTCACGGTCTAGAGATAGAAGACGGTCAAGGTCCCGAGAAAGAAAGAGGTCAAGATCACGGGACAGAAAACGCTCCAGATCTAGAGATAGGAAAAGATCTAGGTCAAGAGATAGGCGGAGAAAAGATGATAAAAGGAGGTCTAGATCAAGGGACAGAAGGTTAGCTAAACATTGTTTTTCAGTTTGTATAATGTTTATTTTAATGATGTTTGTGTAGAAAATTATTACGATGTGTGAAATTTACACTCAACACCGCCTGTCATATCACAACAAAATAACATGCAAACACAAAGTTTGATTTAACATGCCATTTAACCATAAAAAAGGGTTTTCATTCGCTAAAAGCAACAGGCGGGCAGCACAGTCATCGGCGCGATGGATAATACTTCCGTTATCAACAATTTAAATATTGAGCTGGTAATAAATAATTCGGATGTACTATAAATCCGGATAGTAAGGAATCTTGGCAATCTTGCTGGATGATTGTGGAATTGGGGCACCTGGTAGACAAGTTGCGAAGCTGCGTGGATTGTGGCCAGCAGTTGAACTGGGTAAACACTAAAAGAGAGAAACTCTACGGTTTTGGGTCTGTGCTGTCGGTAGAACAATTGTTGGGTATGTTCTGTTTAGTATTCAGAAACAATATCTCAATGAAGGCATTTACGGAGTTATTAACTTTCCGAATCTTGAGTTGGGAACAATTTGAAGTTGCGATGTTTTATGGAATTTAGTTTATACAAATTTATTTTAGCTCGATTGCGAAACAAGTTCTTACAACTTATATTAATCCCTCTCGAGAACTCATTCCTTTCGCACCAGCGCTATCACAACTTCCACAATCTTAACTAGTTATGACCTCAACACACCTAAATTGGCCTCTTAAGACAGGTGGTATCATTATTGAGGTATTCTCTTGGGCAGGTTTGACTGTATTAATCAGTGTTATCATATATGGGGCTTAGTTTTAAATATCACAATATTTTTATGATAGAAAAATTACCTCCCTTACATTACATTATTTATTTCCTGTGTCAACAATTATGTCAATGAATACACAAGAACATAATTAGATCTTCTATAATGTTGTAAAAGTTATTTGTATGTAATAGTATGCCTGTTGTAAGCTTACTGACAAGATACATAGATTTCCGACAGTTTTAAAGAAAAAGTGAGAAAATTGGCATGTTACAAATTAATTCATAAAAAACGACGTCACTAGCATGTCAATTTTATTTAATATATAGGCATACATAGAACTAATGATATACAACATTTGAAGAAGTTCTATTATTGTGAAAAAAATATATTTGAAATTATATCCTAAATATTACATGAAAAACACACAAAAATCTCACCAAAATAAAGTACTAGAATTTAATATGTATGCCAGACATTTTATCGATTGTCTTGACTACGGTAACACCGAATACATTTCTGACATGAAAACTGTGTCAATCTTGAAGACAGTGTCTTCTACAGCTCATAAACCATACTGGCACGTCATGTTTAGAATGAATAACATAGCGATTTTGCATGGGATCATTGCACAGTATGACTGTCAGTCTGGGTTGGTCGTGAAAACAGGCGACTAATTGGAATTACTCGTACAACCGTACATACATGTAGTGAGCTGAACAATCCGTGTTTAGCGGCAAGCTTAGCGGATCTATATTTTGTGACGGCGTACGACTACTGACAGTTAAAGTTTAGCGGAACGATTTGATTGGGTAATCAAATCCGCTCAGCGTTTCCATTGGACAATACTGTGTTTGAAAGATGTGGGCCATGTGGCGCGACAATTCACACTGAAAATCACATCGCCATTCCTTATAAATACCGGGACGGACATCAGTCTGGGGCTGACATTCCATCAAGAGCCATTTCGATTAATATATATCCGCTAGAACCCGCCAAAAATAACTATAATTGAAGGTACTACATATTTAACCCTTTCCTTCATAGAGATTTAGGTTAATATACTATTATATCTCCATACAAACGACAGCCATTTAGCTATCATGCAGTGGATAAGTAGTCGCCATATCTATCCCACCTCCATAGATATTACTGGGACTACATGAGATTCTGGCCTTTATTATGAACATTGGTATGACTACTACATTGTCAATGTATGTCGTATTGGTAATGGCGTCAAGAGGTGCTTCTATGGGGGAAAGGGTTAAACGGAAAACGTTACAGAAACTATATTTATTGCTTTTAATCAGTATTAGGCCTATCTATATATAGATGCATAATAATAATAATTGAAACGAAAACTCTTTGTGATCTTATATATATGCGAGATTTGATGGTAATTAAATCTCGAATCGTACTGTTACGTCCCTAACCAGAGTCGTTCATCCTGATAACTAAGGGCACTAGAAGTGCCAGGCTAACAAGAACATGGAAAATTCATGATTTAGGATTATTGTATTCTAAATATGCATATTTTATGTTTGTAGTTACATGCAATTATGATTAGTCATATGTAACATATTAGTATATTAATACACACATAATAATTGCAAATATTTTTTATTTTACTTTTGTCGCCAAACTGAGAACTTATTGGCCGAAATGGAAAATAGGCATGTTATAACAAAATTAATAAAAAAAAAACGAAGTCATTTGCATTTCAATTTTATTTCATATTTTGGTTAGTAATACATAGTACTAGTGATGTACCAATCAAGTATGAACAAATTCTATTATTCAATATAAACTGTAAAGAACGCCGTTAATGGATAAATGGCCAGATGTGCTGATTTCTTGCAAAGGAAATATTAATTTATTGCTTTGGCAGAGTTTTATATCATTTTTCAAAAGCTGGAACCTGTCAGTTCTGAAGTTGTTTAAATTTTCTGATTTGATCATTTCACTGGCATGATTTATGTTTAATCACTTACTATTACATATAGAATACACAATTTATATTATACATTCACATTGATAACTGAAAAATAAATGATATATTTTATGATTTTCAATTAGTGAACAGTGCATCGACCTGAAGAAGTCCATTCCAAGATATGACTGCCAATGAGTACAGGAATGTATCAGTGAAATAAAATGTGTTATTTAATGTGCTGGAAGCAGTGAAATATAGAAGTCGTGGTAGCGCATTCGCTTGAAGTGCAAAAGGCCTGGAGTTCACGCTCAGCTGTAGCTGTTATGATTGTGTCCTTAGCCAAGGCATTTAAATTCCACATTGCCTCTTCTCTCTCCATCGTGGCGATGGATTGCATCAGGAATGAGGTCTCGAAAGTGATTAATATAAGTTGTAGGAACTTGTTTCACAATTGAGCTTAAATAAATTTGTAGAAACTATAAACTAAGCAGTGAAATAACACAATATATTCTCACTGCTCTATGCTTGTTGTTCCCTGCCACTACAGTTTTAAATATTGGCAATGCGAAATATTTCTGTATCAGTGTTTGTGATGTTCTAGCGCTATTTAGCATACATGTGTGATAGTATCATTTTCTATCCAAAGGATCTAGCTGCTTTCTATCAGTAATTATTTAAGTAAAATGAATATTTATTTGTTTTGAGTTCATTCAGTGAAATATAATTTGATCATACATTGAAATGAAATGGACAAATATCCTTTCTCCCAATGTATTTATATGTTACAATTGTAATGGTAGCTCATCATTTTTAGCATTGATAAAATAAGTAAATCCAATTACCAATATATATACATGTAATCTAATTTCTCCTACTGGACTTGTCAAACCAGTGTTATGGATCACCTCCAAATAAATACAACATGTCTCTAATAAAACTCTTTCATCTCCCTTACCATTATCAATACATTTTAACCTCTGAATAGAGACCAAATTACCACATGTGATCATTCCTGTGGGATGTCTTTATACATGTAGACATGTTCCAAACATGCACATGCAAACTATTTCTGTTACTATTATCAGTAATATAATCCTATTTCCCAGTGTTCCTCATTGACATAATCAGAGCTCATTCTAGGTCAGAATTTTGGGAGACGTGATAAAGTGCGCGATTGCGTCTTTAAATGGTGTTCTTTAATAAATTTCTGGAAAATAGGGTTAAAATATACAGTATGACCATTAAATACAACATTTGAATAGAAGGAGTGCTTTATAATGGGCCAGTGTATCTTACTGGACAAAATCTTGTATGAAAATTGTAAAAATAAATAAATTAGTTTTTACTCTTTCATTTTTAAGGAGAAGTGGGACCCCAAGGGGGCAAAGTCAGGGTCCTTAGGGCGACTATTTCGCCTAAGTCACCCTCTAAGAATGAGCCCTGCATAATATTATTAGCTTTGACCGGAATGCAATACAATGTTCCATGTGAACACTCGCTGCTACTCCTGGTTATTGATAATTTTCACAAGGTAAATGTTGTTTTTCTCTAGTGATTAATTTAAATTCTTTCAACCATCAAATTAATTTGCTACAGGAAAAGATCTAAAGATCGATCTAAGAGCAAGTCACCATCAAGGTACAGTGAAGGAGCTCTCAGAGTGAAAGATGAACCTCTGGATAAGGTAAGTAAAGTTGCAACATCTGGCAAAAAGTGTAAGGCTGGAGGGAGAACTAATGGGTAGTACACTGGTTAATACCATGGTACCATTCTCTACAGAAGCATGTAAGTGCCATGTGGATTTATTGGGAGCACTGCATTACACTTGCAAGATGTGTTGAGTCCAGTCCATAATTTCATATTTATTTATTGGGAGCACTGCATTACACTTGCAAGATGTGCTGTGTCCAGTCCATAATTTCATATCTATTTCTTGGGAGCACTGCATTACACTTGCAAGATGTGTTGTGTCCAGTCCATAATCTCATGTGGATTTAATGGGAGCATTGCATTACACTTGCAAGATATGTTGTGTCCAGTCCATAATTTCATATCTATTTATTGGGAGCACTGCATTACACTTGCAAGATGTGTTGTGTCCAGTCCATAATCTCATGTGGATTTATTGGGAGCACTGTATTACACTTGCAAGATGTGTTGTGTCCAGTCCATAATCTCATGTAGATTTATTGGGAGCACTGCATTACACTTGCAAGATGTGCTGTGTCCAGTCCATAATTTCATATCTATTTATTGGGAGCACTGCATTACACTTGCAAGATGTGTTGTGTCCAGTCCATAATCTCATGTGGATTTATTGGGAGCACAGCATTACACTTGCAAGATGTGTTGTGTCCAGTCCATAATTTCATATCTATTTATTGGGAGACTGCATTACACTTGCAAGATGTGTTGTGTCCAGTCCATAATTTCATATCTATTTATTGGGAGCACTGCATTACACTTGCAAGATGTGCTGTGTCCAGTCCATAATTTCATATCTATTTATTGGGAGCATTGCATTACACTTGCAAGATATGTTGTGTCCAGTCCATAATCTCATGTCTATTTATTGCGAGCACAGCATTACACTTGCAAGATGTGTTGTGTCCAGTCCATAATTTCATATCTATTTATTGGGAGCACTGCATTACACTTGCAAGATGTGTTGTGTCCAGTCCATAATCTCATGTGGATTTATTGGGAGCACTGTATTACACTTGCAAGATGTGTTGTGTCCAGTCCATAATCTCATGTAGATTTATTGGGAGCACTGCATTACACTTGCAAGATGTGCTGTGTCCAGTCCATAATTTCATATCTATTTATTGGGAGCACTGCATTACACTTGCAAGATGTGTTGTGTCCAGTCCATAATCTCATGTGGATTTATTGGGAGCACAGCATTACACTTGCAAGATGTGTTGTGTCCAGTCCATAATTTCATATCTATTTATTGGGAGCACTGCATTACACTTGCAAGATGTGTTGTGTCCAGTCCATAATTTCATATCTATTTATTGGGAGCACTGCATTACACTTGCAAGATGTGCTGTGTCCAGTCCATAATTTCATATCTATTTATTGGGAGCATTGCATTACACTTGCAAGATATGTTGTGTCCAGTCCATAATCTCATGTCTATTTATTGCGAGCACAGCATTACACTTGCAAGATGTGTTGTGTCCAGTCCATAATTTCATATCTATTTATTGGGAGCACTGCATTACACTTGCAAGATGTGTTGTGTCCAGTCCATAATCTCATGTTTATTTATTGGGAGCACTGCATTACACTTGCAAGATGTGTTGTGTCCAGTCCATAATCTCATGTTTATTTATTGGGAGCACTGCATTACACTTGCAAGATGTAGATTGAAGATTGAACATGCCAGACATACTTCACATGCAAACTCGGGTATGTAATTAATGTCAAGTTCAATGTCACTCTTTCCAATTTAGCCAAGACCTATAACATTCCGTAAATTTCTTAGTCCTTGATATATACTCTTTAGAATGTTTATTTCTTTGAACATTTGAATTCGGCCTATTTCAATAATTGTGCTAATTAGTGCTACTTTTATGTAAATATAGGAGGCAAACAGTAAATGTTTACAAAGTCAAATATAATTCTTCTTTATCATATTTTTGATATTTTTTTATCATAGGAAGAAGAACAGAAAAGACTAGAAATAGAAATGCAGAAACGTAGAGAACGGATAGAGAAATGGCGAGAAGAGAAGAACAAGACCAAAGTACTACTGCCGATCAATATCACTCCTCCATCCAAGAAATGGAGTTTGGAGGATGAGGATGATGATGATGAGGAGAGTATGGATGCTGGAGAAAACGATGACGACGACGCTGTTGATCCACTCGATGCATACATGACTGTAGGTTTAATATGTACACGCATTTAGTTTTAAATTGAGCTATTAGTGAGCATTGTTATATTTTGAGAAAATGATTATGCTGTGGCTCCACTTGTTGCCATATGCATGAATGGAAATTTAACATGAATTATTAGAGAATTTTATTTTTGCTTCGGGGCCCAACAAAGGGGAACCCCATTTATTTGGTCCGTCCATTGACTAGTAGTGGTTGGAGCACATCCCCTAGTAGCCATACATTCTTCATATATAGTTATGACATACTACCGTTATGTAAGAAAGGTATAGTTGTTATGATTTATCATTGTTCTGATATTTATATATAAAGTGGGGTTCGAAGGGGGCACAAATCAATTTAGATAGGAAGAACAAAATAAAAAAACAACACACGCACGCGCACACACACGCGCACACACACGCGCACACACACGCGCACACATACACGCACACATACGCTCACACGCACATACACACTCATACCTGCCTGTCTTATCTACTTCTGTGATTATATCTTGTGTAGAGCGAAAATATAGCATATATCAAAATTATTAGAGAATATTGATCAGAGAGAAGACAATGTCATCAATGCATTAATTTAAGTTTAGCATGAGATTTTAACAATTATGATATTAGGAGAAAACGGCAACATTGCTGCCGCCATTGATCCACTTGATGTGTACATGAATGTAAGTTCCGTATGAGTTGTTAGAGAGAGTAGATCCAGGAGAAATTGACACAGCCGCCGCCATAGATCCACTCGAGGTGAACATGAATATAAGTTTAGCTTGAGCTGTTTGAGATTACGGATCCCAGAGAAAGTTGTGTTACAACTTTCGAGGTTCTGAGAAATTGACAAATAAACAAGATGGTAAGAGTGCGTGTAACTTTCCAATCATTGATAAAAACAAAACGAAAAATGATTTATTGTAGCTATACCTTATATCGGATGTCACACACTGATGTTATGGATTATTTTCTTGTATGATACGCTCATTTATAATAGAAACTTGAAGCCTTGTCAGGGCTTGTGCACGTATTCTCATTTCATACAAGTGCATACAAGTTATTAATTAGTAGTCCATCATCAGGGACGTGTGCTCAGTAGTCCATGAGAGACGGGTGCTCAGTAGTCCATGAGAGACGGGTGCTCAGTAGTCCATGAGAGATGGGTGTTCAGTAGTCCATGAGAGACGGGTGCTCAGTAGTCCATGAGAGATGGGTGCTCAGTAGTCCATGAGAGACAGATGCTCAGTAGTCCATGAGAGACAGATGCTCAGTAGTCCATGAGAGACGGGTGCTCAGTAGTCCATGAGAGATGGGTGCTCAGTAGTCCATGAGAGATGGGTGTTCAGTAGTCCATGACAGATGGGTGTTCAGTAGTCCATGACAGATGGGTGTTCAGTAGTCCATGAGAGATGGGTGCTCAGTAGTCCATGACAGATGGGTGTTCAGTAGTCCATGAGAGATGGGTGCTCAGTAGTCCATGAGAGACGGGTGCTCAGTAGTCCATTAGAGACGGATGCTCAGTAGTCCATCAGAGACGGATGCTCAGTAGTCCATGAGAGACGAATGCTCAGTAGTCCTTGAGAGATGGATGCTCAGTAGTCCATGAGAGATGGATGCTCAGTAGTCCTTGAGAGATGGATGCTCAGTAGTCCTTGAGAGATGAATGCTCAGTAGTCCTTGAGAGATGGATGCTCAGTAGTCCATGAGAGACGAATGCTCAGTAGTCCTTGAGAGATGGATGCTCAGTAGTCCATGAGAGACGGATGCTCAGTAGTCCATGAGAGACGGATGCTCAGTAGTCCATGAGAGACGGATGCTCAGTAGTCCTTGAGAGACGAATGCTCAGTAGTCCTTGAGAGACGGATGCTCAGTAGTCCTTGAGAGATGGATGCTCAGTAGTCCATGAGAGATGGATGCTCAGTAGTCCATGAGAGATGGATGCTCAGTAGTCCATGAGAGACGGATGCTCAGTAGTCCATGAGATGGGTGTCAGTAGTCCATGAGAGATGGATGCTCAGTAGTCCATGAGAGATGGATGCTCAGTAGTCCATCAGAGACGGATGCTCAGTAGTCCATCAGAGACGGATGCTCAGTAGTCCATCAGAGACGGATGCTCAGTAGTCCACGAGAGACGAATGCCCAGTAGTCCTTGAGAGATGGATGCTCAGTAGTCCATGAGAGATGGATGCTCAGTAGTCCATGAGAGACGGATGCTCAGTAGTCCATGAGAGACGAATGCTCAGTAGTCCTTGAGAGATGGATGCTCAGTAGTCCTTGAGAGACGAATGCTCAGTAGTCCTTGAGAGATGGATGCTCAGTAGTCCATGAGAGACGAATGCTCAGTAGTCCTTGAGAGATGGATGCTCAGTAGTCCATGAGAGACGAATGCTCAGTAGTCCATGAGAGACGGATGCTCAGTAGTCCACGAGAGACGGATGCTCAGTAGTCCATGAGAGACGGATGCTCAGTAGTCCATGAGAGATGGATGCTCAGTAGTCCTGTGAGAGACGAATACTCAGTAGTCCATCAGAGACGGATGCTCAGTAGTCCTTGAGAGATGGATGCTCAGTAGTCCATGAGAGATGGATGCTCAGTAGTCCATGAGAGATGGATGCTCAGTAGTCCATCAGAAACTGCATCAGGGTACCCACGCATCAGGGAAAACAGGGAAAACAGGGAAAATGACCAAAACCTGTTCCCTGCAGGGAATTATCAGGGAATTTTAAAAACATGAGAATATCAGGGAATTATCAGGGAATTTTATTTTGTCATCCTCGTCCGCGACCATTTTGTCGTCGTCCGCGCATAGTTTGTCATCTATGTGCACACGTGTATTTGGTCATGATTGAGTATTTCGTCATCTAGATGCGAACGAGTATATTTGATCATCTTGAGTATTTCGTCATCTAGGCCTATGTAAACGCGTATATTTGTCAGGGAAAATTGGAGATTGATCAGGGAAATATCAGGGAATTATCAGGGAATTTGTTTCCTCATATCCTGTGGGTACCCTGTGCATATACCTAGAATATATTTCACGTATTTGTATTATTTATTTAATTATCTAGCTCAATACGAATTTTCCTGAATATTATTTATCCACGTGTGCATGATAATGTACACATCTTGGAGTGCATGTAGAGTGACTCGGTGGAAGATGTTTAGCTCTTATATATGAGGGACTGGTAATCTACTGTCATGTCTGACCGATGGAGATCTTACACCGACTTGCCACAATTCTATTTGTAATCTTCTATGCAATTTTACATTCTGTTTGTATTGATTTCCATGTAAAGTATATATGAAAACTTCTTGTTCTGCTCTCCAGTATTGGAGGTAATAAAGGTATACACTGTTGTTAAGTTATATGTAAAATGTTCATTTCATGATAACATGTAAAATATTGAAATAAATAATGTTTAAACTAACTCTGGATTCCATCTGGAAATAATTTGTATTAACCAGTAAGAGTAAATTTTGTGATACATACTAAGGACTTGTCTGGTCAGAATGATTATACAGCTACAGAATACCATGGCCGGATGGAAATCACTGTAGGCAAATATAACAAATATATATATTTCTGTTGGAAATTTGGTAGTTTCATGTTGCTAGAGTTATACAGTTGCATTGGTAGCAAATAACTGATAAATTAATTATGCTATATTTAGTACCCAAATGCTAGCGTCAGTCTGGGGCTCTAGTTACCTCCCCTGATGTTCTTGCACAGAAATAAAATGAATGTGACAATAATGAACACATATTGTACTACCTAAGTGCTAGCACAGTTGCATAATATTACCTGGTATATCCATATTCTAACTTATCAAATGTTCATACTTTCAGGCAGTGAGTGTAGAAATCAAGAAACCTGAATTGGCCAACACTTCAGTGGACACAAACAATGTAAGCTTTCATCTATTTTACTATGAATTTCCTCATTAGTTGTATGTACTGTTTAAAATGAATAATTAATCACTTGACCTTTGATATTCATCAAGTAAGCTATGTTCTGCTCAGACAGTATTATATTATTGATGTGTCAGTGCCTTGGTAAGCCTTCATAATAACATGTAAACTGTGAATGTAATCCTGAACTTGAGCAATAGTAAGGTATCTATCATCACTGATGTTTGTCTTGTATTTGTAGAGCTCATGCAATAGTAAGGTATCTATCATCACTGATGTTTATCTTGTATTTGTAGAGCTCAAGCAATAGTAAGGTATCTATCATCACTGATGTTTATCTTGTATTTGTAGAGCTCAAGCAATAGTAAGGTATCTATCATCATTGATGTTTGTCTTGTATTTGTAGAGCTCAAGCAATAGTAAGGTATCTATCATCACTGATGTTTATCTTGTATTTGTAGAGCTCAAGCAATAGTAAGGTATCTATCATCACTGATGTTTATCTTGTATTTGTAGAGCTCATGCAATAGTAAGGTATCTATCATTACTGATGTTTGTCTTGTATTTGTAGACCTCAAGCAATAGTAAGGTATCTATCATCATTGATGTTTATCTTGTATTTGTAGAGCTCACGCAATAGTAAGGTATCTATCATCACTGATGTTTGTCTTGTATTTGTAGAGCTCAAGCAGTAGTAAGGTATCTATCATCACTGATGTTTGTCTTGTATTTGTAGACCTCATGCAGTATAGTAACTATCATTACTGCTGTTGCGAAGAAGAAAACTGACACGAGCATAGATAAGGGAGAACTTATGTTGAACAACACAGACCTGATGGAGGTAGGCTAATATTGATTTAATGATTTGATCATAAATGTATGTAATTAAAATTCCTACACTCTAACAGGAAGTTGTGATAGCGCAGTGGTAGGGCATTCGCTTCAAGTGTGAGAGGCCCGTAGTTGGATCCCAGCTGAAACCGTTATGATTGAGCCCTTGGGCAAGGCACGTAGATTCCACATGCCTCTTCTTCTCTATTCCCTCATGTCAATGGATTTCATCAGGAATGATGTCTCAAGGGCGATTAAACTAATGTTTTAACAATTTGTTAAAGTTTGTGACCCTTTGGACATGGCGACCCATTTTCCGGTCCACCCTCACAAATGCTTGCTATTGCAGTTGCATGCGCCATTTTTGTTCTCAATAATTCTAGTGCATATTTGCAATTGAGAACGCGAATATTTTCAAGGCAAACGAGCTAAGCATACTAAATTTGATTGTTTACCTTAGCTTTAGATTCTATGTGGACTTCTAGACACGGGGAATATCCCACTCGCAAACTATTTGTTTTTATGCTGCCTTAAAAGGGTGGAATTAATTTTCCGTCTAATGTTGACAACAGATGTACGTATTTGATGACATAACTAAAAATATAAGCAGTAAGTTACATAAGTGTTATAATTATTCTTTCACTAGAATCATGATACTGTGTACCAGTAATTGTGAAATAAAATAATCAGTTTGTAGTAATAATACAAGTATATAATATGGCCCCAAAATTGTTTCTTTCTTTGTTATCACATAGTGCCAAGTAAAGAATTTTGGAAAACCTCAGCCAGTCGAAAGTCGGATCAGGAAGAACTTTGATATATTTGTATTGTATGCATTGCGTTAGTGCCGAATACTTTGACGCTACATATTGTGCTACGCCTTTATTATATACAGTCTACATCCGTTATATCGAATTCCGTCGGACTGAACAAAATACGTCGACATACCGAAGTTTGACTTAACGAAATTCGATATAAACGGAGCCAGTTATATGTACAATGATAGTGTCTGAAACGGGACTTTGATCCGACTTCGAGATAACCGGAGAATTCGACATAACCGACTTTGACATAACGGTTGTAACAATTCTAACAATTTCGCCAGAAATATAATCATATATAAAAAATGGTGTCAGATGCACATTGCATGTCGTGAAGGACTCGTATTGTACACAATGTACAATCGGATAACGAACGTGTGCAGAATAATAACTTATTTAGTTTTTGATAATACTGACGCATCAAGATTAACAAATTCAATTATTTGTGACTTGCCATTGTTTGCAAAATAGGTATTCAACAAAAGAAAACTTATTTTTGTCATTAAATATCGTCCCCTGACGGCCTCCTGATCGGATATCGAATGTGATCAGGATGCATCAATTATGAATGACTGGCATTATACATTGATTAATACGGTAAAAGAAATGACATTGAAGCACAAACTTTTAAAGTTATTATGACAAAACATTGTATTTTGGACGGGAAAGGGTCGCCAACCAATATATAAATACTACACTCTAACTATATACAAGTACTACAGTATAGCCTCCACTAACAGTCGACACTAATAAACTGTCACCTCCAATGTACGAGCCAGTAGATTTCCTCCTGAGAGATTTTCCTATGTATTTGACTTCTATTTGACGGTTACCTCTCTGACCCGGTCAACGGTCGGTCTAAACGGCCAGAATACGATCACTAAATCTTCGAGAAATGATGCATCAATTTGACTTTGTCTGGTAAGCGGAAGTTGATTTTAGAAAGAAATATCACTCTTTCTACATTTTAAAGATCAAATGTCAGGCCTAGTTCTGCTACATCACTTGCCAGATTTCAACAGTATGTGCAGTGAAAGCACCAAACCTAGCTGTACCCCAATTAACCGATACTGCCGATGTAAATACAAGCTGTAGTTGACTCATATGTTCTTGCTTTCAGTATTCATCAGAAGAGGAAGAGGAGGATCTTGACTCGACCATGCTGAACATGAACAAGAAGAAAAAGGTATGTACTGACATATCTCATGACCATGATGAACATGAACAAGAAGAAAAAGGTATGTACTGATATCTCTGACGACCATGCTGAACATGAACAAGAAGAAAAAGGTATGTACTGATATCTCTGACGACCATGCTGAACATGAACAAGAAGAAAAAGGTATGTACTGACATATCTCATGACCATGATGAACATGAACAAGAAGAAAAAGGTATGTACTGATATCTCTGACGACCATGCTGAACATGAACAAGAAGAAAAAGGTATGTACTGATATCTCTGACGACCATGCTGAACATGAACAAGAAGAAAAAGGTATGTACTGACATATCTCATGACCATGATGAACATGAACAAGAAGAAAAAGGTATGTACTGATATCTCTGACGACCATGCTGAACATGAACAAGAAGAAAAAGGTATGTACTGATATCTCTGACGACCATGCTGAACATGAACAAGAAGTAAAAGGTATGTACTGATATCTCTGACGACCATGATGAACATGAACAAGAAGAAAAAGTGATTCATTGACATATCTCGTCCACGAATGCCTCAAGACTGCGTCCAAGAAACAGTCTCTGGTAGCCCTAGAATTTTGTAGTAGGCTTCCCTTTCAGAGTTTATTATCATTTTATTTTCAGTACATATTAACTCTACCTAGCACTATAGTGCTTGTTCTCAGTTCCAAGACATCTGTTGCATTAACATAAGCCAACCGTTTTATGGGAATATTTCAAACATTACACAAACATTACACAAACATTACACAAACATTACACAAACATTACACAAACATTACACAAACATTGCACAAACATTGCACAAACATTGCACAAACATTGCACAAACATTGCACAAACATTGCACAAACATTACACAAACATTACACAAACATTACACAAACATTACACAAACATTCCCCATCGAACAGTGAGATCTACAAGTATTTCCATAACTCTGGCTGTACAATTATCAAAGTTCTGTCTCTTTGCAAGTAAAGAATCTTGTTTTATGGCACACAATGCATGATTCTGAAACTGTATATAAATGTTCTTTATTAATCTGTCTGACATATAAATCTGTCTTATATTCCCATTTTTATCCATTGTATGGTTGTTCTGATCAATAACTTCAGAACAATGTTTTCCACCTTCATCAAACATTGTGGTTTGTTGATGGTTACCACTAGATTGATAGATATCGTGGACAGCAGGTTCACGGTCAATGCCACATACAATAATGCAGCCTAAAATTCCTACCCGTGCTGAAAATATATTTATTTTTGAGACTTTTATTTATTTTCACCACCTTGTTAATCACGGCGACGCCATCAGAAGTATAGTACTCACTTTATTGTTTTGGAGGATAGTGCAAGATACAGAAGATGCTCGAATTCCAGAAGCAGCCCTGGTTCTTTTACATGCCCGGTGTATAGCAGAAGCATCCCTGGTTTTTGTACATGCCCAGTGTATAGCAGAAGAATCCCTGGTTCTTTTACATGCCAGTGTATAGCAGAAGCATCCCTGGTTCTTGTACATGCCCGGTGTATAGCAGAAGAATCCCTGGTTCTTGTACATGCCCGGTGTATAGCAGAAGCATCCCTGGTTCTTGTACATGCCCGGTGTATAGCAGAAGCATCCCTGGTTCTTTTACATGCCCGGTGTATAGCAGAAGCATCCCTGGTTCTTTTACATGCCCGGTGTATAGCAGAAGCATCCCTGGTTCTTGTACATGCCCGGTGTATAGCAGAAGAATCCCTGGTTCTTGTACATGCCCGGTGTATAGCAGAAGCATCCCTGGTTCTTGTACATGCCCGGTGTATAGCAGAAGCATCCCTGGTTCTTTTACATGCCCGGTGTATAGCAGAAGCATCCCTGGTTCTTTTACATGCCCGGTGTATAGCAGAAGCATCCCTGGTTCTTTTACATGCCCGGTGTATAGCAGAAGCATCCCTGGTTCTTGTACATGCCCGGTGTATAGCACCAATACATGATACCTGGGTTTATAGTCCCATCTGAAAGATTGTTAATATTACTAATGTCAGAATAAGGATCAAGCTGGCAAGCCTGTACATTTTGACCATGTTTCAAGATACACATTATTTCAATGTACTGTACTTACAATAGCTGTATACTATTGTTCTCTCTTATAGGATCTGGCAACCACAGACCACAGTAAAGTATATTATGCCCAATTCAGGAAGAATTTTTATGTTGAAACCCCAGAACTTGCGAAGATGTCGAATGAAGGTAAGAGAGACAATGTCACAAATATATACAAAAACCTTACCAACTTAACGCTTTCCTTCATAGAGATTTAAGTTAATATACCATTATATCTCCATACAAACGACAGCCATTTAGCTATCATGCAGTGGATAAGTAGTCACCATATCTATCCCACCTCCATAGATATTACTGGGACTTCATAGAGATTTAAGTTAATATACCATTATATCTCCATACAAACGACAGCCATTTAGCTATCATGCAGTGGATAAGTAGTCACCATATCTATCCCACCTCCATAGATATTACTGGGACTACATGAGATTCTGGCCTTTATTATGAACATTGGTTTGGCTACTACATTGTAAATGTATGTCAAATTGGTAATGGCATCAAGAGGTGCTTCTATGATGGAAAGGGTTAAAAGACATACAATCAAACCTGTATTAAGCAGATACCCAAGGGAAGTGACTACTTTGGCATGCATACGACAGGTGACCACTTAATGCAGGTGTGGATAATCTGGTTGTCAATAGGACGACCACCAATTAGGCAATTACCAAATAACACCTACATGTCGTCGTGTATCTTAATTCTGGCAGTTGGAAAGATTTTAATTGGCTTTGATGTAACACGGGTGGCGACAGATGTATAAGTGTTCACTTTTATAATTGGTTTACTAACACTTACGTTGATCACTGTATATTACTGTCCACCAAAAGTTCAGGCAGGTACCCGAACAAACAAATAATTGGGCATAAGATGTGACCTATGATGCAACGTGTGTGATCTATTCATATCCTAAATTTGGTCGTTAGTATTGTAAAGGTACTTACACCAATTTTCCGAAAATATCACAAGACCCACCCCACCCAGTATGTTTCCATTAATTTAGAATGAATGCATGATCCTGACTGATTATGTGGAAAAATGTAGTTGTGATGCCGCTTGGTGTGTACTCGCTATTTATCGTAAAAACTATACGTGTAATTACCATTGTTTTTCAATGTAAATCATTTTACGCAAATTATTGACAGCATTCCATGGGACATCTACGAGAGTGAACGATGCCAATCGATAAATTATGGTGGAATTGGGTTGATTTCGGTAATTCATTCCACTACCCACACTTGAGAGTCTAGTACAGTGGGAAAATAGTGTTTGAGATGAAATATACCGGCCGCTGGCCACAGTCACCAGATGGCTGCTAAAGCCAGGTGTATTATTGAATGATTTTCTTTGGGGGTAGTTGGAACTGGCAGTTGACACAAGGTGACCGTTTTGACTGTATTCAATAGTTTTATCTGTGCATCTTTCTGTTCATACATATCTTCAATTACTTGCACTAATTTCGGATTAGTTTCGACTGTTTATCTTTGGATATTCTCTTGTGCTTTCCCCCCAAAATATTTGTATCAATTTATTTTGAATATAGAATAAATTTTAGTACAATGACATCTATTTTATTTTCCTATTTTCAGATAAACAATATGAATACATTTTTGACTACAAAGAATTGATTGTTATTTGATCATGTCAATGTGAATTTGAGTCATAGCTTCTGTCTGTATCTTTATGAAACTACTTTCAGAGGCGGAGGCAGTCAGAGAAGAGATGGAAGGGATTAAGGTCCATGGAAAGGGCTGTCCAAAACCTGTATGCGAGTGGGCTCAAGTCGGGGTCAGCAAAAAGGTTTTAGATGGTCTCAAAAGGTAGGATAATTTCTTATTCATTGACTTTCTTATGCAGTAAGATAATGAACTTTATGTAGTCTACGACCTATATTAGTCATACTCGTTTGCGAGGATGAAAGCACATATATGTTGTCATTCGTGTGGGAGGACACCGAAATACCTGAAGAAAACCGATCTACCGACCACCATATCCATCTTGCATACTTCTTTCTCTGTACATCGAACTCATGTTGCACTTGTGAGAAGTGAACGTGCAAACCACTGCACTAATCGGACAGTAAGGAAACATAGAATTAGTAAATAGAACATGAGGCAAATATTAAATAGAACATTACCCAAATATTAAATAGAACATGAGCCAAATAGTAAATAGAACATTAGCCCAATAGAACATGAACCAAAAAGTAAATAGAACATTACCCACATATTAAATAGAACATGTACCAACTATTAAATAGAACATGAGCCAAATAGTGAATAGAACATGAGCCAAATAGTGAATAGAGCATGATTCAAATATAAAATAGAACATGAACCAACTAGTAAATAGAACATGGGCCAAATAGTAAATAGAACATGATTCAAATATAAAATTGAACATGAGCCAAATAGACACTAGAACATGAGGCAAATATAATATAAATAATTTTGTAACGATATTTTCTACATTTCTTTCATACACTATTTTGCATTATAGGAACAGCTTTGACAAGCCAACTCCTATTCAAGCTCAAGCCATTCCCGCTATAATGTCGGGTCGTGATCTCATTGGCATAGCGAAGACGGGGAGCGGTAAAACGCTGGCGTTTTTGCTTCCCATGTTCCGTCATATCTTAGATCAGTCAGAACTAGATGATGAAGATGGACCTATTAGTAAGTTGTGTAAAGATTTTATTCCCCATCCTAAAGTCACTAAGCGCACCTGAGTATATGCATTTTTGCAGGTTACACGGAACTTTCAAGGTTATTGTGTGTCAAGAAAGCTGTCAAACCGGTTTCATAGCATCTAACCCTATAAAATCATGCTCTAACCCTTTGCCTGCTGGGTAAATAAAATCACATTTGCAAACAACATAGGTCAAGATCAGCCTTTTCTGATCAGGATCTATTTTGTTTGCTATTCAGACAAGTGTTTTATCTCTACTATCCGAATAACAAACAGCATAGAGCCTGATCAGACTGAACATTCTGTGCCGTCTGATCTGATCTGGCTCTAAGACGGAACATTCTGTGCCGTCTGATCTGGCTCTATGCTGTTTGCAAAAGTGATTTTATCAGCCGCTAGCGTGCAAAGGGTTAAGTGGGTTTACATTTCTATTTGCCGAATCATTTTATGCGTTTGTATGCGCCTATTTCATTTCTTGTCACTATGTGTGTCCGTCAGAGCTGTTCGGCATCACATAGATGTTGCGGATGTTGCAAAGGCCTTACAAATGTTGGAAGACGATCTTCTCTCAGAGGGTCGTTCACTGTAACCATGGGCTTGTCTGGCAGCGTTATCGTCCTTTCTCAGGAGACAGACAGATGAATACACGAGACGTCCAGGACCGTTCCTTCTCACGATCGATACAATACATCGACTGCCCCCCAGAACCGACAGAGTACGGCAACGAGGCTTATAACACAGTTCCAACACACAACAGGAATGCATTTATTTTATGACGTAACTAATAACACAAACAAGACACATAAGCGTTATAACTTTCTTTCACTAGAAACATATTAATAAATAAAATTACCAATCTATAGAACTAATACAAGTAGTGCGTATAATATGGCTGCAATATTGTTTCTTTCTTGGTTATCACATAGTGCCAAGTAAAGAACTTTGGAAAACCCCAGCCAGCCGAAAGTCGGATCGAGAAGAACTTTCATATATTTGTATCATTATACTAGTGTTGAAGACACTACATATGGTGCTGCGCCTTTATAATATATATATAGCTCACCGCTCTACTTTGCACCGCACAAATAGTCTCCTCATTAATAATTACACCTTGCTAATATGCACCGCATTAATATTCACCGCCTTATTGCACCGCATTAATATTTACCGCTCTACTAGGAATTCCAAAAATTAGAGGGTACACGGGCCTGCCTAGCATGATAGCTGTTGAGCTGTACCCTGACCTCTAATTGCTAAGCTATAATTTAGATGTGCTCCCAAGCCCGGTTATTTCATAAAATATTAACCAAAGTCAGGGGATTTAATACATTTATCCTTAAATGCAATATTTATGTGAGTGATCTCCCTTGGTTATTCAGTTATTGACCAAATAGAGACCATATGATTTGATCCGACTAACTGCTGCTCAGAATTTTCCGCCACAACAAACTGTTTATCATTTATCTACCCAAACTGTGCGCAACAAGTTGCACAAATACTGCTAGACAATCGCCCACAGGACCAGTGTAGGTCAGAATTCACTTGTGAGCACCAATTGTAAATGCCTGGGTCCCTGTACACTTCACAGATGAGAGCAGGTTTCACATGAGCATGTGTGACCGTCGTATGTGTGTTTGTTGTGGGAGACATACACATTATTCCTGTGAACGTGACAAGTTTAACCTCTTAAATTTAAGCACCACACAATATGTGTTACGGATTATCATTGTTTCACAAATTACTGATTTCATCCAAATGCCCACTTTTGCAATTTTGTAAATCTTTATTTATTGTTAATTGTCCATACCATCCGCCTCCGTGGTCGTGTGGTTACGGTCGATGACTTGTATACCACTGTAACCTATCATCACTGATGGTCACAGGTTCGAGCCCCGCTCAGACCGTGTCTCATTTATATGAAAAAGTTGGCAGTTTCTTACGGAGGTTGGTGCACCCAAGTACTGGTTAACCGTTGGAGCCTGCCCAGGAAAGGTGTTGTTAGGTAAACTGCCCGCCGGTGATATAGCCCAAAATGGTGCTGATGCAGGCGTAAAACCCGAAATATAAATAATTGTCCATACCACCATGAATTCTCGTTCTGTATAAATTTATATTTTACATACATATTTGTGCATGCTCCTTTAATTAATTTGAGCAGTGTAATATAATTAGGGACAGCAACGAATAGCGATTTTGCTATTTAAATATTCTGTCGGGAAGATGTTCGAATATTCGAATATTCAATAGAATTCATCAAAATCTCAAAATCATTCAAACTCTTATAAAAATTGCTAAATTAACCTAATTTCTGTTTTACGTGTAAACGTCATGTCATCTTCCTGTAAGGCCATGCAAATATGACGACGACTCATTCAATTTTTGTTATCGACCACTGTACATTCATGGGCGTTTTCACAAATGAAGCCATTGTCACTTGAACTGGTTTCCGTTGAAGGGTGTTTCTTTTTCAAATGATTATTCAGATTGATATTGTACCCGAATATGTTAAATCCAATTTGCATAGATTACACCTAGCAGTTTTTTTATTATCAGAGAGATTGAAGACTTTCCAAATATGTGATTGAGTGGGTTGCATTTTTGAGGACAATATCATAAAAATCTTACTTTAAATAGTATGTTACGGTAATATTGAGCAGTTAATTAAACAGTTAAGATACATGTGGGTGGATGTTGTTGCAGTGTCATTTTTCTTATCTAAGCAGTTTTGACATCATAATTAAGCACTACCTACCTTAACACCCACATTGTCAGTTAACACATGCCATGGATGTGACCACAGCATGGTTTATTCACACATCTGGGGCGATTTCTTTTGTACTGGAAGGTTTTATGATGGTTTCAAAAGAAAACGACGTATCTGATTTTATGACAGTTTATTTCAGCTGAAATATTTATTGATGCAAAAGAAATGATGATGCAGCATAAACTTTTAAAGTTATGATTGAAAAACAACGATTTTTGGACGGAAAAGGGTCATCAACCAGTAATGCTATATCTATCATTTATTATGTCAAGTTACAAAGTATCCTACCATGTATAGTAAACAACTGCATACTGGTGATGCATTTCTGTATGGTTAGGATTCAGCTTTAATATTTACCCTCGTCACGGGGAACCATGTGGGCGAGCGTTATATGAACTGTATACATGTGACATATACATGTTAATTATATATCTCTGACAGAAATACAGAAATGTCACACTTGTGTAGGTGTTAGGTTTCATTATAAACAGTATATTCAAGACAATTTACACATATATACCTCAAATCGTAGCTCTATGTCACATCTCCAACTGGGAGTTTGATTTGATGATGAAGTTAACTAGTTCAGACTTCTCATGGTGTTATACAGAGAAAAGATAATTGTCGTTGTCTCGTGGAGGATCACTCTGTGACTTGGATCTGAGCTGTCACTTTGTGTGAACAATTTGACATTCACTATGACGTAAGTTGTTAAACCCAATGTCCATTGTTGTTGCTTTGGTTGTCATGGCAGTGTAGAACATGTTAAGTGGCTCCAAGCTATATATATGTGGTTTACAAATATCTTCATCAAATTAAGCATACACACCTACTGACATTGACATAAAGCATCAGCTAGTGCTTCGGTATTATTATTTGCCTGCTATATTCAAGTATGGGTAAGTGAGTTAGAGGTCTATCATTCTGTCGTTGGAACTCACCTTTCACCTCGTTCATCAGTGCCCTGAGTACGCTCCTGCGGCAAGTTGAGTTGACTATTTGAGTATCACTTCCTTCTGAGGAATTGTGTGTTGTCCTCTCTGCCTCAACTAACTGATCTCCCAGTTATAGTCAGACAATGATCTTTGGTGATAATGGAAAAACGACATCTAATTGTCTATCTGGTTATTATTCCTGCAGATTGCAAGAGGCACACTAAGCCTTCTTCGTAGATAAAGCCACATTCACAAGACACAATTTTTTTTGGCCCTATGGTCATATAAGTCAGTAATGTTTTCTAAAGGCAACCAACGGAAATAAAACATACATGCAGAAACATCGTCGAGAAACTAGGTAAAAATGACCTTGTCCCGACCGAAAGACCTTATTCTATCAACAACTACTTTTTATTTCATGGAGATCAGTCAAATAACACCAGAATGGCACATTACTTACTATATGACCATAGGGCAAAAAATAAAATTTGTGTCTTGTGCCTGTGGTTAAAGGCATGAGTGAGTGGGCAGGGCTTCAAGTGACTGTTCATCAACAAATCTTCTTGTCGTTCGCGAATCACATGGACAAGCCGGCAGCAAACACGAAATGGGCCGTCCTCCTCAGATCCTCCCGGCAGCCATGTAACTTCGTCTGGAGAGAAGTATGTAGTAGTTGGCCAGGTTGTTTTCCTCAGCCCATGAAGATTGGGACACTCCTGGAGGATGTGTTCTGCAGTCTGGTCCCCTACTTTGCAGCTGCAGGCAGTTGATGGAGCTAGTCCAAGCTTCCGACACATATGGAAGTTCAGGCGGTTATGCCCTGTTCTAAGCCGGAATATCGTGACTTGCTCCTGTCTGGTGAGAAGGTGGTAGTCATCCTTCTCGACTGTTGGCTTTGATGCAGATTTGATTATGGTGCATTTCTCCTTGTAAGTCAAATCTTTGTCTGGTTGCCTCTCGGTAGAACCTTGCTTGGCAAGCTGGTCAGCGGCTTCATTGCCAGGGATGCCTATGTGTGCAGGTACCCACTGGAGGACAGTTCTTTTAGTTACGCTGACTGTTCGAAGGGCTTCCATCAGGTGGGGTTCTTTATTGTTAGACAGTGCATCCAGAACTGAGAGCGCATCAGTCAGGAAGACAACCTGGGCACACTCCACAGTGTTGTGTACTAGAGATGCTGCTGTTTCAAGGGCCTGTACTTCTGCCCCATAGTTGCTGCAGTGTACTCCAGTAGGTAGAGCAACTGACTCGTGTGTGTCCATCTGGGTGTCGGACATACACGCCTGCTCCTCCGTTTGCTACTGCTCTTGTGGCTGAACCATCTGTGTAGACTTGTAGCCATGCTTCTCCAGGATAACTCTTGTCGATGTGTGCTAGTGTGAGGGCACGTTTGACGTCATCATGTTGTCTATCTCTGGATGTCATGTATGGGATTGTACTGCAGATGGTAACCTTGGATTCATCGCTAGTCAACCATGGCTTGGATAGAAATGGCGTTGGAGGCAATGTCTTGGCTGGGAGATGGCTGTGTGCTTTCGAGCAAGCTTCTTGGACAAAAACGTTCTATACTGACATACAAAGTTCAATATCGAATAATGGTTTTTTATCGGAGTTCTTTAGTGTTGGAAGAGGGGTACGTCAAAGATGTCTGTTATCTCCGTATTTATTTGTTATAGCGATAGAAACTTTATCTCTATCAGTAAGAAACAATAAAGAGATTAGTGGGATTAAACTTGTTAATGAAGAAATTAAGAAGTCTCTTTTCGCTGATGATGCTACATTTGTAACAGATGGCACAGAGGCATCCTTTAGTAATCTCATTAAAACAATTGACGCATATAGTACTGTCTCAGGACTGAAATTAAATGTGAAAAAATCTGTTGTTTTAAGAGCAGGATCGTTAAGAAATAGCGGAATAATCCACTGCAAAGAGAAAAAATTTAATTGGACATCAGAAAAAGCTTCTACACTTGGAATAGTTTTTGTAAATGATAAAAAGAAAATTCATGAATTAAATTTAACACCGAAAATAAATCAGGTAACTTCAAACCTTAAATTGTGGGGAAAGTATCACTTATCATTGCTAGGAAAAATAACAGTATTAAAGACGTTTATTATGCCTAAATTGATTTACCCCTTAACAGTATTACATGACCCCCCAGAATATGTAATAAGTGATATAACAAGAATATTTTATCGATTTTTATGGGATAATAAGCCAGAAAAAATAGCTAGAAGAACAATAAAGCTTGAATATGATAAAGCTGGCCTAAAAATGATTGATGTCAATGCCTCTTTAAATACCTTTAAGTGCAGTTGGGTTTACAGACTATTTGACGACAATAATTAGCTGGAAAGATTATTATAAAAGAGAACTCGATAGATTTGGAGGAATATTAGTATTTGAATCTAACTTACAAGATATAGATGTTAAGAAAATGTTTAAAAATGACTTTATTCGTAACATTGTAACTAGCTGGACAAAGATACATTTTGAAATGGAACCTGAGAATATTCCAAAAGAAATTATCTGGAATAACTTGTTCATACAAGCAAATAACAAAATGTTTTTTAACAAAGAACTTTTTAACAGAGGTATAAAATTCATAGAACATATATATGATTTCAGACTTAAACGTTTCTATAACTTTATTGAATTAAGAGACCTATATAATCTATCTGATGGAGCATTCTTAATATATAACAGTTTATTGAACAGTATTCCAAATGATTGGAAAATTAAATTGAACACCCAAGCTGCTAACAGCATTGAGCCCAAAACATGTTTTATTAATAATATGTTAAAAGTAAAGAAAAACAATAGATTAAACTTAAACCAGAAGTATCTTGAAAAATCTCCAGAAAATAGACAACAATACTGTAAGGCAGAACAAAAATGGAATACTCAATTTGATGATCTGAATTGGAGAAACATATATTTAGTTCCGTTTACATGTACATTAGATACACGGCTACGAATATTTCAATACAAATATTTAATGCGTATAATACCAACAAACAGGTACCTTCTAAAATGTAAAATTGCTCCATCTACTTTATGTGATATTTGCAACATGCATGATGAAACTTTGGACCATTTGTTCTGGGATTGCCATGCCTGTCAACATTTTTGGTCAAGATTGCGATCCGTTCTTGCTACAAATAATATTAACATTAACATTTGCCGGCAAACAATATCTTTTGGGATTCCACAATCTAATTTGAAAGATACATTGATCAACTTTATTATTTTTCTAGCTAAATATTTCATTTTCAAATGCAAACTTGATAAAACTCCTCCTTCTTTTATGTTTTATTAAAAATATTTGAAGACCAGAAGAGACATTGAATATCAAATAGCATTTATGAAAAACAAGATAAACCAACATAACCGTAAATGGGCCCATTTGAGCATATGAGTTACTCTTTCTTTTAATTTAAATATTATTTATAATCATTTTATAAAACAGCGTCGTTTGTATATATATATCAGGGATTGTTTTCTTGTTTGAGTGTCTGTGTTCAACTGCTGAATACAGAGACTATTGAAAAATAATATATATGTATCCATTTTCCTCTTCCTTCTGTGGACATCTTCTTAAGACTTTCTCTATTATATATATGTCTCTTTCAAATGCATGGCGCATATCAATGTATGATATCCAATAATATATGCATACATACTGTTTCTGAACATAGTAACTTTGAAAACATGTTATATTGATATTGTATTTTGAGATGCACTTGAGAAAATAAATGATAAAAAAAAAGAAAAAAAAAGGACTGGTGGATGAAACTGCTTTGCTTTAGACGATTCTTCGTTAGTGCCTCAACTCTCTGCTTCATCGGTTGTTCTTCCTGACATCGAAACTTCTCTGTCTGTAGAAGAATTCTTGTGTCGCGACGTTCTTGCAGTGGCTGGATAGAAGTAATTTTCTCCATGGCCTTGATTGGAGTGCTCTTCATTGCACCTGTGATCAGCCTGAGAGCCTTGTTCTGAACCTTGTCGAGTGTCTGTTGGTTGGTCTTGGTTGATGTTGTCCAGGCGGTGGATCCATATTCCAGGTGAGGCCTGACTACACCTTGGTATATAGTCTTCAGGATGTGATCATTGGCACCTCATGTGGTGCCAGCAAGCTTCCGAAGGATTGCAAGCTTGCGCTTGGCTTTGACCTCTGCTTTCTGGATATGTGGCCTCCATGTCTGCCGTCTGTCAAATGTCACCCCCAAGTATGTTGGCTCGTTGTCCGTCTTCAAGGCAGTTCCACCGACTTTGATGGTTCCAGCTTTCTGTTTGGTGGAAAGTGTGAAGAGTGTGGTTGACGACTTCTCCTTATTAATAGAGATGCACCAGTCTTCTGCCCATGCTGTGAACTTGTCTGCGGCCATCTGCATTCTGTATGTGGCAGTCGTTGCATGTTCTTCAACACACCACATGACCAAGTCGTCAGCATAGAGTGCTGCTTTGATACCTTTTGGGAGCTCTGCAAGCAAGTCATCGATGAAGATGAGGAACAGCGTAGGCGAGATCACTCTTCCTTGAGGAACACCGTGTCGGATGAGGAATTTCTTGCTCTTCTGGTTGTCAACAAGTACTCTGGCTCTGCGATTGTGTAGGAAGGATTTGGTCCATCGGAGCATCTTGTCGGCAATTCCGCATCGTTGCATCTTGACCAGCAGCCCATCAGTCCAGACTTTGTCAAAAGCCTTCTGGAGGTCTATCCAGGTTGCAAAACTACCTTCTGGCCTTGGAATGCATCCTCAACTTCTTGAGCGAGGTATGTTGCCTGGTCCTCTGTGCATCTGAACTGTTGGAATCCTGCTTGTTCCTTGGATAGGAGGTTTTCTGTCTCAAGGTACCACATGAGTCTCTTGTTAACTATCCTCTCCATTGTCTTGACCACACAGCTAGTGAGACTAATAGGGCGATAGCTGGAAGCTTTCTTTCTATCCTTGCCGTTCTTGTAGATTGGGATAACGTTGGCTTCCTTCCAGATCTGCGGAACTATGCCTTCTTCCCAGCTAAGATTGAAGATGTCAAGAAGTTTCAGCATAGCTGAGCATCCAAGATGAGTTAGCATCTCATTGGAGATTCCATCTGGTCCAGGTGACTTCCTCTTTTTCAGTTGTCTGAGTGCTGTGTACAGTTCCTGGTATGTAAGTGGAAGTTTCATGGAGTCTTGTTCCGTATGCCTTTTACTTCTATCCTTCTGTTCTTTCCGTGCCTCTCTTTGCTGTTGGCGTGTGACTTTGATGTTGCCCTCTTTCTGGTAGGCTTTGGCGAGACAGTGTGCAGTCTCTTTGCCGGTCAACAGTTTCCCATCCTCATCCAACGTGATTTTCTGTCTGCTATTTTCTTCATCATTTAGCTGTTTCGTGAGCCTCCACAACTTCCTCCCGTCCTTCTCAAGGTTCAGGGCAGCAGTTTTCTCCCTCCAACTTCGTCGTGTAGCTTCCAGTTTAGATTTTTGAAACTGCCTTTGCTTTCTGAAGTTGTTCATGGTTTTCTTGTGATGGCTGTTCTTCTGCCCTGTTCCTTGCTTCAGTGAGTTCATCTTGGAGGGTCTGCAACTGATTGGTCCAGTAGGGCTTGTATTCTCTTCTCGCACCTCTAGGGATGGTTTCATGGGCAGCTTTGAGTATGCAGCTGTTGAACTCTTTCACCACGTTGTTAACATCTCTTCCTTTTACCTGTATGCCTCGAGTAAGAGAATTGGACCGAATAGCAAAGAGACTTCACTTGGCTTTCTTGTAGTTCCATCTAGGGTAGGGATGGTCTGTCTGTATCACTTCACTGCTGAGTGTGAGGAACACTGGTTTGTGGTCACTTCCACCAAGTTGATCGCCAACTTCTCTAACCGTACCTTTCTGGATGTCCTCTGTGCAGAATGCTAGATCTGGAGAGGTAGTAGTGTGCCATCACCTAGAGTAGAAGGTTGGTACATCATAGGGCTGGTTGACAAGAATCAAGTTGTGCTCATCCTGCAAGTCCTCCACTTCATCCCCATGCCTATCAGACTGTGCATATCCCCAACTCTGGGAATGACTATTGAAGTCACCAACAACCATGTATCGACTGTTTGAAGCTTCAATAGTGTCACGGGCAAGGGCTTTGTCATTTGGGCAGTAGTAGTTGACGAGGTTCAACTCAGTTGATTTGGTCTTGATCTTGAACTCCTGGTATTCCGCTCCTTCAAGGTAGGTTTTCACTTCGCTCGCATTGATGTTGTTCTGGACTAGAGTGAGCACACCACCCTTGTGTCTGTCTTGTCGGTCTGCTCGGAGGCACTGGTAGCCTCGTACTTTGAACGTCTTGTCTTTGTTCAGGTGTGTTTCCTGTATGCAGCAAACACTTACCTCTTTGTCCTGTAGTACTTGCTCCAGTTCAGTCTTTTTGTTAAAGGCTCCTTCAGCATTCCACTGCATGAGCACAAGAGGTTTCTGCTTCACGTTTCGGCCAGTAGCTGTCCTTCGCCGTCCCCTGGCTCCACAGAGCGGCTTAGGGTGACCTCCAGTAGCTAAGGATGGGTTCCTTCGAGGTATGGAACCCGGCACTGTACCTGCCTGGCGGGTCTTCACAGGTCCAGCACCATCTCGGTTTACTCTTTCTGTCATTGTGATTCATTTTGCATTTATGCGTAGTACCGTGGTTTATTAGAATGCGCCGTGCGGCCCAGTACTTCCGGCTTCAGCATTCGAGGTTTCTGTTGGGGTTACCTCACCCTTAGGCTAGGACTTTTAAGGCGGTCCATATATTCGCCTGATGCACCCGTTGTGGGACACGTGGAGTATTTAATAGGAGTAGCTTTGCCATGTGCTATCCTGCCCTGTCCTGGTAGGTACACTGCCATATGGTCCGGGACTGCTTATTTGATTCACAGCTAACCCCCATATCTGAGGGCTGTTCCCCTATCCGCCACCTGAGGACCCGCTGGGTAGGGGATGGTCGCCCCACTACTGAATTTGAAGCAGCATGGTCCCAGATCAACAAATCTAATTTCCCTCTACTTTCAGCTGGGGATTCAACCCGAGTTGCATTTGCGAAAAGGCAAGCATGTTAATCACATCGTAAATCAGACAATATTTGTAAGCATTTCCTAAATTAATGCGGATTCGGAAGCAGTTGAAATGCATTCCATTCTGGCATACCGGTAGATTAACACTTATTTACAACGGATTGCTGGCAGGGAAAATAGTTATTTTAATTAATCAGCTTTGGATACATACCGGTACTGATTAATTTGTAATTGTGTGCATTTAATAGCATTAATAAAATTAGAATGTGTTGGTCAATCATTGATTAATCAGATTTCACGTTGTTTGAATACACTAAGCCTTAGATAGAATGATTCTGTAATATATATGTGAAGGTCATACAATTGCTATTGATTTTCAAATATTTAATTATTCTTACTTTGTACTTTCAGTCTACATAAACTAATGACTGGTTAAGTTGTCACCAATAACCGACCCTAGTTTTAGCTTGCATATATTGTCATTACATGACCACTATCTTCTTTGTCTTCACCATCCTGGATTAATTCTTTGCTTGCTGGGTAAAATAAAGGCTATAAAATATAGTTCAAATACTTGTAGCAGACGACAATTCAAATATGTTCTTTTAGCTCACCTTTTAGCTCACCTCACCTTTGTAAAAAAAACAATTTATAAAAAAATTGTTATATGGAGAAGTGGATCTCCCATTCCTGCATCATTACGTAATCTAAGATGGTCGCTGTCTAAAAATAGCACAAATTCTTAAAACAAATTCTCATGAACCGCCACCTGGATTTTACAAATCTTGGTAGGAATGCACAATGCTCTTTCAAAGTTGTTCAAATGATGACCTCGGGATTAAAAATGGGCATGAAATGACTAATCTTTTCAGGAGGCGTCGCTCATATGGGCAACCGATAGTGACGATAAATAAACGTAAAAGACACACAAAAATGGGCATGGCTCGGGAGGTCAAGTATAGTGTCAAATATTATATTTGAGCGAATATGGTCATGTCATATAGCAAATCGAAGGTATGAAGCCATCACTCTTATGCAATATTTATCAATTTATTGACATTGTATTGACATGCTAGTATTGCCCTACTGTTCCAGAGGTATTTCTGTGTGCAATATCTCATGTCCTTGTATTGACATGCTAGTATTGCCCTACTGTTCCAGAGACATTTCTGTATGCTATATCTCTTGTCCTTGTATTGACATGCTAGTATTGCCCTACTGTTCCAGAGGTATTTCTCTGTGCAATATCTCTTGTCCTTGTATTGACATGCTAGTATTGCCCTAATGTTCCAGAGACATTTCTCTGTGCAATATCTCTTGTCCTTGTATTGACATGCTAGTATTGCCCATTGACATGCTAGTATTGCCCTAATGTTCCAGAGACATTTCTGTGTGCAATATCTCTTGTCCTTGTATTGACATGCTAGTATTGCCCATTGACATGCTAGTATTGCCCTAATGTTCCAGAGGCATTTCTGTGTGCTATATCTCTTGTCCTTGTATTGACATGCTAGTATTGCCCTAATGTTCCAGAGACATTTCTGTGTGCAATATCTCTTGTCCTTGTATTGACATGCTAGTATTGCCCTACTGTTCCAGAGACATTTCTGTGTGCAATATCTCTTGTCCTTGTATTGACATGCTAGTATTGCCCTACTCTTCCAGAGGCATGTCTGTGTGCTTGAACTTTTCTATCGGAGTGTTGCAACATATGCTAAGATATGTTTTATTATCTCTAATAGCAGAATATCTTTCTACTTCTGTCAATTTGTAATTTTCACAAACATATACAATGTATTGATATGAATTATTAACGAGTTCATAAATTCGCTAGTCGGTATGTTGAATCTTCAGGAATTTCTGTAAATATTCAACAAACTCGGCTTTCCGAAAATCGCTGTCTATATGTTCATGAGAATATTCAACAACGGTGACAGGTAAGATAATCTGTTACAATAGTTATCTTGAACACTGTGTAGTCCATGACCAATATCTAGGAAAGTACGGTCATTTCCGAAAATACACGAATGTTGCCCCGTAGCCCCGTAGTACATTGCACTAATTTCCCGTAACTGTGTTATATCGACGAGATGGTAGAGTTTAACTATTACGTTTATGTGGTAAAGGATCGATTTGGCGTAATTGAAGTACGGACAAATTAAATCTCAAGTAAATATGTCAAATCAGACGTACACTGTACTTCTTATAACTATTTATTGTTCCATTGACCCGTAAAAAATGCTGCAAATTATACAGTTTATCAACATTGCAGTGCCTCGCTTTCGATTCAAGTACATCATTAATTAAGTCGCGTGCTAATAGGCCTATTAATAGGATTAATGATAATCATTAATTACACAGAATACACCCAAAGTTTCCCCAAGTTGATATTATCAGAAACTCAATACGCCCCAATTAATGGTCTCGGTGTTAAAATATATTTATATGACTGACCAAGCAAAATATATCTGACTACGCCTGTCCTCGGGCTAAGCAAACCAATCCAATGGCTTTATAGCAGAAAACATTGTTTCATGTTTGAACATAAAGTGTGGAAATCATTATTCTAGTTTGTGTTTCTTATGCATTATACTATATTACCTCAGGGATCATTCTAGAGGGCGATGTGGGCGAAATTGTCGCTCTAGGGACCCTGACATCGACCTCTCCCTAAAATAAAATTAAAAAAAATAAAATAAAAAGATAATATTTTTTGGCTTTTACGATTTTCAAGCAAAAGTTTGTCTAGTAAGATACACTGGCCCAGTATAAAGCACTCCTTCTATTCAAATGTTGTATTTAATGGTTGTACTGTGCATTTTAACCCTATTTTGCAGAAGTATATTAAAGAACACCATTTAAGGAAGCGATCACGCGCTTTCTCACTTCTCCCAAAAATTCTGACCTAGAATGAACCTTAGTAAATAAATGTAGTTTGTAATGAAAATTACTCTAATTTACATAATTCGCGATATCTTGTGCTCACGAATATTAGTGGAAACAAAACCATGGTGATTAATCTCCTATTTACAGTATATGAACATAATTAGAGATATTATGAAGATTCCTTCTGAGACAAATACGATGTGTATTAATTAATTAAAATAGGGTGTAGTGACGTCATCTGCTGTTATTAATACTCCAGTAGATATGTTTCTCAGAATTACACAGACAAATTAATGAAATACTGATTGAAATACCTGTCAATACTTGTGTGCTTTGTCTTTAGAATCTGTCCAAACACATGTTTGCAGTGTTAGACAGCTGAAGCCCTGACTTGGTATACATACTTGGCTACAGCCAATATAGCTGGTTATTTATAGGTAATAGTTAACACATTCAACACCAAGTAACTGACATTGACTGGTGCAGGATATTCTTAGACCAATAAATTGATCAGAAAATTACATTTGGACAAGTTCCTTTTATCAAAATGGGGAATTTTGTCTAAAAATAGTAATATTACTGGCAAAAAGTGCAGATCCTGATGAGACGGCTCATCATGAGCCGGCTCATCTGGATCTACACTTTTTGTAAGCCTATTTAGAGGTCTGTGGTGTTGAAAGGGTTAAGACACTTGAAGTCCACGACCTGGTAGGTAGCCAATTGTTTGTTATGTGTAATAGTTAGACACCTGAAGTTGAAGTCTCTGACTGGGTAGGTAGCTAGTTAGTCATAGAAATAGTTTGACACCTGACGTCTCTGACTGGGTAGGTAGCCAATGCCTGGTTACTTATGGGAAATAGTTAGACACCCGAAGTCCCTGGTCGGGTAGGTAGTCAATGCCTGGTTACCTATAGGTAATAGTTAGACACTCGAAGTCCCTGGTCAGGTAGGTAGTCAATGCCTTGCTTGTTACTTATAGGTAATAGTTAAGACACCTGAAGTCCCTGGTCAGGTAGGTAGTCAATGCCTGGTTACCTATAGGTAATAGTTAGACACTCAAAGTCCCTGGTTGGGTAGATAGTCAATGCCTTGCTTGTTACTTATAGGTAATAGTTAAGACACCTGAAGTCCCTGGTTGGGTAGATAGTCAATGCCTGGTTACTTATGGGAAATAGTTAGACACCTGAAGTCCCTGGTCGGGTAGGTAGTCAATGCCTGGTTACTAATAGGTAATAGTTAGACACCTGAAGTCCCTGGTCAGGTAGGTAGTCAATGCCTGATTACTTATGGGAAATAGTTAGACACCTGAAGTCCCTGGTCAGGTAGGTAGTCAATGCCTGGTTACCTATAGGTAATAGTTAGACACTCAAAGTCCCTGGTTGGGTAGATAGTCAATGCCTTGCTTGTTACTTATAGGTAATAGTTAAGACACCTGAAGTCCCTGGTTGGGTAGATAGTCAATGCCTGGTTACTTATGGGAAATAGTTAGACACCTGAAGTCCCTGGTCGGGTAGGTAGTCAATGCCTGGTTACTTATAGGTAATAGTTAGACACCTGAAGTCCCTGGTCAGGTAGGTAGTCAATGCCTGATTACTTATGGGAAATAGTTAGACACCTGAAGTCCCTGGTCGGGTAGGTAGTCAATGCCTGGTTACTTATGGGAAATAGTTAGACACCTGAAGTCCCTGGTCGGGTAGGTAGTCAATGCCTTGTTACTTATAGGTAATAGTTAGACACTCGAAGTCCCTGGTCGGGTAGGTAGTCAATGCCTTGTTACTTATAGGTAATAGTTAGACACCTGAAGTCCCTGGTCGGGTAGGTAGTCAATGCCTGGTTACTTATGGGAAATAGTTAGACACCCGAAGTCCCTGGTCGGGTAGGTAGTCAATGCCTGGTTACTTATAGGTAATAGTTAGACACCTGAAGTCCCTGGTCAGGTAGGTAGTCAATGCCGGATTACTTATGGGAAATAGTTAGACACCTGAAGTCCCTGGTCGGGTAGGTAGTCAATGCCTGGTTACTTATGGGAAATAGTTAGACACCTGAAGTTCCTGGTCGGGTAGGTAGTCATCAATGCCTGGTTACTTATGGGAAATAGTTAGACACCTGAAGTCCCTGGTCGGGTAGGTAGTCAATGCCTTGCTTGTTACTTATAGGTAATAGTTAAGACACCTGAAGTCCCTGGTCAGGTAGGTAGTCAATGCCTGGTTACCTATAGGTAATAGTTAGACACTCAAAGTCCCTGGTTGGGTAGATAGTCAATGCCTTGCTTGTTACTTATAGGTAATAGTTAAGACACCTGAAGTCCCTGGTTGGGTAGATAGTCAATGCCTGGTTACTTATGGGAAATAGTTAGACACCTGAAGTCCCTGGTCGGGTAGGTAGTCAATGCCTGGTTACTTATAGGTAATAGTTAGACACCTGAAGTCCCTGGTCAGGTAGGTAGTCAATGCCTGATTACTTATGGGAAATAGTTAGACACCTGAAGTCCCTGGTCGGGTAGGTAGTCAATGCCTGGTTACTTATGGGAAATAGTTAGACACCTGAAGTTCCTGGTCGGGTAGGTAGTCAATGCCTGGTTACTTATGGGAAATAGTTAGACACCTGAAGTCCCTGGTCGGGTAGGTAGTCAATGCCTTGTTACTTATAGGTAATAGTTAGACACTCGAAGTCCCTGGTCGGGTAGGTAGTCAATGCCTTGTTACTTATAGGTAATAGTTAGACACCTGAAGTCCCTGGTCGGGTAGGTAGTCAATGTCTGGTTACTTATGGGAAATAGTTAGACACCCGAAGTCCCTGGTCGGGTAGGTAGTCAATGCCTGGTTACTTATGGGAAATAGTTAGACACTCGAAGTCCCTGGTCGGGTAGGTAGTCAATGCCTGGTTACTTATGGGTAATAGTTAAGACACTCGAAGTCCCTGGTCGGGTAGGTAGTCAATGCCTGGTTACTTATGGGAAATAGTTAGACACCTGAAGTCCTTTGTTGGGTAAGTAGTTAATGACTGGTTACGTATAGGTAATAGTTAGACACCTGAAGTCCCTGGTCAGGTAGGTAGTCAATGCCTTGTTACTTATAGGTAATAGTTACACACCTGAAGTCCTTTGTTGGGTAAGTAGTTAATGACTGGTTACGTATAGGTAATAGTTAGACACCTGAAGTCCCTGGTCGGGTAGGTAGTCAATGCCTGGTTACTTATGGGAAATAGTTAGACACCTGAAGTCCCTGGTCAGGTAGGTAGTCAATGCCTTGTTACTTATAGGTAATAGTTACACACCTGAAGTCCTTTGTTGGGTAAGTAGTCAATGACTGGTTACGTATAGGTAATAGTTAGACACCTGAAGTCCCTGGTCAGGTAGGTAGTCAATGCCTGGTTACTTATGGGAAATAGTTAGACACCTGAAGTCCCTGGTCAGGTAGGTAGTCAATGCCTTGTTACTTATGGGTAATAGTTAGACACCTGAAGTCCCTGGTCAGGTAGGTAGTCAATGCCTTGTTACTTATGGGTAATAGTTAGACACCTGAAGTCCCTGGTCAGGTAGGTAGTCAATGCCTTGTTACTTATGGGTAATAGTTACACACCTGAAGTCCTTTGTTGGGTAAATAGTCAATGACTGGTTACGTATAGGTAATAGTTAACACACCTGAAGTCCCTTGTCAGGTAGGTAGTCAATGCCTGGTTACTTATGGGAAATAGTTAGACACCTGAAGTCCCTGGTTGGGTAGGTAGTCAATGCCTGGTTACTTATAGGTAATAGTTAGACACCTGAAGTCCCTGGTCAGGTAGGTAGTCAATGCCTGATTACTTATGGGAAATAGTTAGACACCTGAAGTCCCTGGTCGGGTAGGTAGTCAATGCCTGGTTACTTATGGGAAATAGTTAGACACCTGAAGTCCCTGGTCGGGTAGGTAGTCAATGCCTTGTTACTTATAGGTAATAGTTAGACACTCGAAGTCCCTGGTCGGGTAGGTAGTCAATGCCTTGTTACTTATAGGTAATAGTTAGACACCTGAAGTCCCTGGTCGGGTAGGTAGTCAATGCCTGGTTACTTATGGGAAATAGTTAGACACCCGAAGTCCCTGGTCGGGTAGGTAGTCAATGCCTGGTTACTTATAGGTAATAGTTAGACACCTGAAGTCCCTGGTCAGGTAGGTAGTCAATGCCTGATTACTTATGGGAAATAGTTAGACACCTGAAGTTCCTGGTCGGGTAGGTAGTCAATGCCTGGTTACTTATGGGAAATAGTTAGACACCTGAAGTTCCTGGTCGGGTAGGTAGTCAATGCCTTGTTACTTATGGGTAATAGTTAGACACCTGAAGTCCCTGGTCGGGTAGGTAGTCAATGCCTTGTTACTTAGGTAATAGTTAGACACCTGAAGTCCCTGGTCAGGTAGGTAGTCAATGCCTGGTTACTTATAGGTAATAGTTAGACACTGAAGTCCCTGGTCGGGTAGGTAGTCAATGCCTGGTTACTTATGGGAAATAGTTAGACACCTGAAGTTCCTGGTCGGGTAGGTAGTCAATGCCTGGTTACTTATGGGAAATAGTTAGACACCTGAAGTCCCTGGTCGGGTAGGTAGTCAATGCCTTGTTACTTATAGGTAATAGTTAGACACTCGAAGTCCCTGGTCGGGTAGGTAGTCAATGCCTTGTTACTTATAGGTAATAGTTAGACACCTGAAGTCCCTGGTCGGGTAGGTAGTCAATGCCTGGTTACTTATGGGAAATAGTTAGACACCTGAAGTTCCTGGTCGGGTAGGTAGTCAATGCCTGGTTACTTATGGGAAATAGTTAGACACCTGAAGTCCCTGGTCGGGTAGGTAGTCAATGCCTTGTTACTTATAGGTAATAGTTAGACACTCGAAGTCCCTGGTCGGGTAGGTAGTCAATGCCTTGTTACTTATAGGTAATAGTTAGACACCTGAAGTCCCTGGTCGGGTAGGTAGTCAATGCCTGGTTACTTATGGGAAATAGTTAGACACCTGAAGTCCCTGGTCGGGTAGGTAGTCAATGCCTGGTTACTTATGGGAAATAGTTAGACCCTGAAGTCCCTGGTCAGGTAGGTAGTCAATGCCTTGTTACTTATGGGTAATAGTTAGACACCTGAAGTCCTTGGTTGGGTAGGTAGTCAATGACTGGTTACTTATGGGTAATAGTTAGACACCTGAAGTCCCTGGTCAGGTAGGTAGTCAATGCCTGGTTACTTATGGGTAATAGTTAGACACCTGAAGTCCCTGGTCAGGTAGGTAGTCAATGCCTTGTTACTTATAGGTAATAGTTAGACACCTGAAGTCCCTGGTCAGGTAGGTAGTCAATGCCTGGTTACTTATGGGAAATAGTTAGACACCTGAAGTCCCTGGTCAGGTAGGTAGTCAATGCCTTGTTACTTATAGGTAATAGTTAACACACCTGAAGTCCTTTGTTGGGTAAGTAGTCAATGACTGGTTACGTATAGGTAATAGTTAGACACCTGAAGTCCCTGGTCAGGTAGGTAGTCAATGCCTTGTTACTTATAGGTAATAGTTACACACCTGAAGTCCTTTGTTGGGTAAGTAGTCAATGACTGGTTACGTATAGGTAATAGTTAGACACCTGAAGTCCCTGGTCAGGTAGGTAGTCAATGCCTGGTTACTTATGGGAAATAGTTAGACACCTGAAGTCCCTGGTCAGGTAGGTAGTCAATGCCTTGTTACTTATAGGTAATAGTTACACACACACACCTGAAGTCCTTTGTTGGGTAAGTAGTCAATGACTGGTTACGTATAGGTAATAGTTAGACACCTGAAGTCCCTGGTCAGGTAGGTAGTCAATGCCTTGTTACTTATAGGTAATAGTTACACACCTGAAGTCCTTTGTTGGGTAAGTAGTCAATGACTGGTTACGTATAGGTAATAGTCGACACCTGAAGTCCCTGGTCAGGTAGGTAGTCAATGCCTGGTTACTTATGGAAAATAGTTAGACACCTGAAGTCCCTGGTCAGGTAGGTAGTCAATGCCTGATTACTTATGGGAAATAGTTACACACCTGAAGTCCTTTGTTGGGTAAGTAGTCAATGACTGGTTACGTATAGGTAAGCAATGCACACTAGGTAGCCATGGGCGGGGCGATTGTTATGGTCGTTGACTTCACTGGGTTTGTTCAATTCATTCAAATGAGGAAGCTATCCAGCTGGCTTGCAGATGGTTGGTGGTTCTACTTGGGTGCACATCCATGTCTGAAATACTGTTCGGAGGTGCACCCGGGGACTTCCTCCACCAATACTAGCTGGAGAGTCGCCATATGACCTAATCTGGTGATGCGACTTTAAACCCCACAAACAAACAATACTAGGTAGCCAATATATAGTTGACAGTTAGGTACTATGTCACACGATCCCCCGTCTGACCCTAATAAAATGAACAGTCTTTCAGATGGGACGTTAAACCGAGGTCTCGTGTCGGTGCTTTACACCGTGCACGTAAATGAACCAGAGGAGATTCTGGAATGGGTCTCTGTCTGTATCATGCACTATCCTCCAAAATCTAAAATAACTAATCTCTTCAGGAGGCGTCGCTCATATGGGCAACCGGTAGCGACGATAAATAAACGTAAAAACACACACTATGTCACTGATCAATTAGGTAACCAATAAACTAGCTTGTTGCATGTTGGTAAGGACTTACAATCACTGTCTGACTGACACCAGGGTTGATCGACTTATACAATCATAAGCACTAAAGGTTCTCAAAATTTGGCACACAATGGATGATAACATTGATGTATTGTGGCCGGTCACATGCATACATGTATATCTAATCTGCCATTTAAGCACAGCAGCCTTTGAAATACTTCCTTGCCAATTAATTAATTGTGTTTATGAAGTAAACTGCGAAAATTATATATTTTATTACACCCAAACAAGTCATTATACCAATATTCCGACGCCGAGAATATTAATATCATTTTTGGAACATTATTAGAAAGTGTTTCTATATTTTACATATAAAACAGTTTTATTTGCATTTTTCACAGTTGATGATGTTGATAAAAGAAAAGAAAAATAATAAAACTATTGTTTAATACATTTTAATAAACAAAAAAGTCTTCTCTCGCCCTCATGACATTGGATTCCATCAGGAATGAGATCTCTCTCCTCTCTCCCTCTCTCTAAATTTGTCAATCCACAATGAGACTCTCAACAAATTAGAACATATGACACATATGTAAACAATGAACAATAATACAGATGCTTGCTTGGAATAAATATAGATGTACATGTATAACAGATATTTCACAGTAGCTTCAATTGGACACTTATAGCATGTGACTGGATGCCTTGGCATTAGTAGCTTCAATTGGACACTTTTATAGCATGTGACTGGATGCCTTGGCATCAGTAGCTTCAATTGGACACTTTTATAGCATGTGACTGGATGCCTTGGCATTAGTAGCTTCAATTGGACACTTTTATAGCATGTGACTGGGGTGCCTTGGCATCAGTAGCTTCAATTGGACACTTTGCAGGCATGTGACTGGATGCCTTAGCTTCAATTGGACACTTTGCAGGCATGTGACTGGATGCCTTGGCATCACTAGCTTCAATTGGACACTTATAGCATGTGACTGGAGTGCCTTGGCATCAGTAGCTTCAATTGGACACTTTTATAGCATGTGACTGGATGCCTTGGCATTAGTAGCTTCAATTGGACACTTTTATAGCATGTGACTGGATGCCTTGGCATCACTAGCTTCAATTGGACACTATTGTATGTGACTGGATGCCTTGGCATTAGTAGCTTCAATTGGACACTTTTATAGCATGTGACTGGATGCCTTGGCATCACTAGCTTCAATTGGACACTATTGTATGTGACTGGATGCCTTGGCATTAGTAGCTTCAATTGGACACTTATAGCATGTGACTGGAGTGCCTTGGCATTAGTAGCTTCAATTGGACACTTATAGCATGTGACTGGAGTGCCTTGGCATCAGTAGCTTCAAATGGACACTTTGCAGGCATGTGACTGGATGCCTTGGCATCACTAGCTTCAATTGGACACTTTTATAGCATGTGACTGGATGCCTTGGCATTAGTAGCTTCAATTAGACACTTTTATAGCATGTGACTGGATGCCTTGGCATCACTAGCTTCAATTGGACACTTTTATAGCATGTGACTGGATGCCTTGGCATTAGTAGCTTCAATTGGACACTTATAGCATGTGACTGGATGCCTTGGCATTAGTAGCTTCAATTGGACACTTTTATAGCATGTGACTGGAGTGCCTTGGCATCAGTAGCTTCAATTGGACACTTTTATAGCATGTGACTGGATGCCTTGGCATTAGTAGCTTCAATTGGACACTTTTATAGCATGTGACTGGAGTGTCTTGGCATCAGTAGCTTCAATTGGACACTTTGCAGGCATGTGACTGGATGCCTTGGCATTAGTAGCTTCAATTGGACACTTTTATAGCATGTGACTGGAGTGCCTTGGCATCAGTAGCTTCAATTGGACACTTTGCTAGTATGTGACCTGTGTACCTTGACAATCAGTCTTGGAGAACTGCATTTTGTCACATTTTGAACACTAGTATATAATACTGTGTATATCAGAAAATAAACTTCCTCAACAAACTGTTAGCACTGTTACTGAGTCCACAAATGTGACAGTTTTGATTGGTCGATTTGCAAGCATGTGACTTTGGGGATCACTGCGACCAGTTTTTAGAACACTTTTAATTCCTCCTTGCAAACTAATTGAACGTGAACGACTGAGTCCACTAGCATCACATCGTTGACTACATGAAGACCGGTGTGGGCTGCAATTTCTCATTGTCTCGTCCTGTTCATTGCTTTTAAATATTGGAACAACACTTGCCGAGTCAGTGGAGTCTGTTTCTCGTGAATCTCGTGCAATTATCACAATCCGAGTACTGTTAATCTGAATGTTTTCGCCTGTATTTGTTTCTGTTTTGTTACTGGGACTATTACAGTTACACCGATGTGTGTTTGTTTCCGCGCACGATCCATCATTTGTTGTCGGGACTCGTTCTCGGCAGACATCGGGGTAGCCAAGAGACTTCTGTTCTAGTAGTGGTACACTCATGCTCGAAGAGCAGCCCTGAAAGTACATGAACAAATATATATAATAATGTTACACACGGCTGAAGCTTTAGGGAGATTTAGGAGTACACAGGGCTGAAGCTGGAGGGAGATTTAGGAGTACACAGGGCTGAAGCTGGAGGGAGATTTAGGAGTACACAGGGCTGAAGCTGGAGGGAGATTTTGGAGTACACAGGGCTGAAGCTGGAGGGAGATTTAGGAGTACACAGGGCTGAAGCTGGAGGGAGATTTAGGTGTACACAGGGCTGAAGCTGGAGGGAGATTTAGGTGTACACAGGGCTGAAGCTGGAGGGAGATTTAGGTGTACACAGGGCTGAAGCTGGAGGGAGATTTAGGAGTACACAGGGCTGAAGCTGGAGGGAGAATTAGGAGTATACAGGGCTGAAGCTGGAGGGAGATTTAGAAGTACACAGGGCTGAAGCTGGAGGGAGATTTAGAAGTACACAGGGCTGAAGCTGGAGGGAGCTTTAGGAGTACACAGGGCTGAAGCTGGAGGGAGATTTAGAAGTACACAGGGCTGAAGCTGGAGGGAGATTTAGAAGTACACAGGGCTGAAGCTGGAGGGAGATTTAGAAGTACACAGGGCTGAAGCTGGAGGGATATTTAGAAGTACACAGGGCTGAAGCTGGAGGGAGATTTAGAAGTACACAGGGCTGAAGCTGGAGGGAGATTTAGGAGTACACAGGGCTGAAGCTGAAGGGAGATTTAGGAGTACACAGGGCTGAAGCTGGAGGGAGATTTAGGAGTACTCAGGGCTGAAGCTTTTAGGAGTACCCAGGGCTGAAGCTGGAGGGAGATTTAGGAGTACACAGGGCTGAAGTTTCGTACTATATTGTGTAAAGCGATTCTTCTCTATTGAGCTCTAGGCCTAGGTAGGTAAGATAACAGAACATTGGAATTTATAGTTTATCTGAGATATTGAGATCATATATCATGTTTTAAATATATTTATTTGTTTCTTTATTAGAAATATTAAAATGTAATTCTTATAAACAAATACAAGTCATCCCATTTCTATGAACTTGATAAGCACTTCCTCCAAGTTGTCAACGAAACTCCCTACCTTGGAGTTACTATACAAGCCGACCTGAAGTGGGATAGCCACATATCCAAGATCACCAAGAAAGCCAACTCCTCCCTGGGTTTCATCAGGCGTAACCTAAGCCACTGCCCCTTGACATGCAGGAAGACTGCCTATTTGGCCCTTGTACGTTCCACCCTCGAGTATAGCTCCAGTGTCTGGGACCCATACTACGCCAAAGACATAGACAAACTTGAGAAGATCCAACGACAAGCAGCCAGATTTATCACCGGCGACTACAAATCCAGAGAGGGGGGTTGTGTCACCAACATGCTCCAGAACCATGGACTGCAGAGCCCCCAGGACAGAAGGAGATCCAACAGGCTGACCTTCATGTACAAAGTGGTCGCGGGGCAGGTGCCAGCTCTACCTTGCCATGTCATAATTACACCCATAAGAGAAAAAAGAAACATTAAACTTAAAACATTCAGCGACTATTCTACAACAAATGTACTAAGTAAATATGTGACAAACAACTCCAGTGTTTTAACTTGATCTCATGTAAAACTGAACAATTCAGGAACTCTTTCTTTCCACAAACAATAATTGATTGGAACAACCTAAATAACAATATTGTGTGCGCAGCAACAGTGAGCAGCTTCCAATCTGCTCTCCAGTGTCAATAAACAAGTAGACACATCTCTCTCCCATCGCGTTACATGCCTTACACGGCCCTGCGATGTAATTAACCAGATCCAGATACAAATAATGTGTTAGCTTTTAACAAATTGTTTGTAACACTGTTTATGAACCCAATACAATGGGGCCCCTGTTAATTAGTTTGACACGTTTTGAAGTTTGCATGGACATATTTGAGGTGTTAAGAAATATAAGCAGGTGTAGAGAATTTTGAGAAAATAATTATTGCTTGATGCATATTTAATTCAATGTCATAGAAGCTGTCATTAGACAAGCAGTACACTCCGTTGATTGATATCTATCACTCAAAATACAACTCAAAATTGTCAAATCTCAGTTATTGTCACAGTACTTAAAATTCAGAAACCCCTACACTGCTAGAGATAAGCTCTCCATTATCAAGTATGCAGAGGCTCATGGCAATCGTAAGGCACGAACATAGTACGGCGTCGGGGATTTATATCAAAACCATGCACTTCCGGATGTAGGAAGCACAGTTTATGATTTTTATATTCCCGTACAAAAAGAAAAGAGTATGATTATATTTCAGAACCATGCACTTCTGCACGTAAGGCCCCACAATTTCAACTTTTATTTATCGAAATATATCATATCTTGAGAAATGTTGGCTTGTGAAAATGATATTTTACGGTGCGTGGTATACACCAGAACTACGTTTTTCCCCGATTTTCGTGCCAAAAAGTGGGTGCGTGTTATACATGATAGCGCGTTATACATAGCAAATTACGGTAGTGTATCTTATCTATTTCTGCACTATCCCATCCCCCCAGGACCCCCACATCCAATAATTGTTCTTCATTCAGGGGCCATGAGATAGGCTATAAGTATAGGGGTAACTTGTTGATAAATTACTGTAGAAGAATGTACGTTCAGGATGTTTTCATGTTGACCACCATTTAAAAGTTATTTATGTGATATTGGTAAATACATAATTATATAAAATGGAGATAATTTACAAATAAATATTTTTGCATAAAATGAATTATTTAAAAGATTATTAATAATACTAGATGGGAATGAAGCTACGAAAGTTAACTACTGGAGCCTGCCCAGGAAAGGAGTTGCTAGGTAAACTGCCCATCGCTCAAATTGGCAACCCGTAGCGACATTAAATAATAAAAAAAGAGACATAATAGTTGCTATTTATTTTCATAAATTCATTTGCATATCTCATTTACATCACTTTAATAAAAATAACAATATAATAATATCATTGATTATAAAATATCCTGTTTATAAAATTTATTACAATTTAATCATTTTAGCACTAATAATTATGCAATTTACATACAACACGATGAATGTAACATACTAATTGTTCATATTTCTAGTACAAGAAAAAATCTCAAACAGTAACATATGCATCAAAAATGCAGAAAAAATGTAATAAAAGTGTGAGATAGACAAACACATACATGCCTTTATATGAGACTATATTATTGTATCAACACTATTCTTACCATCAGATCTGATGCAGTTTCCCAGAAAGCTTTCATTAATGATTTAGAATGAGTTAATAGTTATCCTATCCTCTTTAATATTGCTAAATTATACAACAATTAATCCTATATTGATCATCCTACTTCTCTGTACTGGTGATGTTCATATTGTGATTAAACTTGCAGTAGATTCAGTTAAATAACTGGTATTCACCTTATTAAAAGGTCACTTGTTGACTGATTTTAGGAATTTCAATTTTTGCAAATGTTGAGATATTTCTCTCGTCAGCAGCGTCTTGTGTCTGAGTGTATGACGTCATTGTGAGGTCTGGTGTTTACTTTGGTATGAGATGAGTCTGCATTTATCCCCTGTCACTCTTCCTGGTGGTCGTGTCGAGGGGTTTTTGGTGATACGGTATCTCTTAGTATATCTGTATCTTGATATGGGATTAGTTTTGGTGTGTTCCTACTTCCTTTCTTGTTTAAGGGTTTTTTTATTTTGTATTCGTGTTTTCTTTGTAGTATTATGAAAGAAAACATGACTTCATCAGTTTGCATAACATTTTTGACATCAGTTTGCATAACATTTTTGACATCAGTTTGCATAACATTTTTGACATCAGTTTGCATAACATTTTTGACATCAGTTTGCATAACATTTTTGACATCAGTTTGCATAGCATTTTTGACATCAGTTTGCATAACATTTTTGACATCAGTTTGCAGAACATTTTTGACATCAGTGTGCATAGCATTTTTACATCAGTGTGCATAGCATTTTTACATCAGTGTGCATAGCATTTTTACATCAGTTTGCATAGCATTTTTGACATCAGTTTGCATAACATTTTTGACATCAGTTTGCATAACATTTTTGACATCAGATAACATTTGGGTATAGCATTGGACCGGACACTCAAACTGAAAGTCACAAGTTCAATCCTTAATCATGAATGGCTAATATGTTTTAATATATTTAATTGCACATTTAAAATTTTAAAAATAGAAGAAAAATAATTAATATATAAAACATAATGCAAAAATCATAAAACAGTTTGTGTCAATGCCTTACTGTGATTTGAACCATCAAACATAAATATATTTTTTCTGTGAGCCTACCGCTTTCACCACTTGACCATTCTGCCATCTGAGATCATTTAGTTTAGTTTATACAAATGTATTTTAGCTCGATTGCGAAACAAGTTCTTACAACTTATATTAATCACTCTCGAGACCTCATTCCTGATGGAATCCATCGCCATGAGGGAGAGAGAAGAGGCAACGTGGAATTTAAATGCCTTGCCTAAGGGCACAATCGTAACGCCTCCAGCGGGGCTCGAACTCCGGACCTTTCACACCTGAAGCGAACGCGCATCCACTGCGCTATCACAACTTCCACTTGGGATCATTTGATATCTTTTATATTATTCAATCAGTGTTTAAAGCTTCCAATGTTTATTTACACCAGCTGTTTGTATACAAGTGACTGACCTGATTAATCATACTGTAACACATAGTTTTGTCATATTTACTTTTCCAAGGCATTAAAGCAAAGAAAGATTATAAAACATCAGATATATCCGCTTTCACTGTTACAGCAAATATAGCATGAAACAGACTATATATATATGCCTGTATTAGGTGGCCCTTAATCCTGCCGTATTAGGTGGCACTTAATCCAAGGTCATTTCTCCACTATGTAATAATATTATGACATGTGTGTTTTACGTCTATTTATCGTCGCTACCGGTTGCCCATATGAGCGACGCCTCCTGAAGAGATTAGTCATTTTAAATGTTGGAGGATAGTGCATGATACAGACAGAGATCCATTGAGACTCTGGTTCTTTTACGTACACGGTGTACAGCACCGACATGAGACCTCGGTTTAATGTCCCATCTGAAAGACTGTTAATTTTATTAGGGTCAGACAGGGGATCGAACCTGCGATCCCTTGATTACCAGTCCAGCGTGTTACCACTGGACTACAGATCCGTCTGTAATTTTTTATGACTCTAACCTTGGGTGACCAATTCATGAATCCAGCATTAACACAACATTCAGCTTTGGATATTTCGCATACTTTGATTAGATAAGTTTCTAGTTTAACCTAATCTTCAAATAGTTTAGTGAATTACTTGTGAGAAACTTCTGATGTACAAACACAAAAGTAATATTACATGGTATAGGAAACCATTGAAATTGGATTAAAACTGGATTGCGGCTTCAACAATTATGATTGATTCTCCGGCAAACACTTCACATCATTATAAATTTTGTCCCTACCTGCTCTATGAAGAACATTAAAATTTTGCTCAATATTCTTTCTGTATTTGGTACATTTTAATTGACAATTATACAACGCATAGGTTGATAGCTTGGATTCCAGTCTGTCGATTTTTCACCAATTTACTTCTGGCAAAATGACAGCCTGGGGAAACTCGATTTCCGAGCATAGCGCCACCTACATTACACCCGTATTTTCTAGGGTGTTGATTGAAGAACGACAACTCTTATCTGCAAGATACGATCTCTAAAAATAGAAACGGAATCTTTTTGGAAATCGCCGAACAGGCACGATTATACACGATCATTTCCGAAAATACATGAATGCTCAGCTCCCATAGCCTCATTTACATTGCAAACATATAATTTCCCATAATTTCGGAATGTATATGATTAAAAATTAAATAAACTAGTTAAAAGTGTATAATGTTCCCTTGGTCCTGGAAATAATTGGCATAATGTTCCATTATTTTCACACAAAAAAGTTTAAATTATATCAATGTTCTCTAGATCTCTGAAAATAATAGACAACACTGTTCCCCGAAAATAATTGTCCATGTACCTTTATTCTCCAAAACCCCAGGGAGATTTTCTATTGAATTACAATTGTGTTGTGTCCTCCCATGGGGCATAGAGAGATCCTCTATTGAATTACAATTGTGTTGTGTCCTCCCATGGGGCATAGGGAGATCCTCTATTGAATTACAATTGTGTTGTGTTCTCCCATGGGGCATCCATGTGCCATTATTCCCAGGAAATATGTCATAATATTCCTTATTTCTTGACAAATACAACCCCACCCCCCAATCCACCAAAGTTCCCTAATATCATCAATATTCCCTTCCATCACAAAATTAATTGAGCATGTTCTCTTTTGCTTTCTAAAATGCCTTTTAACCCTTTCAACACCACATACCTCTAAATAGGCTTACAAAAAGTGTAGATCCAGATGAGCCGACTCGTGACGAGCCGTCTCATCAGGATCTGCACTTTTTGCCAGTGATATGACTATTTTTAGACATAATTACCCATTTTGATAAATGAACTTGTCCAAATGTGATTTTCTGATTCATTTATTGGTTTATGAATATCATGGACCAGTCCATGTGAGTTACTTGGTGTTGAATGGGTTAATGCCTCATTTTTAACAATATATATTGAGTTACTAATGTATTGTGGTACAATATCAATACCACTGACAGACATTTTTTACTACAGTTTTGCAGGACAATTGTTAACCAGTCTGAGATATGACTATATTGCATTATGAAATAATTCCAAACATATCCAACATATTTCCATGATTTTTGACAGGTTATGTACAATACAGAAATACATTGAAAAAACAACAACAAAAAGGAACTGTAGTTACGACAGTCTTGCGTTCAACCCTCAATATGATAAGACAACAAAAATTAAAATAAACTTGAAGAAAGAGTATATTATAAGACACAAAAAAATGAAATAAACTCTGTGAAATATAAGGCCAAAGTTAATCCACTTACCATTATAGCCAGTAGATTTCAATTATCCTGTTGACAATTATTCTCTCTAGTTTTTTCATTTGAACTATGTGAACACTAAGTAATCGCACCATTTCAGTTGTCCCGTCTACCCATCATTATGCAATATATATGTCCCATTGTCATGCATAATTTACTAGCTCATTCTTCAAACACATTAAAGATTTCATATATTATTCATCACTTCCAACGAGGTGTATAGTGTTTTATCCGTTTCTTCTACAGCAATGATGTCTTGTCTGACACGATTTGTTGTGTTTTCGTCTGTGACAAATTTTGCCTGATTATACCTAGAATGTAATTATGTGTTTGTGCTCATTATTCCCGATCAGAAGCAGATATCCCCAGCGTAATTATATATGGCAAAGTACACTCTCTCAATTATTCTAATACCCTCTCATTACCCGTACTAATATGGCTTTGTGAAGTTTAATGTAATTAGTCTGTACATTTGTACACACATCTATCGACATTATCACATACCTATAGCATTTCTTTACATTTTAATGTTTCACTGACTGTATTGTGGAGTGGTTGACTTGTATTTAATGAATATCAGTTCTGTTGGCCTACAAGTGCTATACAGTAAATATTACTACTGATAATTTCAATACTGTTTTTCAGTAAAGTACAAATAATGCACCTCATTGATATGTTTAAATTTCTTTAGAAATTATTTATTGTACAAATTAAATCTCACCATTTTGTTAATCTCACGATATATTGCTCTTGAAAAAATGTGGTGTGAAGAGTTTCTGGATGAATGGTATATAGAATGTAATTGTTACCCATTTAAGTGTTAAGTATTGATACATGTTTATTGCAGCACTTTATTACATGTATTCACGTAGGTGATGGAAGATTTGCTTCAAGAATCTTGGGTTTCACTTCACTTGTCTAGAGAATAACCAAATTAAAGTTTGTCACATCCCACTCACGGAGCCAACATCAACTATTGCCTTAAAGCATTAATCGTAAACATGTTTGCTGATCTATAAGATTGTTACCCTCTAAATTGTCAAGGATTATTTGATCTGTTTAGTTGTTTTGTCATAAACACCAATTTCATATTGTCTAATTGAACCAACTTGTTTTTTATTAATCACAAGTTGACCCCCCCCCCCCACATACCCAGGGAGAAGTGGGAAAGCGCGTGATTGCATCATCTAATGGTATTATTTAATAAATATCAACATAAATAATAGGGTTAAACACACAATATGACTTTTAAATACAATATTTGAATAAAATGAGTGCTTTACAATGGCCAATGTATCTTACTGTACAATATTTTGTCTGGAAATTGTAAAGAAAACAAACTTTTTTTAATTTTAAATTTATTTAGGGAGAAGTGGTGCCCCCAGGGGCCGAAGTCAGGGTCCCAAGGGTGACTACTTCGCCCATGTCGCCCTCTAGAATAAGCCCTGCTATCCCTCAATCAGAAAAAAGAGAACATAATGATCTTCTGCACTATAAGAAAAAAATCTATCTTAAGTCCATTAATTATAGGATTAGGTGGAACACACTTTAGGTTATTTATGTAATGTCTTTATACTGCACAATATAGGTCTACAAACTTAAATTGGTGTTGTTTACATTTATACGCTGTGGTAAACAGTAAACCTTAGGTACTTCTACAACATTTTGTAGCTAACAGACAATCGCAACTAAATTGCGATGTGAGAATGGACTACAATAAAATCTTCATTATAACCCATTTTATTCTGGATACATTTAAAGGCTTTTGCAAACAACATAGATCCAGATCAGACGCAACATGACGCTGCATGCTGATCAGGATCTATGTTGTTTGCTACAGAGCCAAGTGTCTTAGCAAGATCATCTGAATAGCAAACAGCATAGAACCTGATCAGACGGCACGTTCCGTGGTGGCTGATCTGGCTCTATGTTCTTTGCAAATAATACTGTTTGAACGGTATCCATAATCAAATGGGTTAAGGTGTTTGAATCTCGCAGTGGACTTTTTGGATTTCTTTCGTAGTTTATATATTGCAGTTGGTTCGTAAAATAAGTAATGAAACATACCTCTTATTATACTATACATAATACATAAAGAAACATTTGTAGCATACAATTACATACCGTATACCCCCGTTTAAACGCCCCCGGAGGCGATGCAATTTGCGACTAATTATATTCAAAGTATATGTGGGACTCCTTTAACCCTTTCAACCCCACAGGCCTCTAAATAGGCTTATGAAAAGTGTAGATCCAGATGAGCCGGCTCGTGACGAGCCGTCTCATCAGGATCTGCACTTTTTTGCCAGTAATAATTATTACTATTTTTAGATAAAATTACCCATTTTGATAAATGAACTGGTCTAAAGGTAATTTTCTTATTAATTTATTGGTCTGAAAATATCAGGCACCAGTCCATGTCAGTTACTTGGGGTTGAATGGGTTAAACGCCCCCCTTTCTTCGTACCTCTTGAAATAGTCCCTATTATCTACTAGTATAGCGTATTTTTTTATATCACCAGTCTGATCCGCCATTATTATAAACACTAGAACTACAGTGACTAAAATTCCCGTAATTTAATAACCTACCATCCTTATCATTTTTGCACAGGATATACTGGTCTAGCAACATCCAATGTTTTAAGCTTAATTAAAACACTATCGTGACATCATACCTTTGTACTTACAGTCCATTATTATTAATATTGGACTTCTGTCAAAAGGCCAGAGTATTATATTAAATACTACTCGTAAATGTACGAAATTAATAATTTTAATTAGTATGATCTTGTTATATAAGTGTGTGTTTTAAGTAAGATATAAGCCTCAATCGTATCCAATATGTAAAATATTGGTACTGTCTTCGGCGATATGCGCCTCACACAGTCCAATATTTTACATATTGGATCATTTTCGGCTTATATCCTATACATATTGTATTATAAAACTCTGCACCATAGCCCTGGTTTATCCACTAAGTAAATACATTGTCATACCATTATAATTATAGGCAAATAAAATAATCGCAGAAAAAGGATTTTGTCCTGATATCCCCTTTTTCAAACAATGTTGTTGCAACTGTTTATCCGTCATGCCTCAAAATATTGGAAAGTGGAAATCGTGATAGCTCAGTGGTTGCAATTGTTTATCCGTCATGCCTCAAAATATTGGAAAGTGGACATCGTGATAGCTCAGTAGTTGCAATTGTTTATCCGTCATGCCTCAAAATACTAGAAAGTGGAAATCGTGATAGCTCAGTGGTTGCAATTGTTTATCCGTCATGCCTCAAAATACTGGAAAGTGGAAATCGTGATAGCTCAGTGGTTGCAATTGTTTATCCGTCATGCCTCAAAATACTGGAAAGTGGAAATCGTGATAGCTCAGTGGTTGCAATTGTTTAGTTTATACAAATTTATTTTAGCTCAATTGCGAAACAAGTTGTTACGACTTATATTAATCACTCTCGATACCTCATTCCTGATGGAATCCATCGCCACGAGGGAGAGAGAAGAAGCAACGTGGAATTTAAATGCCTTGCTTAAGGGCACAATCGTAACGGCTCCAGCAGGGCTCGAACCCTGGACCTTTCGCACCTGAAGCGAACGCACATCCACTGCGCTTGTTTATCCGTCATGCCTCAAAATATTGGAAAGTGGAAATCGTGATAGCTTAGTGGTTGCAATTGTTTATCCGTCATGCCTCAAAATACTGGAAAGTGGAACGTGATAGCTCAGTGGTTGCAATTGTTTATCCGTCATGCCTCAAAATATTGGAAAGTGGAAATCGTGATAGCTTAGTGGTTGCAATTGTTTATCCGTCATGCCTCAAAATACTGGAAAGTGGAACGTGATAGCTCAGTGGTTGCAATTGTTTATCCGTCATGCCTCAAAATATTGGAAAGTGGAACGTGATAGCTCAGTGGTTGCAATTGTTTATCCATCATGCCTCAAAATATTGGAAAGTGGAAATCGTGATAGCTCAGTGGTTGCAATTGTTTATCCGTCATGCCTCAAAATACTGGAAAGTGGAAATCGTGATAGCTCAGTGGTTGCAATTGTTTAGTTTATACAAATTTATTTTAGCTCAATTGCGAAACAAGTTGTTACGACTTATATTAATCACTCTCGATACCTCATTCCTGATGGAATCCATCGCCACGAGGGAGAGAGAAGAAGCAACGTGGAATTTAAATGCCTTGCTTAAGGGCACACTCGTAACGGCTCCAGCAGGGCTCGAACCCTGGACCTTTCGCACCTGAAGCGAACGCACATCCACTGCGCTTGTTTATCCGTCATGCCTCAAAATATTGGAAAGTGGAAATCGTGATAGCTTAGTGGTTGCAATTGTTTATCCGTCATGCCTCAAAATACTGGAAAGTGGAACGTGATAGCTCAGTGGTTGCAATTGTTTATCCGTCATGCCTCAAAATACTGGAAAGTGGAAATCGTGATAGCTCAGTGGTTGCAATTGTTTATCCATCATGCCTCAAATACTGGAAAGTGGAACGTGATAGCTCAGTGGTTGCAATTGTTTATCCTATGCTCAAATACTGGAAAGTGGAACGTGATAGCTCAGTGGTTGCAATTGTTTATCCGTCATGCCTCAAAATACTGGAAAGTGGAACGTGATAGCTCAGTGGTTGCAATTGTTTATCCGTCATGCCTCAAAATATTGGAAAGTGGAAATCGTGATAGCTCAGTGGTTGCAATTGTTTATCCGTCATGCCTCAAAATACTGGAAAGTGGAAATCGTGATAGCTCAGTGGTTGCAATTGTTTAGTTTATACAAATTTATTTTAGCTCAATTGCGAAACAAGTTGTTACGACTTATATTAATCACTCTCGATACCTCATTCCTGATGGAATCCATCGCCACGAGGGAGAGAGAAGAAGCAACGTGGAATTTAAATGCCTTGCTTAAGGGCACAATCGTAACGGCTCCAGCAGGGCTCGAACCCTGGACCTTTCGCACCTGAAGCGAACGCACATCCACTGCGCTTGTTTATCCGTCATGCCTCAAAATATTGGAAAGTGGAAATCGTGATAGCTCAGTGGTTGCAATTGTTTATCCGTCATGCCTCAAAATACTGGAAAGTGGAACGTGATAGCTCAGTGGTTGCAATTGTTTATCCGTCATGCCTCAAAATATTGGAAAGTGGAAATCGTGATAGCTTAGTGGTTGCAATTGTTTATCCGTCATGCCTCAAAATACTGGAAAGTGGAACGTGATAGCTCAGTGGTTGCAATTGTTTATCCGTCATGCCTCAAAATATTGGAAAGTGGAAATCGTGATAGCTCAGTGGTTGCAATTGTTTATCCGTCATGCCTCAAAATACTGGAAAGTGGAACGTGATAGCTCAGTGGTTGCAATTGTTTATCCGTCATGCCTCAAAATACTGGAAAGTGGAAATCGTGATAGCTCAGTGGTTGCAATTGTTTATCCGTCATGCCTCAAAATACTGGAAAGTGGAACGTGATAGCTCAGTGGTTGCAATTGTTTATCCGTCATGCCTCAAAATACTGGAAAGTGGAAATCGTGATAGCTCAGTGGTTGCAATTGTTTATCCATCATGCCTCAAAATACTGGAAAGTGGAACGTGATAGCTCAGTGGTTGCAATTGTTTATCCGTCATGCCTCAAAATACTGGAAAGTGGAAATCGTGATAGCTCAGTGGTTGCAATTGTTTAGTTTATACAAATTTATTTTAGCTCAATTGCGAAACAAGTTGTTACGACTTATATTAATCACTCTCGATACCTCATTCCTGATGGAATCCATCGCCACGAGGGAGAGAGAAGAAGCAACGTGGAATTTAAATGCCTTGCTTAAGGGCACACTCGTAACGGCTCCAGCAGGGCTCGAACCCTGGACCTTTCGCACCTGAAGCGAACGCACATCCACTGCGCTTGTTTATCCGTCATGCCTCAAAATATTGGAAAGTGGAAATCGTGATAGCTTAGTGGTTGCAATTGTTTATCCGTCATGCCTCAAAATACTGGAAAGTGGAACGTGATAGCTCAGTGGTTGCAATTGTTTATCCGTCATGCCTCAAAATACTGGAAAGTGGAAATCGTGATAGCTCAGTGGTTGCAATTGTTTATCCATCATGCCTCAAAATACTGGAAAGTGGAACGTGATAGCTCAGTGGTTGCAATTGTTTATCCGTCATGCCTCAAAATACTGGAAAGTGGAACGTGATAGCTCAGTGGTTGCAATTGTTTATCCGTCATGCCTCAAAATATTGGAAAGTGGAAATCGTGATAGCTCAGTGGTTGCAATTGTTTATCCGTCATGCCTCAAAATACTGGAAAGTGGAAACGTGATAGCTCAGTGGTTGCAATTGTTTATCCGTCATGCCTCAAAATACTGGAAAGTGGAAATCGTGATAGCTCAGTGGTTGCAATTGTTTATCCATCATGCCTCAAAATACTGGAAAGTGGAAATCGTGATAGCTCAGTGGTTGCAATTGTTTATCCATCATGCCTCAAAATACTGGAAAGTGGAAATAGTGATAGCTTAGTGGTTGCAATTGTTTATCCGTCATGCCTCAAAATATTGGAAAGTGGAAATCGTGATAGGTCAGTGGTTGCAATTGTTTATCCGTCATGCCTCAAAATACTGGAAAGTGGAAATCGTGATAGCTCAGTGGTTGCAATTGTTTATCCGTCATGCCTCAAATACTGGAAAGTGGAACGTGATAGCTCAGTGGTTGCAATTGTTTATCCGTCATGCCTCAAAATACTGGAAAGTGGAAATCGTGATAGCTCAGTGGTTGCAATTGTTTATCCATCATGCCTCAAAATACTGGAAAGTGGAAATCGTGATAGCTCAGTGGTTGCAATTGTTTATCCATCATGCCTCAAAATACTGGAAAGTGGAAATCGTGATAGCTCAGTGGTTGCAATTGTTTATCCGTCATGCCTCAAAATACTGGAAAGTGGAAATCGTGATAGCTCAGTGGTTGCAATTGTTTAGTTTATACAAATTTATTTTAGCTCAATTGCGAAACAAGTTGTTACGACTTATATTAATCACTCTCGATACCTCATTCCTGATGGAATCCATCGCCACGAGGGAGAGAGAAGAAGCAACGTGGAATTTAAATGCCTTGCTTAAGGGCACACTCGTAACGGCTCCAGCAGGGCTCGAACCCTGGACCTTTCGCACCTGAAGCGAACGCACATCCACTGCGCTTGTTTATCCGTCATGCCTCAAAATATTGGAAAGTGGAAATCGTGATAGCTTAGTGGTTGCAATTGTTTATCCGTCATGCCTCAAAATACTGGAAAGTGGAACGTGATAGCTCAGTGGTTGCAATTGTTTATCCGTCATGCCTCAAATACTGGAAAGTGGAAATCGTGATAGCTCAGTGGTTGCAATTGTTTACCCATCATGCCTCAAATACTGGAAAGTGGAACGTGATAGCTCAGTGGTTGCAATTGTTTATCCGTGATGCCTCAAATACTGGAAAGTGGAACGTGATAGCTCAGTGGTTGCAATTGTTTATCCGTCATGCCTCAATACTGGAAAGTGGAACGTGATAGCTCAGTGGTTGCAATTGTTTATCCGTCATGCCTCAAATACTGGAAAGTGGAACGTGATAGCTCAGTGGTTGCAATTGTTTATCCGTCATGCCTCAAAATACTGGAAAGTGGAAATCGTGATAGCTCAGTGGTTGCAATTGTTTATCCATCATGCCTCAAAATACTGGAAAGTGGAAATCGTGATAGCTCAGTGGTTGCAATTGTTTATCCATCATGCCTCAAAATACTGGAAAGTGGAAATAGTGATAGCTTAGTGGTTGCAATTGTTTATCCGTCATGCCTCAAAATACTGGAAAGTGGAACGTGATAGCTCAGTGGTTGCAATTGTTCATCCGTCATGCCTCAAAATATTGGAAAGTGGAAATCGTGATAGCTCAGTGGTTGCAATTGTTTATCCGTCATGCCTCAAAATACTGGAAAGTGGAAATCGTGATAGCTCAGTGGTTGCAATTGTTTAGTTTATACAAATTTATTTTAGCTCAATTGCGAAACAAGTTGTTACGACTTATATTAATCACTCTCGATACCTCATTCCTGATGGAATCCATCGCCACGAGGGAGAGAGAAGAAGCAACGTGGAATTTAAATGCCTTGCTTAAGGGCACAATCGTAACGGCTCCAGCAGGGCTCGAACCCTGGACCTTTCGCACCTGAAGCGAACGCACATCCACTGCGCTTGTTTATCCGTCATGCCTCAAAATATTGGAAAGTGGAAATCGTGATAGCTCAGTGGTTGCAATTGTTTATCCGTCATGCCTCAAAATACTGGAAAGTGGAACGTGATAGCTCAGTGGTTGCAATTGTTTATCCGTCATGCCTCAAAATACTGGAAAGTGGAAATCGTGATAGCTCAATGGTTGCAATTGTTTATCCGTCATGCCTCAAATACTGGAAAGTGGAACGTGATAGCTCAGTGGTTGCAATTGTTTATCCGTCATGCCTCAAAATACTGGAAAGTGGAAATCGTGATAGCTCAGTGGTTGCAATTGTTTATCCATCATGCCTCAAAATACTGGAAAGTGGAAATCGTGATAGCTCAGTGGTTGCAATTGTTTATCCGTCATGCCTCAAAATACTGGAAAGTGGAAATCGTGATAGCTCAGTGGTTGCAATTGTTTAGTTTATACAAATTTATTTTAGCTCAATTGCGAAACAAGTTGTTACGACTTATATTAATCACTCTCGATACCTCATTCCTGATGGAATCCATCGCCACGAGGGAGAGAGAAGAAGCAACGTGGAATTTAAATGCCTTGCTTAAGGGCACACTCGTAATGGCTCCAGCAGGGCTCGAACCCTGGACCTTTCGCACCTGAAGTGAACGCACATCCACTGTGCTTGTTTATTCGTCATGCCTCAAAATACTGGAAAGTGGAACGTGATAGCTCAGTGGTTGCAATTGTTTATCCGTCATGCCTCAAAATACTGGAAAGTGGAAATCGTGATAGCAGTGGAACTGTCGCTTCAGGCTTTGGCATTTTTTGTACGCAAAAAAGCAATTTAGCATTGTTAAATCTGCAGTAAAACATGGGTTAGCATGTGATGTTAAACGTGACGTCACTTTTGTACTTTTGTGAGTAAACTGACCAAGAAGTAACACCAACTATGTTTGCGCATTTTAGATAGTTTTGTTAAGTTAGAATCAAAAAATAATATTTGTTTTTGCATTATATATTGTCGAATAAAACATGGTTTGTCATTCTGAGATCTGTAATTAACCACTTAATCCTGTGTCGGAACTCCAAACCATGTTTTATTCACTTATAAACAACGGAAAGAAAAATGTTATTTCTTAAGTACAAGGCTATAATTCATATCTAATTTTATCGGGGGTGTTTGCTTGAGTAATGAATGACAATTTACAGAGTTTTTCATGATTTTGATATAAAATGTCCACGAGTAATGTTTCAATAAATCATCATAACAATTTGTTGACAGATCATCGAAATTGTACTTCAAATCTAATCATCTATTACCATCCATACTCACCTATAAGACGACCCCTACTTTTGTCCTGAAATCTGTGGGTTTTGGCATGCACTCGCATATATACGACATGTTGATAAAATGGGAACCAGACCATGTATAAATTGTATGTTTGTTAGGTGCAAGTTGAAGAAATTTATAGTGTCAGAGTGCTTTATTTTCTAAAATATAGTTATTTAACACATTTTAAAAAAAAGAAAAGATTTTTAGCACTCACTTATAAGACGGGAAGCCACTTTGAGGCCATAATCTGGTGGTAAAAACTTGTCTTATAGGCGAGTATGGACGGTATTGAAAAATTTAAAGTAAGACAATAATTATGATTTCCAAACATAATTTGCACTGCAGATGGGTAATATCAATTATAAATTAGTTACCGAACAGACATCCAAACTCACATACGGTGCCAACAAATATCAATACAAATTGAACATACCTGTCTAAGTTTGGATGACACTCGGAACCAAATATAAATAAACTAGTAACCAAGTAATCAGTGCTATTACATCATGGGGACATCATAAACTGGTTAACAAGTCATCATTACTAACACAAACACTGTTTTAAGCAAGTATTAAGTTCTACCCAATTGACATACTGAATTAATACATAAGATCCAGATTGGAGCAATTAGAATACGGGAGTATACACTAATTTTCGTTATACATACATAATAATACACATGGAATTTACAACCAGCAGTTCTAGGTCAGCAATAAATGATCATAGACCAATTACCAGAATCAAAACTCACGTTATAGTATCAACAAATATCATGTCACATCTAAACCTAACAATGTGAGGTGGGGCGATACTCCACCAACAAGTTCATACTGGGCCTAACAGAACTACGCGAGTATTGATATTCCTGTTTCTACAAAAACAGTATACATGACACTGTCTTATTAAGCAAAATGAGCATAATAATGTCATTTACAATACAAATACATATGTAGTTAGCAAATTAAGCATTATAGTGCCATTAAAAATGGATTGCCATCATCCAAACCCATGGGCGGTCCAGCAAGTATCAATGCAAACTGTGTGGGTTAGGACGATAATCCAGCTACCAATTCATACTGGCCTTATGTGAGGCTGCTACGTAACATTGAAATACGTTGTATTTCTATCTGCTACTTAGATCGTGTGTCCGAGGATTTTATCACAACCATTTGTTATCACATCATTATGATAGAGTTCAGCGACACCGCAGCCACGCACGGTTTATCAAAGGCTTCAATGATATATTTGGCAATAGATTTTACGTCCATGTTGATCATGATTTCTTTAAATAGGTCATTGCCTTCTGAGTTTTTACTTATGTCAGAGTAATGGCTACACTGTAATAAAAAGTGTTTCTCATCTTCCACTTTGCCAGTGTTACATATGCGACAAACGCGATTATCCAGTGGCATTATCGGACATCTGTATCTTCCAAGCTCAATAGCCGACGGGTATGATCCACAACGAAACCTAGCAAGGGCCGATCTTTGTTTGAGTAGCATGTGTCTGTATAGATAATCTTCACACTTATTTTCGAATTTGAATATTCGATATGTCCGTAGTTTTGATGACTGCTGTAGTATAATAACCATGCAAATGAGCTCTGTATATATATTCATATGTGCTGTCATGAAAACAAACAAACAACATGGCATCGAACATCGAGTAGCACTGGAAATCATCATCCAGCTATAAACACGATAAATCCTGCATGATTGGCTGTTAATGCTACAAATATTGCCCAATCGCTGAATTCTTCAGCAGCAATGTCCAGCAACTTGCTAAATGTTGTTCAAATGGCTGGTATTTGAATGTTACACATTTTGACTGAGTTGGTAATTATGTACTTGCTGTGATGTCATAGTGAAGTATTTGTGATGTCATAGTCGTGTGTGCTCCGTATGATTGACATATAATAATATACATCATAACATGTAGAACGCACACTGACGTAAACAAAATAACTATAATACTAAGAATACTCCAGAACAAACACAAATGTTAGAAGTCATTTCCGGATATTCTTTTTACTCCTCCCTCATATAATTGCTTTCCACTAAATATTTACGTCATTAAACCCTTTGCCTGCTGAGTAAATAAAACACATTTGCAAACAACATAGATCCAGATCAGCCGCATCGTTATGTTCTGTACTGTCTGATCTTGCTCCATACTGTTTACAAAAGTGATTTTATCTGCCACTAGCATGCAAAGTGTTAATATGTTGTTTTACTAAACAACAATGGATTATTTCCACATTAATGCTTACAAAGTATTCGCTGTATAACCCCCATCAAGACTATATTAGATGTATATTATTAATCCATGTAACTTGTAGATCATTGTTTTATATTCCGATTGTAACGGAATGAATAAGAGGTGAATTTGAAATGCTTTGAAATGCTTTGAAATGCTGAAACACACTGTATAATTAAACAGTGTTCCTATATTTCATTTACTATAAGTTGATGTATGATATTAGTTATTGTGGTGTTATTAACTGGTGTCTAATCATTCACATGGTGTTAAAAGTTTTTCTAAAGTAACCTCTTGTGCATATTTGTGTCATTTTATAAGCCAAATTTAACCCTGAATCTAACTCTGAATCGCAAATAAATATGAACATTTCATTCTCTAAGTTGTAACTTGTGTAGCAAATAAACAAGGTAATGATAAATGGTACTTGTAGATACAAGGATATAATACACAATGTTAGAATAAATGGTACTTGTAGATACAAGGATATAATACACAATGTTAGAATAAATGGTAATTGTAGATACAAGGATATAATACACAATGTTAGAATAAATGGTACTTGTAGATACAAGGATATAATACACAATGTTAGGATAAATGGTACTTGTAGATACAAGGATATAATACACAATGTTAGAATAAATGGTACTTGTAGATACAAGGATATAATACACAATGTTAGGATAAATGGTACTTGTAGATACAAGGATATAATACACAATGTTAGAATAAATGGTACTTGTAGATACAAGGATATAATACACAATGTTAGGATAAATGGTACTTGTAGATACAAGGATATAATACACAATGTTAGGATAAATGGTACTTGTAGATACAAGGATATAATACACAATGTTAGGATAAATGGTACTTGTAGATACAAGGATATAATACACAATGTTAGAATAAATGGTACTTGTAGATACAAGGATATAATACACAATGTTAGAATAAATGGAATTGGTACTGAAATTAGATATTATTTTTAATTGTTGTAACATTTGGGTTTTTGTTTTTTTCATCCCACTAAATGTATTTAAAAATAAAATATTGAACAATTATTGCTATTATTATGTTAAATTGGATTGTGGCATGTTTTGTGGCATTATTTCATTATAAATAATAGGTATAAAATTTTATGCCATTTCACGTTAAAAGTTTATGAAGTACTTAAGATATTTGATTTATTATAAAAATAAATGCCATATTTCCATTAGGATGTTTGACTATTGTTGAAATTGTGTATTTCTCTCACACGATATTGTCCTTGAGTGTGTGAATGCAATAAAATGTTCAACATAAATGTGTTAAAGGCAATAAGTCTTCCATCTACTGTTGTGCTAATGGGAATCAATCGTTGTATTCATCAATAAAGATTGAAAATAAAATATAGTTATTCTGTCCTATTCTAATTTATTTATGTGGGGGGAGATACATGCTGACATGATGGCTAGATTTTGGATATATTCTACTGTCTGTGCCAGATGAAACTGTTGAACATTAGCATGAAGTCACATAGTAACATAAGTGTCCAATATGTCTGTCTTGAAAATAAACCCCACAATGTCGGAATGTACCAGTTATGTAATTGTGGGTGTGAAGCTTGTCATAAGTATGACAAGCATGTTATAATGATTCTTTGCTATCCAATTAGCGGGCTAGCTACCAATGCAACCCGGGTTCGCTCCTCGGACCGGGAAGTATGTGAGGCGGTACGGTGGTCGCCAGAGTGGACAGGTGGGTTTTGTCCAGGTACTCTGGTTCCCCCCCCCACATGAATGACCACATATTAGCTTTCATCCACGGCAACAAGAGTGATTAATATAAGTTATTGAAGCTTGTTTCGCAATCGTTGCAAAATAAATAAAGTTTAGACTTTTTGCATACACATACGAGGACTACTTCTCAGCACCAACAGTATATCCCACCCTAGCATTTACCTTGAACTTGAAATTTGTTAATTCGTTGGACAGCATAAAAGACATTATTTATTTCGCTGACCCAGCACTTATACAGTCAATCTCACGTGGCGAGACACCCTTGAGGTGGTGGCCATGTTATTACAACTTGGTATCCAATGAATGCTACCTAAAAGTGCCAAGTACATATAATTTCTTTAATCGGATAATTAGACTTTATGTTTTCCATGGAGATGAATTTACATAAGCTTTGTATTAAGCTTGTTTTCAAATCCTATTTGTCTTACAATCACCAATGATACAAATGACTTGTCATAAATAGGACATGGCATGAGAGATCACCCAAGTTTGTTAAGATTGGCGTTTTTCAGCTAGATTATAGCCAAATAGTTGTATTTTTTCATCATTCTGTCGTTGAACTGCGGCAACTCACATGGCTATAGTTAGTTGCAGTGGCCGAGTGGTTATTGTCGCTGATTTCAAATCAATTGCCCCTCATTGCTGTTTAGTTCGAATCCCACTTGTGGGTGTCAAATTCTTTTCAAGTGACAAATCTATCCAGCCAGGTCTGTGCCTGAAATACTGCTCGGAAGGGCACCCGGGGGGATCCTCCATAAATAATAGCTGGAGAGTCGCCGTATGACCTAAGCTGTCGGTGCGACTTTAAGCCCCCCAAAACTAGAGATGTTTGGGGTTCGGGTCATGGCTCCTCTCCCCCTCCTCTACCCCTCCTTCCTCCCCTCCTCTCCCCCTCCTTCCTCCCCTCCTCTCCTCTTCCTCCTTCCTCCCCTCCTCTCCTCTTCCTCCTCTCCTCTCCTCCTCTCCTCTCCTCTTCCTCTCTCTCTCTCTCTCTCTCTCTCTCTCTCTCGCTCTCGCTCTCGCTCTCGCTCTCTCTCTCTCTCTCTCTCTCTCTCTCTGCCATACATAAAGCAAAACAATTTGTTAGACATTTAGAATTATGAATTATAATAACAATGAAAGGTGTTTTGTTTACCAGGTGTAATCCTGACGCCAACTCGAGAGCTGGCCATGCAGATCACATCTGATGCCAAGAAGTTTACCAAATCATTAGGAATACATGTTGTGTGTGTCTACGGGGGCACGGGAATCTCGGAGCAGATTGCGGAGTTGAAACGAGGCTGTGAGGTGATCGTGTGTACGCCTGGCAGGATGATTGACATGCTGGCAGCAAATAACGGTACAATATACAACATAATATATACATATTTCACCTCTCAATTTGTGTCATGTTTGCAAAATAACTTCCATCAATAAATATGTGTCAGTAGAACTTTACTGTATCGCCCGCAGATTTACATTATTATCTTGGACAGTAAATATCTGCAGATATGTAGCATAAAACCATGGGTTATTATTAGTGATGGCAGCAAGTCGTAATTGTACTATTTGAATATTTCATTTCGTAGAGAGATTTAATAATTATCAATTTTTATACCTTAAATATTATTGAATTATGGTCAAATTCCCAACTGGACAAAATGCAGTATTTTGATGATAATATACCTTAAACAGACAATTAAAAAGTTTGCCTATATAGACTATAATATATTATATAATAATAATATTATTATATAATACTGATTTAGGAATTAGTGACAAATCAGTCAATATGACAAAACATAACAATGATATTTAATCACTGGTATAATATTCATGCACACTCATGGCATATACGTTTTGTGTACTTGGATAAGGTACTACTGTTAAACTGTCAACTGTCAATGTGGAGACAGAGGAGAGGACCAATCAGATTTGAAAGTTTTAGAAGCACTGACTGATACAAAATTTAAATAAAATAAGAAAACTTTATTAATATTTCAATATACAATACGTGTGTACTAACATTTAGCCCAGCCATCTCCGAAATAACTACAATAGTAAGTTACCAGCTAATTTAAATACATAAATATACTGTATTAAGTTCTAATTCCCCACCAAGTATGGTTACATATTTATACTGTATTAAGTTATAATTCCTCACCAAGTATGGTTACATATTTATACTGTATTAAGTTATAATTCCTCACCAAGTATGGTTACATATTTATACTGTATTAAGTTATAATTCCTCACCAAGTATGGCTACATATTTATACTGTATTAAGTTATAATGCCCCACCAAGTATTGTTACATATTTATACTGTATTAAGTTATAATTCCCCACCAAGTATGGTCACATATTTATACTGTATTAAGTTCTAATTCCCCACCAAGTATGGTCACATATTTATACTATATTACGTTCTGATGCTCCACCAAGTATGGCTACATATTTATACTGTAATAAGTTCTAATGCCCCACCAAGTATGGTCACATATTTATACTGTATTAAGTTCTAATTCCCCACCAGTATGGTCACATATTTATACTATATTACGTTCTGATGCCCTACCAAGTATGGCTACATATTTATACTATATTACGTTCTAATGCCCCACCAAGTATGGTCACATATTTAAACTGTATTAAGTTCTAATGCCCATCAAGTATGGCTACATATTTATACTGTATTAAGTTATAATTCCCCACAAAGTATTGTTACATAATTATACTGTATTAAGTTATAATGCCCCACCAAGTATGGTCACATATTTATACTGTATTAAGTTCTAATTCCCCACCAAGTATGGTCACATATTTATACTATATTACATTCTGATGCCCCACCAAGTATGGCTACATATTTATACTATATTACGTTCTAATGCCCCACCAAGTATGGTCACATATTTAAACTGTATTAAGTTCTAATGCCCCACCAAGTATGGGTACATATTTATACTGTAATAAGTTCTAATGCCCCACCAAGTATGGCTACATATTTATACTGTATTAATTTCTAATTCCCCACCAAGTATGGTCACATATTTATACTATATTACATTCTAATGCCCAACCAAGTATGGTCACATATTTAAACTGTATTAAGTTCTAATGCCCCACCAAGTATGGTTACATATTTATACTGTAATAAGTTCTAATGCCCCACCAAGTATGGCTACATATTTATACTGTATTAAGTTCTAATGCCCCACCAAGTATGGCTACATATTTATACTGTATTAAGTTCTAATGCCCCACCAAGTATGGCTACATAATTATACTGTATTAAGTTCTAATGCCCCACCAAGTATGGTTACATATTTATACTGTATTAAGTTCTAATGCCCCACCAAGTATGGCTACATATTTATACTGTATTAAGTTCTAATGCCCCACCAAGTATGGTCACATATTTATACTGTATTAAGTTCGAATGCTCCACCAAGTATGGCTACACATTTATACTGTATCAAGTTCGAATGCCCACCAAGTATGGTTACATAATTATTCTGTATTAAGTTCTAATGCTCCACCAAGTATGGCTACATATTTATACTGTATTAAGTTCTAATGCCCACCAAGTATGGCTACATATTTATACTGTATTAAGTTCAAATGCTCCACCAAGTATGGCTACATATTTATACTGTATTAAGTTCGAATGCCCACCAAGTATGGTTAGATAATTATTCTGTATTAAGTTCTAATGCTCCACCAAGTATGGCTACATATTTATACTGTATTAAGTTCTAATGCCCACCAAGTATGGTTACATATTTATACTGTATTAAGTTCTAATGCCCACCAAGTATGGTTACATATTTATACTGTATTAAGTTCTAATTCCCCACCAAGTATGGCTACATATTTATACTGTATTAAGTTCTAATGCCTGCCCCATCAAGTATGATTTTTAGCTCTATGATTTGTGTGTTTTACATTTATTTATCGTCGCTACCGGTTGCCCATATGAGCGACGCCTCCTGAAGAGATTAGTAATTTTAGATTTTTGGAGGATAGTGCAATGATACAGACAGAGACCCATTCCAGAGTCTCCTCTGGTTCTTTTATTACGTGCATGGTGTACAGCACTGACTACTAGACCTTGATTTAACGTCACATCTGAAAGACTGTTAATTTTATTAGGGTCAGACAGGGGATCGAATCTGTGATCCCTGGATTACCAGTCCAGCGTGTTACCACTGGACTACAGATCTGTCTGTGTAGCTCTATGAGATATTTGGATTACTCTCCATCTCCATTTTCTGGATCTATTTTCTCACAAATATTCTCTCAATGGTTATGCCACCATTGTTAAACGTCACAGCTTGAATCATGTTGAATGGCTGTTCTCCCTATAAACTAATAGTTATACTTTGAACTGGAACAGCCTGATAATGACCTTCCAAAATTTATATAAACTTAGATCAAGCGATAATAAACCTAGGTCACTAGATCACATTCAATAAAAAAAATCTTGTCTTAAACTCTGGTATTCGATAGATCAGAATTCCATGAACATATTAATTAACCATTCTTAAATTTGTCAATCTGTCCAAAAAAACTTGGTCATGTGATCATCGTAAAGGGAATAATAATAATAATAATAATAATAAAGACTTTATTTTATGAGAGAACTTAATCTACCATCAGACCCTCAATATTTTAATCATCTCTGAAACTAATGATCAGAATTTGATCATTCTGGCAAGTACCTAACCACATGTGTTGAAAATAGTTAGGTTTGATAAATGTATTGGTCACTAGTTTGTGGTAAGTTTAAGGCCATAGATGCATAGTGAACGACCGACCCAGAGCCACTTGGGCTTGTTTGTTGTTGTTTTTCTGAAAGTGTATTTGATTTCATTATTCTCTCGCATTGATAAGTGTGGGATATATTGGAATCATGCCATCAGTCTGCTTGTGTCCGTCTGTCGATCCCTCCTCAAGCTTTACCTGCTTGTCGTCTGTCCATCCAACATCAGTCTGTACATGCTTGTGTCCGTCTGTCAATCCCTCCTCAAGCTTTACCTGCTTGTTGTCTGTCCATCCAACATCAGTCTGTACATGCTTGTGTCCGTCTGTCCATCCCTCCTCAAGCTTTACCTGCTTGTCGTCTGTCCATCCAACATCAGTCTGTACATGCTTGTGTCCGTCTGTCCATCCCTCCTCAAGCTTTACCTGCTTGTCGTCTGTCCATCCAACATCAGTCTGTACATGCTTGTGTCCGTCTGTCCATCCCTCCTCAAGCTTTACCTGCTTGTCGTCTGTCCATCCAACATCAGTCTGTACATGCTTGTGTCCGTCTGTCCATCCCTCCTCAAGCTTTACCTGCTTGTCGTCTGTCCATCCAACATCAGTCTGTACATGCTTGTGACCGTCTGTCCATCCCTCCTCAAGCTTTACCTGCTTGTCGTCTGTCCATCCAACATCAGTCTGTACACACTTGTGTCCGTCTGTCCATCCCTTCTCAAGCTGTACCTGCTTGTTTGTTACATCCCACCTCAAGCTTGTATTCCTTTCATCTCCATAACCCTCTGTCAAGTGTTCATGAAACTTTACTGGAAGCATCTGTGCTAAGCCTGGATGCCATCGTGTTCCACTTGGTTTATTTTTGATACAGTTGATACCCTTTAAAGAACACACGTTCTGCTAGACCTGTTGCTAGATGTCCACAATACTTATGGAGAGTGATGAGTGCTTAGTCTAGTTGTGTACATATCATCATCACATTTTACGCTGTTCATATTTAACACAGTTTTCGTCCGCCTCTGTGTCGAGTTGTTACAGTCGCTGACTTGTATACCACTGTAACCTATCATTACTGATTGTCACAGGTTCGAGCCCTGCTTAGCCCGTGTCTCATTTATATGAAAAAGTGGAGCCTGCCCAGGAAAGGTGTTGTTAGGTAAACTGCCCGCCGGCGATATAGCCCAAAATGTTGCTGATGCAGGCATAAAACCCGAAATATAACATATAACATAAGAGTTTTCACCATTTCACGATTATGAATGCAGTATTACGGGGGTATTAGTCACATTGAGTGATGGCTGCTGTTGTTTCGTCCATTGTTGCAATATTAGAAAAATGTGTAAATGTTTGCATTGTGTTCAGTATGGTGTAATAATGTATATATATATATATACATGTATTTGCCCTTCTTATACCACACATACGGTGTAATAGTTTTAATTCTTTTGCATAGAAGGACCATTCCGTAAGACAGACTTTATTTCAGTAATCAGCGGACGACATGCAAATGAGATGATGTCATCACCAAGGTAACAGGTGCCGACCTTTGTAATATATTAAAAAATGAAAAAGGTCATATTTTTAAATACTATTGTGTTATTAACTTTAATAAAATGTCAGTATTTGACATTGATTAGCAGACGGGATCGAAGGTAAGTACAGCTTATTTACCTAATGTTCAGTGCATGTTGTTGCAGCTGCCTATGACAAGTAGGAAACTCCAGGGATTGGAGAAACATGCAGGTTTCAATGTCATACCTTATGCCTTGGTTATCTGATGTTAAGAGAGATGATACCAGATACCTGTAATTACTCTCTGGTAGTCAGAACAATATGTAATTTGTAAGCAATCCAATACATTAGTCTGAAACATGCTACATTTAGGGATTTGAAACAAATACAGTAAACAAAAACAGTATATTTTCCGACAAATTTTATCTGAGCTTTTGGAAATATGCCAGATTTTTATGTTTCAGGTCGCGTTACAAATCTGCGCCGCTGCACGTACGTAGTGTTGGATGAAGCCGACAGAATGTTTGACATGGGCTTTGAACCTCAGGTAACACTGCTATGAACAGTTGATTGTCTAACAACCCATTTGTAATTGTCATCCGCAAAACAGAAATGTGGACACTTGAATGCTTAAACGTACATTATATAGTTGGGGATAATAGTGGAGAGTGATTATACCTACCAAGTTATTCCCCTCCCATTACATCCACACACATGCTGTACAGATGGTTACCCTAGGATCAAAAATGGGCGTGGCCCAGGCAGTGAAATGGGTGTCAAATTTTAATTTTGAGCAAATATGGTCATGTCATATATCAAGTCGAATGTATCGACGCGTCGATTGCTCTGATGCAATTGTTGTTAAAATCAAATGATCTTGTCATCAAAGATGGCCGTCGAAAGGTCAAACTATCGTTCTTTTATTATAGGTTACAAAATTCATCTTCACCCAAAACCGCTTGGCCATTCGTAGCCAAATGTCACATGGGTGAAGCCTTTTCATATTTGAGGTTGTAGTGAATAAAAGATAACACAAATTCTCACGAACCACCTGTTGGATTTTGGCAACATATGGTTGGAATGATCAATGTACAATGCTCTTTCAAAGTTGTTAGAATCGTGACCCCGGGTAAAAAATTGAGTCGGGTGAGCGATACAGGGCCAACATGGCCTCTTGTTCTTATTTCTAACTGAAAACTCTTGAACTATGTTATGATATTGCATTGGAATTGTGTGTATTATAACACAGTTCTAACGAAGTTTGCAAGAAATATTTGACTGGTATGTTCACCGCACCGAGTCAAAGTACACAGTTCTCCGCACTATTTGTACTAAGTCTCTTGCCTGATTTTAGCAGTACTTTCAAACAATGATCAGATTACTTGTGTGTAGCGTTCTCCCGTGTGTTCTGCTCAATGAGTGTTCATGGAGTTATGCCCCTTTGAAAATATTACTATCAATTGTCTGCTATTTTTTCTAAGCCTCATGACAGATTTCAACAGTACAGTCAAACCTGTGTTAACTACCATCTCCGAATAAAGACCATCATATTGTACTCACATTATAAATTCATTACAACCTCTGAATAGAGACCACTTTTTGCCTGCAGGTGGTCTTTGCAGACAGGTTTCACTATACGTACATGTGGAAGTCATAGCGCAGTGGATGCGCGTTCGCTTCAGGTGCGAAAGGTCCAGAGTTCGAGCCCCGCTGGAGCCGTTACGATTGTGCCCTTTGACAAGGCATTTAAATTCCACGTTGCCTCTTCTCTCTCCCTCGTCGCGATGGATTCCATCAGGAATGAGGTCTCGAGAATGATTAATATAAGTTGTAAGAACTTGTTTCGCAATCGAGCTCAAAATAAATTTGTATAAGCTATGCTTACATACTCTGAATTTCAGTATTATATGCACACAATGATCGGTACCAAGTACTGACAATTTTGTGGCGAAAGACATATGGTTTTTGTTAGAAAAACTATTAAAAGTTGTTAAAAACTGACAGTTTTAACTGTATCATCGAACTGCAAGCCTGATTCACTCATACCAGTTTATATTTCAGGTGAACCGTATAATTGACAATATCCGACCAGACCGACAGACTGTGATGTTTTCAGCCACATTCCCGAGACAAATGGAAGCACTAGCGAGAAAAATTCTCACCAAGCCTATTGAGATACAAGTAGGTGGCAGGAGCGTCGTCTGCAAGGATGTGACACAACATTGTGTAAGTTTATACCAGTCTGTAGAGATACAAGTAGGTGGCAGGAGCATCGTCTGCAAGGATGTGGCACAACATTGTGTAAGTTTATACCAGTCTGTATAGATACAAGTTGGTGGCAGGAGGGTCGTCTGCAAGGATGTGGCACAACATTGTGTAAGTTTATACCAGTCTGTAGAGATACAAGTTGGTGGCAGGAGTGTCGTCTGCAAGGATGTGGCACAACATTGTGTAAGTTTACACCAGTCTGTAGAGATACAAGTTTGGTGGCAGGAGCATTGTCTGCAAGGATGTGACACAACATTGTGTAAGTTTATACCAGTCTGTATAGATACAAGTTGGTAGCAGGAGTGTCGTCTGCAAGGATGTGACACAACATTGTGTAAGTTTATACCAGTCTGTATAGATACAAGTTGGTGGCAGGAGGGTCGTCTGCAAGGATGTGACACAACATTGTGTAAGTTTATACAATATGTCAGAAGTTACTAAGCATATCTGTGAATATGTTTAATAAAATGAGGCCAAACTGCGATAAAATTGATGTTGAGATTTAGTGATATCATAGGCCAAAATAAACATAATTATCAGTACCCTTCAAATCGCTGTAGTTACACGCTTGTGTGAACTTCATAAAAATGAATGCTGTGTGTGTTGATGGACTGTATTCCTGTTGCTTAGACTGTGTTAATGGACTGTATTCCTGTTGTTTAAACTGTGTTGATGGACTGTATTCCTGTTGTTTAGACTGTGTTAATGGACTGTATTCCTGTTGTTTAAACTGTGTTGATGGACTGTATTCCTGTTGGTTAGACTGTGTTGATGGACTGTATTCCTGTTGTTTAGACTGTGTTAATGGACTGTATTCCTGTTGTTTAGACTGTGTTGATGGACTGTATTCCTGGTATTTAGACTGTGTTGATGGACTGTATTCCTGGTATTTAGACTGTGTTGATGTATTGTATTCCTGTTGGTTAGACTGTGTTGGTGGACTGTATTCCTGTTGTTAAGACTGTGTTGATGGACTGTATTCCTGGTATTTAGAATGTGTTGATGTATTGTATTCCTGTTGGTTAGACTGTTGATGGACTGTATTCCTTTTGTTTAGACTGTGTTGATGTATTGTATTCCTGTTGTTTAAACTGTGTTGATGGACTGTATTCCTGTTGTTTAAACTGTGTTGATGGACTGTATTCCTGGTATTTAGACTGTGTTGATGAACTGTATTCCTGTTGGTTAGACTGTGTTGATGGACTGTATTCCTGTTGGTTAGACTGTGTTGATGGACTGTATTCCTGTTGGTTAGACTGTGTTGATGAACTGTATTCCTGTTAGTTAGACTGTGTTGATGGACTGTATTCCTGTTGGTTAGACTGTGTTGATGAACTGTATTCCTGGTTTTCAGACTGTGCTGGAAGAGGATCAGAAGTTTTTCAAGTTGTTGGAGTTGCTTGGACAGTATCAGGAGGATGGTGGGGTGATAGTATTTGTGGACAAGCAGGAACATGCAGATGATGTCATGAAGGACCTCATGAAACATTCGTACCCATGTATGTCCCTCCATGGCGGCATCGACCAGTTTGACAGGGGTAGCATCATCAACGACTTCAAGAATGGCGATATCAGATTACTAGTAAGCTTGGGGAAGACTTCAACATGTATAAGCGTTCTCTGAATATAGTTTACAAGTGCTAGCGTTAAGTTTTATATAACCATATAATGTACGGTCAAACCTGTCTCAAGCAGCCAGCAAAGGGAATTCCAGAAAGTGGCTGCTTAGCACAGGTGGCTGCTTAATAGAGGTCATATATAATAAACCAACATATTGGTAATCTGGAAACTGGCTGCTTAATACATGTTGGCTGCTTAATGGAGGTGACCACTAACACAGGTTTGACTGTAGATAAATATAAAACAAATTTTGTAAACGAATGATAATTATTCTTACCATGAATATATCTCTCCATGTAGCTAGAAGTTACGTGTACCCACAGGGGTGTGGAAATATCCAACCCTTGTCCATGGACAAGTAGGCAACAGACATTGACTTGTCCGTCACTGAATCCATTTTGTCACGAAAATTAAGACAAAAGTCAGATTTGCCTTTGGGATCAAATTGTTAAATACACAGAACATGTTTGGCTTTGATGTGCTGTCATTGTGTCTTGTCGTTCAACTTTCGTGCCGACATCCTGTCTGCTAATTGCGGCTACTTTGTGTAGAACATTTATGCGACATGTAACTTGATTGGTATCGTCTGCATGCTTCCACTGTAGCTCTGTAATCCAGGAATCACATTTTCGTTATTTTTGGTCAATGTCTGTCTCTATCAGACTTTAATGTTTGCTTGTTATTAGTTTATACAAATTTATTTTAGCTCGATTGCGAAACAAGTTATTTCAACTTATATAAATCACTCTCGAGACCTCATTCCTGATGGAATCCATCGCCACGAGGGAGAGAGAAGAGGCAACGTGGAATTTAAATGCCTTGCCTAAGGGCACAATCGTAACGGCTCCAGTGTGGCTCGAACTCCGGACCTTTCGCACCTGAAGCGAACGCGCAGCCACTGCGCTATCACGACTTCCACGCTTGTTATTGAAACTTTATTACCGTATTTAGCTATGTATAGTGCGCACATTTCTTACTGAAATCCTCATCCATTTTTATCTACTGAGCATTATACACCAGTACAGACATCAGGACATTTTTTTCCGGACCAAAATTTACCAATATTTCATGAAATTCGACCCGAACGGGCCCACAGTCATTCTATAATTTGTTACATTCGACAAACGTTATAAACTAGCTATTAAAACCAGTTGCCGATAGTCTATATAAATAAATGAAATGAATAAGACCACAAAATTAGCATATATTGCGTTTATTTTGGCAAACTTTGAAGAATTTAATTGAAATTACTAAATGCATAAAAAATGGCGATTTGATAACATCACGTGGTTTTATCGTATGTAATATTTCCCGTACTTTTCGCGTACTTCGCCGCATAAAGCGACGCTGCCTTCATACGATATCATAGAGATAAAGAAACTTTGTAATTATAGTTTATAGTGCTGCGCGGTATTATCGGTCACAAAAAGATATAATAAACCGATACGATTTTCAAACGCCGATACATAAAGAGACCCGTAGAATGATATTAGTAGCCGAGTATTAAACTATATATTGACGTAATTCGATTACCGGTTCCCGCATTTATCTGCCAATACACTGTATAGCCGAGTACCACAGTACCGGTACTCTGTAATATTGGTACTGTTAATGTTAGGCTGGGAACCACGGCCGAGGAAACAATAATGGCAGACGATTTTGAGATCGTGAAAAATAAGCGAGGAAAAGCATCAGTATGGGACAATTTCGGGTTGAAAAAACTCAAATTGGATGGGGAAATTGTGGACAATGTAGCCGTGTGCCGTACATGCAATAGCACAGTAAAATGTTCAGGAGGAACGACAAACCTAACTACTCATTTGAGAAGGCATCACCCAGCGGCAGCCACTGATGCAGCCAAATTTCAAGCGACAGGAGTGGGCAAAAGTGAAAGTTTCATTATGCCTACTCAGAAACAACCTACTTTGTCATTTACCCAGCCTTACAATTTCAATTCTACCAAGGCTGCTGACATTACCAATAAAATCGCTAGATCTAGCGATTTTATTGGTAAAGGACCTGCGTCCATATTCCATGGCATAGGTAGCAAGATTTTGTTCACGAGTTTGAGCCCCTCGATGACCACCATTATATAGCATGCATTGGCACAGAAATGGAATAATACATTATGATGCGTATTGCAATACATTCTCCTGTATCGCAATATATCGCGATACGCTTTTCCTGGGCGATACCCAGCACTAATAGTTTATTTGATTTAATATACCGTATGTTTTTAAATACGACATGATTAAGGACACGATGTGTTGGTTATTTTTACGGGAAATATTTACTATGTACAATGCATTGCATAAAAAAAACTGGGTCCCAGTTAATTAGGTAGGCTACACGTGTTGAGAAGTTTGAGCATCTGCTGACATGTTTGAGAACGTGTTGAGATGTTTGAGAACGATATGCATGTAATTTTCATGAAATCATGCCCGAGTGCGTTACTGTTCCTCGATGAGGTATCTCGAGTGATTAATATAAGTTGTAAAAATCACGGAGCACAATTTTCTTGAGAAATGTTAAATTTTGACTTGGAAATTGGATACATCGGAACTTAGTTTTCCCCCTGATTTTCGTGCCAAATCGTGGGTGCGCATTATACACGATAGCGCACTATACATAGCTAAATACGGTAGTAGTTGCAGGACTTGGCCCTGTCTTGATTAAAAATGATGTATTGCTGTACTGAATTGAGTAATTTGTAAACATCCATAAAATAAAACTTGCATTGTGATTTGGACACCTGTCCAATGACAGCTGAATTTGGGAAATGTTTTATACAAAACATTCATGAATATTTTTATATATACAACTTCTGCTGACTAACATGTTTTTTCCTTTTTAGATGTACACTCCCACCTGTCTGTGCTACCAATTGTATGATTCTCATGTAGGATTTGCATACCCATACCCCATCATCTCATCTGTATTGCAACGTTCAGCATTGGCCCCTTCTATCATAAACCATTTTTTTAATATTTATTTAAGTTTTATTTACATATGAGCGACTGACAGTTTACCTAACAATCTTTCCTGGGCACACTCCAGCAGTTAACCAGTACTTGGTGCACCAACCTCCGTAAGAAACGGCCAACTTTTCCTTACACGGTCTGAGCAGAGCTCGAACCCGTGCCCATCAGTGAGGATAGTGATATACAAGTTGGCGACCGTAACCACTTGAACATGGAAGCGGACTTCATAAACCATTTATGATCCACTGTAATTTCATGTTTAACAAAGTTGTTGGGAGAACATTTGCACACAGGTAGACGGGCTGCAGCTATCCGTTTTATGCTACACTAATGTTGGAAGGTTATAATCAAATTGGGCTCTTTTTATTATCCTGAAGCCCACTGGTCCAGTATGATAAACCTGTCTCTTGTGAGTGTGAGAAGAATGTGTTGTAGAAGCTACAAGTTGGTGTATGTTCTGAACAGTCCAATTGTATGAATTGTGCATTTTCAGATAGCAACATCAATAGCAGCAAGAGGCTTGGACGTGAAACATTTGATACTTGTAGTAAACTTTGACTGTCCCAACCATTATGAAGATTATGTTCACAGATGTGGGTAGGTATCTCTGCATGCTAATGCTCGTAGTGATAGATGAACAATATAGTAGCATGTCTAAGGGGTCTCCATGGCCAAGTGGTTACGGCCATTGAAATCGGCCATTGAAATGAAATCACTTGCCCCTCACCGCTTTACGTTCAAATCCCATTGGGTTTGAATTATTTCAAGTGAGGAAGCTGGTTTGCAGAAGGTTGGTGGTTCTACCTGGGTGCCCATCCGTGCCTTAATACTGCACCTAGTGTCTTCCTCTAGCAATGATAGCTGGAGAGTCGCCATGCCTACGCTGTTCGTTCGACCATAAACCCTCGGGGGGAAAAAAAGAGAAGAAAATTAGCTGGTTTCCCATTGTATATCTAGTACTGCACAGAAATTGTACTCAATGAATGACATTTAGGCCAAAATAATTGCTGTAAGACCTGATATGTGTGTTGATTACAATTATTTAACCATTTTTGTTCCGTCCACTTCAATGGAATGTGAGATTATCCCCCAGTCACATTCGGTGAGTACTAATGAGCGCTGATATCAGAATCAATTCAAGTGAACCGCACATGCTCATTTTGTGTTTACTATTTACAATTTCCATCAGATTTCCGCAGCTGGCCATAGCAAAAACAAGCGGAAATGTCATTTCTACAAATAAATTTACCTTCATTTATTCAAAACTTGTTTTTTTCTTAATTACACTCGTAAGTTTTCGTTAGGCAATATTTAGGTGAATTTCAATGAATTTGTTATCTATCGCCGGCATTTGACATTTGTACGGTAACCGCCATGCATGTGACGTCACATGAATGCCTTATTTGGCATGTATTGCTACAGGTATGAACTTCTGAGGGGAAAGATGGAGGACAGTGTTGTTGCTTTCAGTTTGTTATTGATTCAGTTATGATTTATTCCTTACTAACTGATATTGCATACAATAAAATAAACATCATTAAGCTTAATTGAGAGTGAACATTATTTTTTGAAACACGAATACACAGGTTATTGCTAATGTCACCGGTTATCAGTATACCCAGGATAATCAGTCGCTTTGAAGTGATGATGACGGCACCGTCAATATATAGCTCAATAACCGTCGTGGAAGTCGTGATAGTACAGTGGATGCGCGTTCGCTTCAGGTGCGAAAGGTCTGGAGTTCGAGCCCCGCTGGAGCTGTTACGATTGTGCCCTTCGGCAAGGCATTTAAATTCCATGTTGCCTCTTCTCTCTCCCTTGTGGCGATGGATTCCATCAGGAATGAGGTCTCGAGAGTGATTAATATAAGTTGTAAGAACTTGTTTCGCAATCGAGCTCAAATAAATTTGTATAAGCTAATAACCGTTGAATATAATGCTGTGATAAGCTGCCTACTGTTTCTATGGAGTTGTTCCCTGCTGCACCCTAACAAGTGCCTCAAGAATGATCCTAAGCTTAAATTTTGTCAAAATAATTGTGTTATTTGGTGAAATTATTTATGGGGTAAAAAAAACGTCGAACATGATTATTTTTCAATAACTGTCAAATGTGATATTAAAAGTCTTCTCTGAAACTACTGGTATGATTTCAAAATGATTTCCCGCAAACAATTTTTTTTGGTGATCCTCTGATACGTCACTTTGATTCATCACAAACTTGGCCACCAGAGGTCTAGGTTTATTTAGTCTAAATAACCATATGCAAAACTTAGATTCTCTCAAGTAACTTGTCAGATTGTAAAGTAATTTTACACCATTAATTTGTGTGTGACAAGGTTAGTACCAATTTGTGTGTGACAGGGTTAGTACCAATTTGTGTGTGACAGGGTTAGTTCCAATTTGTGTGTGACAGGGTTAGTACCAATTTGTGTGTGACAGGGTTAGTACCAATTTGTGTGTGACAGGGTTAGTTCCAATTTGTGTGTGACAGGGTTAGTACCAATTTGTGTGTGACAGGGTTAGTACCAATTTGTGTGTGACAGGGTTAGTACCAATTTAGGTTAGTACCAATTTAGGTTAGTACCAATCTGTGTGTGACAGGGTTAGTACCAATTTAGGTTAGTACCAATTTGTGTGTGACAGGGTTAGTACCAATTTGTGTGTGACAGGGTTAGTACCAATTTGTGTGTGACAGGGTTAGTTCCAATTTGTGTGTGACAGGGTTAGTACCAATTTGTGTGTGACAGGGTTAGTACCAATTTGTGTGTGACAGGGTTAGTACCAATTTAGGTTAGTACCAATTTAGGTTAGTACCAATCTGTGTGTGACAGGGTTAGTACCAATTTAGGTTAGTACCAATTTGTGTGTGACAGGGTTAGTACCAATTTGTGTGTGACAGGGTTAGTTCCAATTTGTGTGTGACAGGGTTAGTACCAATTTGTGTGTGACAGGGTTAGTACCAATTTGTGTGTGACAGGGTTAGTACCAATTTGTGTGTGACAGGGTTAGTACCAATTTGTGTGTGACAGGGTTAGTACCAATTTGTGTGTGACAGGGTTAGTACCAATTTAATTATGTGGATTATTTGCTCTTTTATGAAACTCTGCCACATTGTGCATGGGAAAAATGTCTCTTATGTGTGTGTTTTACGTTTATTTATCGTCGCTACCGGTTGCCCATATGAGCGACGCCTCCTGAAGAGATTAGTCATTTTAGATTTTGGAGGATAGTGCAATGATACAGACAGAGACCAAATCCTGAGTACACGAGACATTGGTTTAAAGTCTCATCCCAAATGTTACAAGTCATTTTAGTATTGTATAATGGGTGATTAAACATGTGGCCCCTGGATTACAAACTTGTGTTCTTGAAATCATTTGCCACATTTCTACAGGCCACTCCTGTAGAAATGTACTATAAATAAAAAGATATTCTCCAATAATTAATCGTACATTGAGGGAATTTGAAATATCTTGACACAAGTATTTACTTTTCTTCCTGTTTCAGACGTACTGGGCGAGCAGGGAACAAAGGCACTGCACACACATTTATTACTCCGGATCAAATACGGTATGCTGGTGACATCATCAAGGCTCTGGAGCAGTCGGAATCCGTCGTGCCAGAGAGTTTAAGGAAATGGTGGGATGAATACAAGAAACAAGCTGAAGCAGTACGTAGTCTCACAGAAATATGCTCAATATTGTTTCCAAATTTTCAGTAAGGGGATGTTGTCAAGAAGAAAAGGCTTTGGGGAAAGGATGAACAACATGGGATTTGGGAGAGTAGTTTCCCTGATATGCCTCACTTCTCCCTGATATGCCTCACTTCTCCCTGATATGCCTCACTTTTCCCTGATATGCCTCACTTCTCCCAGATATGCCTCTTTTATCCCTGATATGCCTCACTTCTCCCTGATATGCCTCACTTATCCCAGATATGCCTCACTTCTCCCTGATATGCCTCACTTCTCCCTATTTTGAGGTCAGGGAGAATTGTTTTTTCTTTTAGAACATTGAGAGGACACTTGTGCGAGTCAACAATCTTCTCCCTTATATACCTAAGCCTTCTCCCATGTATAACTTAACCTTCTCCCATGTATACCTAAGCCTTCTCCCTTGTATAACTTAACCTTCTCCCATGTATACCTAAGCCTTCTCCCTTGTATAACTTAACCTTCTCCTATGTATACCTAAGCCTTCTCCCTTGTATAACTTAACCTTCTCCTATGTATACCTAAGCCTTCTCCCTTGTATAACTTAACCTTCTCCCATGTATACCTAAGCCTTCTCCCTTGTATAACTTAACCTTCTCCCATGTATACCTAAGCCTTCTCCCTTGTATAACTTAACCTTCTCCCATGTATACCTAAGCCTTCTCCCTTGTATACTGTAACCTTCTCCCTTGTATACCTTAAATTTCTCCCTTGTATATCATAACCTTCTCCCTTGTATACCTTAATCTTATCCCTTGTATACCATAACCTTCTCCCTTGTATATCTTAACCGTCTCCCTTGTATACCTTAATCTTCTCACTTGTATACCTTAATCTTATCCCTTGTATACCATAACCTTCTCTCTTGTATATCTTAACCTTCCTTGTATACCATAAGCTTCTCACTTGTATACCTTAACCTTCTTCCTTGTATACCTTAACCGTCTCCCTGGTAAACCTTAACCTTCTCCCTGGTAAACCGTAACCGTCTCCCTGGTCTACCTTACACTTCTCCCTTGTATACCTTCTCTCTTGTAAACCATATCCATTGTATACCTTAACCCTCTCCTGTGTGGATTCTATCACTTGTGAATCTGTGTGGGATCTATCACTTGTGAATCTGTGTGGGTCTATCACTTGTGAATCTGTGTGGGGTCTATCACTTGTGAATCTGTGTGGGGTCTATCACTTGTGAATTTGTGTGTGGTCTATCACTTGTGAATCTGTGTGGATTCTATCACTTGTGAATCTGCGTGGATTCTATCACTTGTGAATCTGTGTGGATTCCATCACTTGTGAATCTGCATGGATTCCATCACTTGTGAATCTGCATGGATTCTATCACTTGTGAATCTGCATGGATTCCATCACTTGTGAATCTGCATGGATTCTATCACTTGTGAATCTGCATGGATTCAATCACTTGTGAATCTGTGTGGATTCCATCACTTGTGAATCTGCATGGATTCCATCACTTGTGAATCTGCATGGATTCCATCACTTGTGAATCTGCATGGATTCCATCACTTGTGAATCTGCATGGATTCCATCACTTGTGAATCTGCATGGATTCCATCACTTGTGAATCTGCATGGATTCAATCACTTGTGTATCTGTGTGGGGTCTATCATTTGTGAATCTGTGTGGATTCAATCATTTGTGAATCTGTGTGGGGTCTATCATTTGTGAATCTGTGTGGGGTCTATCATTTGTGAATCTGTGTGGATTCAATCACTTGTGAATCTGTGTGGGGTCTATCACTTGTGAATCTGTGTGGGGTCTATCATTTGTGAATCTGTGTGGATTCAATCACTTGTGAATCTGTGTGGGGTCTATCACTTGTGAATCTGTGTGGGGTCTATCATTTGTGAATCTGTGTGGGTCTATCATTTGTGAATCTGCATGGATTCTATCATTTGTGAATCTGTGTGGGGTCTATCACTTGTGAATCTGTGTGGGGTCTATCACTTGTGAATCTGTGTGGATTCCATCACTTGTGAATCTGTGTGGATTCTATCACTTGTGAATCTGCGTGGATTCTATCACTTGTGAATCTGTGTGGATTCCATCACTTGTGAATCTGCATGGATTCCATCACTTGTGAATCTGCATGGATTCTATCACTTGTGAATCTGCATGGATTCCATCACTTGTGAATCTGCATGGATTCTATCACTTGTGAATCTGCATGGATTCAATCACTTGTGAATCTGTGTGGATTCCATCACTTGTGAATCTGCATGGATTCCATCACTTGTGAATCTGCATGGATTCCATCACTTGTGAATCTGCATGGATTCCATCACTTGTGAATCTGCATGGATTCCATCACTTGTGAATCTGCATGGATTCCATCACTTGTGAATCTGCATGGATTCAACATGTGATCTGTGTGGGTCTATCATTTGTGAATCTGTGTGGGGTCTATCATTTGTGAATCTGTGTGGATTCAATCACTTGTGAATCTGTGTGGGGTCTATCACTTGTGAATCTGTGTGGGGTCTATCATTTGTGAATCTGTGTGGATTCAATCACTTGTGAATCTGTGTGGGGTCTATCACTTGTAATCTGTGTGGGGTCTATCATTTGTGAATCTGTGGGGTCTTCATTTGTGAATCTGATGGTTCTATCATTTGTGAATCTGTGTGGGGTCTATCACTTGTGAATCTGTGTGGGGTCTATCACTTGTGAATCTGTGTGGGGTCTATCACTTGTGAATCTGTGTGGGGTCTATCATTTGTGAATCTGTGTGGGGTCTATCACTTGGGAATCTGTGTGGGGTCTATCATTTGTGAATCTGTGTGGGGTCTATCACTTGTGAATCTGTGTGGGGTCTATCACTTGTGAATCTGTGTGGATTCTATCACCTGTGAATCTGCATGGATTCTATCACTTGTGAATCTGTGTGGGATCTATCATTTGTGAATCTGTGTGGGGTCTATCACTTGTGAATCTGCATGGATTCTATCATTTGTGAATCTGTGTGGGGTCTATCACTTGTGAATCTGCATGGATTCTATCACTTGTGAATCTGTGTGGGGTCTATCATTTGTGAATCTGTGTGGGTCTATCACTTGTGAATCTGTGTGGGGTCTATCACTTGTGAATCTGTGTTGGATCTATCATTTGTGAATCTGTGTGGGATCTATCACTTGTGAATCTGTGTGGGATCTATCACTTGTGAATCTGTGTGGGATCTATCACTTGTGAATCTGTGTGGGATCTATCATTTGTGAATCTGTGTGGGATCTATCACTTGTGAATCTGTGTGGGATCTATCACTTGTGAATCTGTGTGGGATCTATCACTTGTGAATCTGTGTGGGATCTATCACTTGTGAATCTGTGTGGGTCTATCATTTGTGAATCTGTGTGGGGTCTATCATTTGTGAATCTGTGTGGGGTCTATCATTTGTGAATCTGCATGGATTCTCTCATTTGTGAATCTGTGTGGGATCTATCATTTGTGAATCAGTGTGGGATCTATCACTTGGGAATCTGTGTGGGATCTATCATTTGTGAATCAGTGTGGGTCTATCACTTGTGAATATGTGTGGGGTCTATCACTTGTGAATCTGTGTGGGGTCTATCATTTGTGAATCTGTGTGGGGTCTATCACTTGGGAATCTGTGTGGGGTCTATCATTTGTGAATCTGTGTGGGGTCTATCACTTGGGAATCTGTGTGGGGTCTATCATTTGTGAATCTGTGTGGGATCTATCACTTGTGAATCTGTGTGGGGTCTATCACTTGGGAATCTGTGTGGGGTCTATCATTTGTGAATCTGTGTGGGGTCTATCATTTGTGAATCTGTGTGGGGTCTATCACTTGGGAATCTGTGTGGGGTCTATCATTTGTGAATCTGTGTGGGGTCTATCACTTGGGAATCTGTGTGGGGTCTATCACTTGTGAATCTGTGTGGGATCTATCACTTGTGAATCTGTGTGGGATCTATCACTTGTGAATCTGTGTGGGATCTATCACTTGTGAATCTGTGTGGGATCTATCACTTGTGAATCTGTGTGGGATCTATCACTTGTGAACATATTACACACTGTGTTTATTTTCAGGATAATTCACAAAAGAACACCTTCACAAATTCATGAATTTTCCAGCATGTAGTTGATTGTCATTATATATATTGTGATTGCTAATAAGGGTGTTCACTCACAAATTTATGATTTCACAAAGGAGGGACGTCGCTGGCTTTTCTATTACCTCCCTTGGCAGATAAAGTCTGAATTATCCCTAAATGTATAACGGTCCTTTCAGTTGGAATCCTTTGTTTTTACAGTTGTTCCATAACCAGATGTTGCGTTATGATAAATGTGGTTTTATATCCTAATCATGTTAGTTAATTGATAACAAAAAATTTACAGATTTTTTTACTCATTGGATATACTGTAGGATATGTCGAGATATAGTAACATAATAATTATAAATTGATAGCTACAGTGCAAAGGAAACAACGATGAAAATAGAGGAAACAAATTATGAGGACCTACATACTTTTAGAGAGCATTCAGGGGCAGTAACTGACCGATGTCTCTCATTGAGTGATTCATATACAAGAGTTAAATTTATCAAATTATGTTTGTACAGGAACATATATTCCTTCCAATAATGGTGTTCCTTACATGCAGATATTACTGTCGCTCTTTATTTACAATCAGGATGGTAGAAAGATCAAGAGCAGTAGTGGTTTCCATGGTAAAGGGTTCAAGTTTGATGAGTCGGAAGCCCAGCTGGGTAATGACAGGAGGAAACTGCAGAAGGCTGCTCTCGGACTCATGGACTCGGATGAGGAAGATCCCAATGAAGATGTGAGTTGTAATGTTCTACAGGAAAATGTGTATAATGATGTTTGTACAAAGATTATCACTCTCACAGACTGATGTGTAGTTCAGTGGTAACTACGCTGGACTGGTAATCCAGGGATCGCAGGTTCGATCCCCCGTCTGACCCTAATAAAATTAACAGTCTTTCAGATGGGACGTTAAACCGAGGTCTCGTGTCGGTGCATTACACCGTGCAAGTAAAAGAACCAGAGGAAACTCTGGAATGGGTCTCTGTCTGTATCATTGCACTATACTCCAAAAATCTCTTCAGGAGGCGTCGCTCATATGGGCAACCGGTAGCGACGATAAATAAACGTAAAATATTCAAATTCACTCTGCTCCACCAGACAGGAGGACAGTGTGTCCGGGGACCTCTCCAGGAGGACAGTGTGTCCGGGGACTGTCCAGGAGGACAGTGTGTCTGGGGGTCTCTCTAGGAGGACAGTGTGTCCGGAGAGTGTGCCGGTTGAAAGTGTGTCCGGGGACTGTCCAGGAGGACATTATGTCTGGGGACTCTCCAGGAGGACAGTGTGTCCGGGGTCCCACCAGGTGGACAGTGTGTCCGGGGTCTCTCCAGGAGGACAGTGTGTCCAGGTGGACAGTGTGTCTTGGGACTCTCCATGAGGACAGTGTGTCCGGGAATTGTCCAGGAGGACAGTGTGTCTGGGGGTCTCTCCAGGAGGACAGTGTGTCCAGGGACTGTCCAAGAGGACAGTATGTCCGGGGGACTGTCCAGGTGGACAGTGTGTCAGGGGGACTCTCCAGGAGGACAGTATGTCAGGGGGACTCTCCAGGAGGACAGTATGTCAGGGGGACTCTCCAGGTGGACAGTATGTCAGGGGGACTCTCCAGGAGGACAGTATGTCAGGGTGACTCTCCAGGTGGACAGTGTGTCCGGGGACTCTCCAGGTGGACAGTGTGTCCGGGGACTGTCCAGGTGGACAGTGTGTCCGGGGACTGTCCAGGTGGACAGTGTGTCCGGGGACAGTGTGTCCGGGGACAGTGTGTCCGGGGACTCTCCAGGTGGACAGTGTGTCCGGGGACTGTCCAGGAGGACAATGTGTCCGGGGACTGTCCAGGTGGACAATGTGTCTGGGGGACTGTCCAGGAGGACAGTGTGTCAGGGGGACTCTCCAGGTGGACAGTATGTCAGGGAGACTCTCCAGGAGGACAGTATGTCAGGGGGACTCTCCAGGTGGACAGTATGTCAGGGGGACTCTCCAGGAGGACAGTATGTCAGGGGGACTCTCCAGGTGGACAGTATGTCAGGGGGACTCTCCAGGTGGACAGTGTGTCAGGGGGACTCTCCAGGAGGACAGTATGTCAGGGGACTGTCCAGGTGGACAATGTGTCTGGGGGACTGTCCAGGAGGACAGTGTGTCAGGGGGACTCTCCAGGAGGACAGTATGTCAGGGGGACTCTCCAGGAGGACAGTATGTCAGGGGGACTCTCCAGGAGGACAGTATGTCAGGGGGACTCTCCAGGAGGACAGTGTGTCAGGGGGACTCTCCAGGTGGACAGTGTGTCAGGGGGACTCTCCAGGAGGACAGTGTGTCCGGGGGACTCTCCAGGTGGACAGTGTGTCAGGGGGACTGTCCAGGTGGACAGTGTGTCAGGGGGACTCTCCAGGTGGACAGTGTGTCAAGGGGACTCTCCAGGTGGACAGTGTGTCCGGTGACTGTCCAGGTGGACAGTGTGTCTGGGGGAAGGCGAGTTTCTGTTGTCCTAATTGAGTTCTGTTCAACTAATCACAATAAATACAAACTGTTGTATCTGGTGTTGCATTGGGTGATTACTAATCATAATAAATACAAACTGTTGTATCTGGTGTTGCATTGGGTGATTACATGAGAGATGTTTGTGCACAGACTGCAAGTTGTCTGTACTATTCATGTAACATCCAAGACAAAATATATAGCCATAAAGTACACAACAAATGAGTGGTTGTACTTTATAACGGATATACAGACAGTATAACCTGTGCTAAATGAGTGGTTGTATTTTATAACGGATATACAGACAGTATAACCTGTGCTAAATGAGTGGTTGTATTTTATAACGGATATACAGACAGTATAACCTGTGCTAAATGAGTGGTTGTATTTATAACGGATATACAGACAGTATAACCTGTGCTAAATGAGTAGTTGTATTTTATAATGGATATACAGACAGTATAACCTGTGCTAAATGAGTGGTTGTACTTTATAGCGGATATACAGACAGTATAACCTGTGCTAAATGAGTGGTTGTACTTTATAATGGATATACAGACAGTATAACCTGTGCTAAATGAGTGGTTGTACTTTATAATGGATATACAGACAGTATAACCTGTGCTAAATGAGTGGTTGTATTTTATAACGGATATACAGACAGTATAACCTGTGCTAAATGAGTGGTTGTACTGTATAATGGATATACAGACAGTATAACCTGTGCTAAATGAGTGGTTGTATTTTATAATGGATACACAGACAGTATAACCTGTGCTAAATGAGTGGTTGTACTGTATAACGGATATACAGACAGTATAACCTGTGCTAAAGCCTACTTCCAAATACAGACCACCTGTGTCTAATGATCACTATGTTCCTATCGCTCGTTATCAAATGCATTTTAACCGCTCAATAATGACCGCCTCTTCCTAGAGGTTGGAGATTTATGGACCTCACAAAATATAACCACTTGACCTCCAAGTGTGGCTATGACCTTGGATGAACATGTGTTCTACACTTCGTCTTGATAAGGTGAACATTTGATACAAGTTTAATGAAATATCCCAATAGACGTTTTCATTCACACTATCCACACACTTCAATTACCCCAATTAAGAATCTAGCTCGCTCAAGATACATACCACTTTTATGATTTGACTTGGGCGGTCTCTTAAGACAAGTTTGACTGTACAGTCAAACCTGTCTTAAGCAGCCAGCCAAATTAACCACAGAAAGTGGCTGCTTAGCACTGGTGGCTGCTTAATAGAGGTCAAATGTATAATAAAACAACATATTTGGAATCTGGAAACTGGCTGCTTAATACAGGTTGGCTGCTTAATGGAGGTGACCACTAAACCTTGTTTGACTGTATATCATATATGATATGACAACCAAGTTTACGACCATATTGTCTATCATATAATATGACAGACATGTTTGCTTATGGGTCTTATCAGACTTGTGTAAAGTTATGGACATTCAATCACTAAACTGGTCCACATTGACATATAATACGTATGCTGTTAAGTCAATTTTTTTGTTTTTGTTTAATTTTGAGGCCCCTTACGGGTAACCCCGTTTATTTCTTCTTTGTATATACAAACATTTATGTATGTATAATTATTGTGTTTCAGATAGAGCAGCAGATAGAGGACATGTTTGCGAGCAAGAGAAGAGTAACGGATGTATCTAAGTCATCTCTACCGCAGGTGGTAAGTTGTGCATGTAATAATGGATGTATCTAAGTCATCTCTACCGCAGGTGGTAAGTTGTGCATGTAATAACGGATGTATCTATGTCATCTCTACCGCAGGTGGTAAGTTGTGCATATAATAATGGATGTATCTAAGTCATCTCTACCGCAGGTGGTAAGTTGTGCATGTAATAACGGATGTATCTAAGTCATCTCTACCGCAGGTGGTAAGTTGTGCATGTAATAACGGATGTATCTAAGTCATCTCTACCGCAGGTGGTAAGTTGTGCATATAATAACGGATGTATCTAAGTCATCTCTATCGCAGGTGGTAAGTTGTGCATGTAATAGCGGATGTATCTAAGTCATCTCTACCGCAGGTGGTAAGTTGTGCATATAATAACGGATGTATCTAAGTCATCTCTACCGCAGGTGGTAAGTTGTGCATGTAATAGCGGATGTATCTAAGTCATCTCTACTGCAGGTGGTAAGTTGTGCATGTAATAACGGATGTATCTAAGTCATCTCTACCGCATGTGGTAAGTTGTGCATGTAATAACGGATGTATCTAAGTCATCTCTACCGCATGTGGTAAGTTGTGCATGTAATAATGTCTAAGACCATTCTCACAGATGTTCCATTTAGTTTATACAAATTTATTTTAGCTCGATTGCGAAACAAGTTATTTCAACTTATATAAATCACTCTCGAAACCTCATTCCTGATGGAATCCATCGCCACGAGGGAGAGAGAAGAGGTAACGTGGAATTTAAATGCCTTACCTAAGGGCACAATCGTAACGGCTCCAGTGGGGCTCAAACTCCGGACCTTTCACACCTGAAGCGAACGCGCATCCACTGCGCTATCATGACTTCCACATGTTCCATTTGGCCATAGATGTTTTCAATTATTTACAAATGTGAGGGTAAGCGCTGGATATCTGAAGCTATTCTCACCTGCTACAGTTGGCCAAAAATGTCTGAAGGTAATTTCACATGTGACAGTAGTCCCTGGATGTCGAAGCTATTCTCACCTGTCATAGTAGGCCTTAGATATCTGAACTATTCTTACCTGTGACAATATTCCCTATATGTCTGAAGCTATTCTTACCTGTGACCATATTCCCTATATGTCTGAAGCTAGTCTTACCTGTGACAACATGCCCTAGATGTCTGAAAATTTCTTACCTGTGACGACATGCCCTATATGTCTGAAGCTATTCTTACCTGTGACAATAGGCCCTAGATGTCTGAAGCTATTCTTACCTGTGACAACATGCCCTAGATGTCTGAAGCTATTCTTACCTGTGACAACATTCCCTAGATGTCTGAAGCTATTCTTACCTGTGACAACATGCCCTAGATGTCTGAAGCGATTCTTACCTGTGACAACATTCCCTAGATGTCTGAAGCTATTCTTACCTGTGACAACATGCCCTAGATGTCTGAAGCTATTCTTACCTGTGACAACATTCCCTAGATGTCTGAAGCTATTGTTACCTGTGATGACATGCCCTAGATGTCTGAAGCTATTCTTACCTGTGGCAACATGTCCTAGATGTCTGAAGCTATTCTTACCTGTGACAACATGCCCTAGATGTCTGAAGCTATTCTTACCTGTGACAACATGCCCTAGATGTCTGAAGCTATTCTTACCTGTGACAACATTCCCTAGATGTCTGAAGCTATTCTTACCTGTGGCAACATGCCCTAGATGTCTGAAGCTATTCTTACCTGTGACAACATGCCCTAGATGTCTGAAGCTATTCTTACCTGTGACAACATGCCCTAGATGTCTGAAGCTATTCTTACCTGTGACAACATTCCCTAGATGTCTGAAGCTATTCTTACCTGTGACAACATTCCCTAGATGTCTGAAGCTATTCTTACCTGTGGCAACATGTCCTAGATGTCTGAAAATTTCTTACCTGTGACAACATTCCCTAGATGTCTGAAGCTATTCTTACCTGTGACAACATACCCTAGATGTCTGAAGCTATTCTTACCTGTGACAACATTCCCTAGATGTCTGAAGCTATTCTTACCTGTGACAACATACCCTAGATGTCTGAAGCTATTCTTACCTGTGACAACATTCCCTAGATGTCTGAAGCTATTCTTACCTGTGACAACATTCCCTCGATGTCTCAAGCTATTCTTACCTGTGACAACATTCCCTCGATGTCTCAAGCTATTCTTACCTGTGACAACATTCCCTAGATGTCTGAAGCTATTCTTACCTGTGACAACATGCCTTAGATGTCTGAAGCTATTCTTACCTGTGACAACATGCCCTAGATGTCTGAAGCTATTGTTACCTGTGATGACATGCCCTAGATGTCTGAAGCTATTCTTACCTGTGACAACATGCCCTAGATGTCTGAAGCTATTCTCATTTGATCAGTAGGCCCTGGCAGTCCTAAGTTATCGTCAGATGTCACATTTAATACTAGAATACGCATTAGGCACTAGATATTTGGGCTATTCACAGATGTTACTGTGAACCTCTTCGGTTTTGGTAACCACAAAGACAAGGGTGTTTATGATATTTTACTCATGTTGTACTGGGTAACCGTAAGACAATCGGTCCTGTAATAACACATACAACCAATTTACCGTTTAAGCATAAATATGTCGCACAACATGAATTATCAAAATATATATATGTACATACAATATTAACATAGTAAAATCCTTGGCGTGACACCTCCAAACACACTTTTCTGTCTATAATAACACTACAATACACAACCGTGATAAAATACAATTACCGCATAATGTGTGATGTGCATGTTAAACCATGAAGCCAGACTGAACCATAGATGTGCATGTTAAACCATGAAGCCAGACTGAACCATAGATGTGCATGTTAAACCATGAAGCCAGACTGAACCATAGATGTACATGGTATAACCATGAAGCCAGACTGAACCATATATGTACATGGTATAACCATGAAGCCAGACTGAACCATAGATGTACATGTTAAACCATGAAGCCAGGCTGAACCATAGATGTACATGGTATAACCATGAAGCCAGACTGAACCATAGATGTGTATGTTAAACCATGAAGCCAGACTGAACCATATATGTACATGTTAAACCATGAAGCCAGACTGAACCATAGATGTACATGGTATAACCATGAAGCCAGACTGAACCATATATGTGCATGTTAAACTATGAAGCCAGACTGAACCATATATGTGCATGTTAAACCATGAAGCCAGACTGAACCATATATGTACATGTTAAACCATGAAGCCAGACTGAACCATAGATGTACATGGTATAACCCCCAGACTGAACCATAGCTGTACATGGTATAACATCCCCTGGATTGAACCATAGCTGTACATGGTATAACCCCCAGATTGAACCATAGCTGTACATGGTATACCCCCCAGACTGAACCATAGCTGCACATGGTATAACCCCCCGGACTGAACCATAACTGTACATGGTATAACACACACCCCCAAATTGAACCATAGCTGTACATGGTATAAGCCACTGAGGGAACCATAACTGTCCTTGCTAAAAAAAAATACTGAACCACATATGTCCATGCTATAGATTCCTGACTTAACCACATATGTCCATGCTATAGATTCCTGACTGAACCACATATGTCCATGCTATAGACTCCTGACTGAACCACATATGTCCATGCTATAGACTCCTGACTGAACCACATATGTCCATGCTATAGACTTCTGACTTAACCACATATGTCCATGCTATAGACTCCTGACTGAACCACATATGTCCATGCTATAGACTCCTGACTGAACCACATATGTCCATGCTATAGACTCCTGACTGAACCACATATGTCCATGCTATAGACTCCTGACTGAACCATAGCTGTCTATGCTTAAATCCTGATTGAACCGCTGCTGTCCATGTTATTAACCCCTGACTGAACCATAGCTATCCATTGTCCATGCTAAGCCCAAACTGAACCATAGCTGTCTATGCTTAACCCAGACTGAACCATAGCTGCCCGTGCTAAACCCAACTGAACCATAGCTGACCAGGGTATAAACCCAGACTGAACAATAACTATCTGTGCTAATAAACTCTGATGCCAGACTGAGCCATAGCTGCCCATACTTATCGCATACCAAACCATAGCTGTCTATGCTAAAACCCAAGCTGAACCATAGCTGCCCATGCTAAAACCCAAGCTGAACCATAGCTGCCCATGCTAAAACCCAAGCTGAACCATAGCTGCCCATGCTAAACCCAAGCTGAACCATAGCTGCCCATGCTAAACCCAAGCTGAACCATAGCTGCCCATGCTAAAACCCAAGCTGAACCATAGCTGCCCATGCTAAAACCCAAGCTGAACCATAGCTGCCCATGCTAAACCCAAGCTGAACCATAGCTGCCCATGCTAAACCCAAGCTGAACCATAGCTGCCCATGCTAAAACCCAAGCTGAACCATAGCTGCCCATGCTAAACCCAAGCTGAACCATAGCTGCCCATGCTAAAACCCAAGCTGAACCATAGCTGCCCATGCTATATCTTGTAACCAGTCTATTGTTATATTGATGCTTGTTTGTACTCACAAGTATAGCTGCTCTTGTGTAAAATGTTGAAACATTTACACATTCTCTATGGTTATTTCAGCCAATTACAGGAGGCCTGATGACTGGTGTCCCAGGCAAGATGGGAGCCAACAACCAGCTGAAGTTAGAGATGGCGAAGAGGCTGGCTGCCAAGATCAACTTCAGCAAGAACCTAGGTCAGGAGGCTCAGGACATCACGCAGCAGGCCACCAAGGCTATCTTCCAGGACGGGGTATCTGCTCCTCAGGTTGCTGTGAGTACACTTTATTTTTGTTTAAAGTGGTATTTGCAGTCTTGTGGTAAACATCCAAGTGCGGATCACTTAACCTTTCACTGCTGTAGGTTGTCATGTGCCTGACCTTGTCTGAATTAATGCTCTGGGGAGTGCCACTGCATGAATTGGAAAGTTGGTTATAGTAACTGTTGATATATTATTTCTGGTGCATCTGAATCTTACAAATACAAAAACACACCTTACTTTGAACTTCACAGCGATAGTACCACCATCTTTGGCATTGTATAACCAGGTTGGTAAACCATAAAATATAGTGATCGGTTTTATTACTTTAACCATTTGAACACCACAATAGGCTTACAAAAAGTGTAGATCCAGATGAGCCGTCTCGTGACGAGCCGTCTCATCAGGATCTGCACTTTTTGCCAGTAATATTACTATTTTTAGTCAAAAATTACCCATTTTGATAAATGAACTGGTCCAAATGTAATATTCTTATTAATTTATTGGTCTGAAAATATCATGCACCAGTCCATGTCAGTTACTTGGTGTTGAATGGGTTAATTTAATTTTCCTGTTCAGAATTTATAAACAGGTTGTGGTGTAGGCGAACTGGCGTGTGTTTTACGTTTATTTATCGTCGCTACCGGTTGCCCATATGAGTGACGCCTCCTGAAGAGATTAGTTATTTTAGATTTTTGGAGGATAGTGCAATGATACAGACAGAGACCCATTCCATAGTCTCCTCTGGTTCTTTTACGTGCACGGTGTAAAGCACCGACACGAGACCTCGGTTTAACGTCCCATCTGAAAGACTGTTAATTTTATTTGGGTCAGACGGGGAATCGAACCTGCGATCCCTGGATTACCAGTCCAGTGTGTTACCACTGGACTACAGATCCTTAGCCAGTGCTTTATATGGTCAGTAGAGGAACATATTGTCTGATATAGCTGTATGGGTGGTAGCCTAATAGTAGTATTTCTTACAATCTCATGAAATATCTGTTATTAATCATTTCTGTGGATTGTGAGAGCATTTGGAACTATGGCGTAAGCTTATCATCTGTCCGCGACAATACACAGCTAGAACCTACAATCAAATCCTACACCAAGGTGGCTTTCTTTTCTACGTAGCTCTACCATACCGTTCATAATGTATAGAGCCAAAGGGACTCCTGAAGTCTGTCATTTTATGACAATATTTCTCAATTTCTGTATTTTATTTTCCTTGTAATTTAGTTTTGCTCTAATACTACTTGTTTTCTACTTGGCAGAACAATTGTCTGTACTTTTTGTGTTCTGACAATTTGTTAAAGGGGGTGCTATCTTAGTTGTAATAACAATAAATCAATCCCCTTATTTCTCTTGTAGTCAAAGACTATAGCCGAGCAAATGGCTGAGAAGATCAACGCCAAGTTGGGTTACACACCACAAACAGATGATGATAAGGAGGTTGAACAAGACACATTCAAACGTTACGAGGAGGAATTGGAGATAAATGACTTCCCACAGACCGCACGATGGAAAGTCACTTCTAAGGTAACACAACACATTCTAATCTACACGTAAAGATCAATGACTTCCCACATACCACATTATGGAAGGTCATTTCTAAGGTAACACAACACATTCTAATCTACATGATTTCTCACAGACTGCACCATGGAAGGTCATTTCTAAGGTAACACAACACATTCTAATCTACATGATTTCCCACAGACCGCACCATGGAAGGTCATTTCTAAGGTAACACTACACCTTTAAATATTCAATACCAGTGGCCTGATGGTTATGACATCATGATCAAGGAGTTGAGTATTCGAGTTTGAATTGGAGCCGAGGTATATGGGATAAGACATTTTAAGTTGATATTCCCTCTGGATCATATAATATTTAATATGGAAAACTAGGCAATGACCAAACTTGCTATTTAGCAGTCACAGAATGTCTGCAAATTACAAACGTCTGTGAATATTTTAGGGAGAATTGTTTGAAACCACCGTTGTCATGGTAGTACCACCCTTTCCTGTAACAGTAGTGGGTACCTCCATTTTTATGAAGCCACTTTATGATGTTTGGTTTTACGACATCTACTATATAACCAGCACAATCGTTTAAAGAGTTAAATGTTTGTAAGCAGTGAAATAGCGCATTTTATTCTCACTGTGGTTCCCACGCTTGTGGATCCCAGGCAGCCACTGCAGTTTGAAAGATTGTCCATCGTTTTCTATCATATAAACACTTCAGCCTATAATAAAAAGAATATTAGTTTGCTTAAAGCGACATTACATCGCAAAAAGCCAATAAATACATTTTTTACGTATACATGTACATAATTGCTACTACTAATTCTTCGATATATATGATATGATTCGACCACTAACTTGTAATCAATAAACAATGAGGTTGAGGTCTACAAATTCTCAAAAGTGAAAGCATGATTTCATATAGCAGTCAGCCACGACCATGTTTTTACGTTTGTTTATTATTGGAGTCTATAATAAACGTGTGATACTGTCGGTTAGAGATAAATTAATCAGATTAGTCGAACAATAATTATGCATATATGTGAGATATAATGGTAAATCTGTACTATAAATATTTTTATCCATGATATAAGCGTTGTATTACGCATGTGTGTTGACTTTATTTACATTATATTGTTATGTCAACAAACGTCGTATATGACGGCTTGTTTATTGCTGTGGCAAATATTTGTAACAAAATTATAGCATATGATAGGAAATTAAATTATGTAGAATATTGTATTTTCGCCGATGTAATGTCGCTTTAAGCGAATGATCAAATTGTATTTCACTCCTGCTCATAGCACCACTTGTAATAATATTGGATTATTGCTTTCATACACTGAAACAAACAAATACATATGGAGAGAATTACTATAAGCTCCTGTAGCTTTCAATTCAATCCACTTGTCTAGATAGTTGTATTGTATGGATGTTATATGTACAGATGTAATATATCATGTCTATCTTGATAAATAAAATATGTTTAAAACAAAAACATTTAAACACATTAATTTATTTGTTTCAGTTTCCTAGAAAATGATAATCATTTTCTTTCTGTGTGTTTCAACTTATTTAATATTGAAGAATTTTCCACTATTTTACCATCCGCAGACAGACTTGTATCCAACATGTTTTGTTATATTTTCAGGAGGCTCTGGCCCAGATCTGTGAATACTCGGAGGCCGGCATCACCGTACGAGGCACGTACTTCCCGCCCGGTAAACAACCCAAGGAGGAGGAGCGTAAGCTTTACCTCGCTCTCGAGGCAACCAGTGAAATGGCTATCCAGAAGGCAAAGAAAGAGGTCACTCGACTCATTAAGGAGGAGCTGATACGTCTGGTAACAATATTTACTGTCCTACATGTAGGGGAGAACACTCCATGCTTGTGTCAGTTAAAACTAGTTATATTACCTCCCCTGTTTCATTAGCTTTCCTGCGTGTGCTTTTCTACAGAATGTACTGATATTAATATATATTTACGTTCATGTTGATACAGATTATTGAAGTTTGTGTGTCAACTTGCTCCATTTATCTGATCAAATGATTTCTTGTGTATAATTATTCTGATAACCTTTTTTTCTCTTTCAGCAAAATTCCTACCAGCCCATCAATCGCTCGAGATACAAGGTTGTCTGATCAGTGATGACACATACATGTGTTATTGTACGGGGTTTTTATGGAGTCGTGCAATGACTCTCATCCAGATGATTCAACTGTACTGTTGAAGTTTGACTGATAAATCAAGATTTGTCTGAATTGCACACTATTAGAACTGTGTGCATTGTGTGCAAATCGATGATGCAATTTTTAATTAATTCTGTGGAATTGTTTTTAATATTATTCGGATATTTTAGTCTCAGAAACTAGAATTGAAGGTAATTGGTAGATCTGCAAGTACATAATGATGAGCACACGATTAAGCCTGCAGTATGCTGATGTTAAACATGTGCACTCACTCAAAATACAGACAGAAAGCAATATAAGACAGGCTGAAAGTGACCGCAGGGAAAACAGTGACATGAAAGGCGGAAAATGAAAGAATTCAAACACCATGAAAATAACCTGAGAAATGTACCCTGAATACCAGTGAAAACTGAGAAGTGTACCCTGAATACCAGTGAAACTAAGAAATGTACCCTGAATACCAGTGAAAACTCTCATTTGCATTGATTGATGAAAGTGTATATGTGATCATTCATGTCCGATCTGGCAACCACGTTACCATCTCAACATACTTCCTTGTCCGAGGATCAAGCCCGGGTTGCATCGGTGAGAAACGAGCATATTAACAACCACTGTGTTAATTGGACAACCTTATAGGTCATGTTTGGACACCATAGAGGTCACGTGACTCTCCCCATACTCATCCGGTCAGTGGCACCCATTCTTCTATTTAACAAAAAGATATGTAATGCTATCAGTCCCCATTGGTGCTACATAAACTGTGCATCATAAATTAGAACTTGCCCAATTATGTGTCGCTAAACCATGGATGTCTTATTTTGTTGATGTACAGATGAACTTGTTACTATGAGTTTGTTGTGGGACACAAGAATTTTTATATATGACTTATGAATGTGAAGAACACAGAGTGTTAAACAGTTACTGCCATTCTAACATTTTACATTTACGGTAGTGTATACATGTATATGAAATGCTGCACATTTTAAAATTGCTTACAACCAGACTTTGCCTGAGTTCCAGTCTGCTAATTTTGTTCACTTTTTTACTCCTACCCCGCTCAAACCGTGTTTCATTTATATGAAAAAGTTGGCAGTTTCTTACGGAGTTTGGTGCACCCAAGTACTGGTTAACCGCTGGAGTCTGCCTAGGAAAGGTGTTGTTAGGTAAACTGCCCGCCGGCGATATAGCCCAAAAATGTTGCTGATGCAGGCGTAAAACCCGAAATATAATTATATAACTTTTTTACTTCTGGCAAAATGATGTTGATAGTTGAGCTGCATTGAGGTTCTCGTAATAAGTGTGTGTTTTACGTTTATTTATCGTCGCTACCGGTTGCTCATATGAGCGACGCCTCCTGAAGAGATTAGTCATTTTAGATTTTTGGAGGATAGTGCAGTGATATAGACCCATTCCAGAGTCTCTGGTTCTTTTACGTGCACGGTGTACAGCACCGACACGAGACCTCGGTTTAACGTCCCATCTGAAAGACTGTTAAAGGGTTTGGGTGTTGAATAAACATATTTATTATGCTTCAATGTAGTTTCCAGCATTTTGATTGGATAACCTTTGTTAACAGGGTATTTGAGTATATAGTGCCGGCCTGGAGTGATATTCCCAGAGCCTGTTTTAGACTGTCAAGTCAAAATATATCGACGACTCCTCCCAGGCTACCAGAGACTTATAAATGACATTTATATGTCTCTCTTAATATGAGGGTTAACACTTGTTAGTTCCCCGTGTACTGGGGGCGGGGGGTATGTGCCTGTTAAACTGTTTGATGAGCATGAAATAAATTGTGAAATATGAATGTAATATGTTATATTTTTGGACCTACAGTGTTTAGGATGTCTAAAGTTATGGTACAGAGGTTTGGGGCAACACCTTGCTGAAATTGACCTTGTACACTAGCACTATTAGTTTTCATCCATTCTTTGTACTACTTTGTTTGAATGAGAGAGAAGATCTCATTCAAACAATCAACCCTTAAAATTTCAAATAAATATGGGAATGTGCAAACAACATAGAATCAGATCAGCCGCCTCTGATCAGGATCATTGTTGTTTGCTAGTCGGCCAATTGTTTTAGTGCCACTATTATAACAGCATAGAGCCTGACCTGCTGTCTGATCTGGCACTATGCTGTTTGCAAAAGCAACTTTAGTTGGTAAAAACAGAGCATCAATATAACGTTAGTTGTGCACACTGTCATCATGTTCCACTTGGTTATGTATTGCAGGCAATACCATATAAATTTGACTACATGTACTTTTATGATGAATACAACAAGCTTTGATGCTTGCGACGACATGCAAGCTTTGATGCTTGCCGACGCGAAAGCTTTGATGCTTGCCGACGCGCAAGCTTTGATGCTTGCCGACGCGAAAGCTTTGATGCTTGCCGACGCGAAAGCTTTGATGCTTGCGACGACATGCAAGCTTTGATGTTTGTCGACGCGAAAGCTTTGATGCTTGCGACGACATGCAAGCTTTGATGCTTGCCGACGCGCAAGCTTTGATGCTTGCGACGACATGCAAGCTTTGATGCTTGCCGTCGCGAAAGCTTTGATGCTTGCCGACGCGCAAGCTTTGATGCTTGCGACGACATGCAAGCTTTGATGCTTGCCGACGCGAAAGCTTTGATGCTTGCCGACGCGAAAGCTTTGATGCTTGCGACGACATGCAAGCTTTGATGCTTGCGACGACATGCAAGCTTTGATGCTTGCCGACGCGAAAGCTTTGATGCTTGCCGACGCGCAAGCTTTGATGCTTGCCGACGCGAAAGCTTTGATGCTTGCCGACGCGAAAGCTTTGATGCTTGCCGACGCGAAAGCTTTGATGCTTGCGACGACATGCAAGCTTTGATGCTTGTCGACGCGAAAGCTTTGATGCTTGCGACGACATGCAAGCTTTGATGCTTGCGACGACATGCAAGCTTTGATGCTTGCCGACGCGCAAGCTTTGATGCTTGCGACGACATGCAAGCTTTGATGCTTGCCGACGCGAAAGCTTTGATGCTTGCCGACGCGCAAGCTTTGATGCTTGCGACGACATGCAAGCTTTGATGCTTGCGACGACATGCAAGCTTTGATGCTTGCGACGACATGCAAGCTTTGATGCTTGCGACGACATGCAAGCTTTGATGCTTGCGACGACGCAAGCTTTGATGCTTGCGACGACATGCAAGCTTTGATGCTTGCGACGACATGCAAGCTTTGATGCTTGCCGACGCGAAGCTTTGATGCTTGCCGACGCGCAAGCTTTGATGCTTGTCGACGCGCAAGCTTTGATGCTTGCGACGACATGCAAGCTTTGATGCTTGCCGACGCGAAAGCTTTGATGCTTGCCGACGCGCAAGCTTTGATGCTTGCGACGACATGCAAGCTTTGATGCTTGCGACGACATGCAAGCTTTGATGCTTGCCGACGACATGCAAGCTTTGATGCTTGCGACGACATGCAAGCTTTGATGCTTGCGACGACATGCAAGCTTTGATGCTTGCGACGACATGCAAGCTTTGATGCTTGCGACGACATGCAAGCTTTGATGCTTGCCGACGCGAAAGCTTTGATGCTTGCCGACGCGCAAGCTTTGATGCTTGCGACGACATGCAAGCTTTGATGCTTGCGACGACATGCAAGCTTTGATGCTTGCGACGACATGCAAGCTTTGATGCTTGCCGACGACATGCAAGCTTTGATGCTTGCGACGACATGCAAGCTTTGATGCTTGGCGACGACATGCAAGCTTTGATGCTTGCCGACGCGAAAGCTTTGATGCTTGCGACGACATGCAAGCTTTGATGCTTGCGACGACATGCAAGCTTTGATGCTTGCGACGACATGCAAGCTTTGATGCTTGCCGACGCGAAAGCTTTGATGCTTGCCGACGCGCAAGCTTTGATGCTTGTCGACGCGCAAGCTTTGATGCTTGCGACGACATGCAAGCTTTGATGCTTGCCGACGCGAAAGCTTTGATGCTTGCCGACGCGCAAGCTTTGATGCTTGCGACGACATGCAAGCTTTGATGCTTGCGACGACATGCAAGCTTTGATGCTTGCTGACGCGAAAGCTTTGATGCTTGCCGACGCGCAAGCTTTGATGCTTGTCGACGCGCAAGCTTTGATGCTTGCGACGACATGCAAGCTTTGATGCTTGCCGACGCGCAAGCTTTGATGCTTGCGACGACATGCAAGCTTTGATGATTGCCGACGCGCAAGCTTTGATGCTTGTCGACGCGCAAGCTTTGATGCTTGCGACGACATGCAAGCTTTGATGCTTGCCGACGCGAAAGCTTTGATGCTTGCCGACGCGCAAGCTTTAATGCTTGCGACGACATGCAAGCTTTGATGCTTGCGACGACATGCAAGCTTTGATGCTTGCGACGACATGCAAGCTTTGATGCTTGCGACGACATGCAAGCTTTGATGCTTGCCGACGCGAAAGCTTTGATGCTTGCCGACGCGCAAGCTTTGATGCTTGCGACGACATGCAAGCTTTGATGCTTGCGACGACATGCAAGCTTTGATGCTTGCCGACGCGCAAGCTTTGATGCTTGCCGACGCGCAAGCTTTGATGCTTGCCGACGCGAAAGCTTTGATGCTTGCCGACGCGCAAGCTTTGATGCTTGCGACGACATGCAAGCTTTGATGCTTGTCGACGCGCAAGCTTTGATGCTTGCCGATGCGAAAGCTTTGATGCTTGCCGACGCGCAAGCTTTGATGCTTGTCGACGCGCAAGCTTTGATGCTTGCGACGACATGCAAGCTTTGATGCTTGCGACGACATGCAAGCTTTGATGATTGCCGACGCGCAAGCTTTGATGCTTGTCGACGCGCAAGCTTTGATGCTTGCGACGACATGCAAGCTTTGATGCTTGCCGACGCGAAAGCTTTGATGCTTGCCGACGCGCAAGCTTTGATGCTTGCGACGACATGCAAGCTTTGATGCTTGCGACGACATGCAAGCTTTGATGCTTGCCGACGACATGCAAGCTTTGATGCTTGCGACAACATGCAAGCTTTGATGCTTGCCGACGCGAAAGCTTTGATGCTTGCCGACGCGCAAGCTTTGATGCTTGCGACGACATGCAAGCTTTGATGCTTGCCGACGCGAAAGCTTTGATGCTTGCCGACGCGCAAGCTTTGATGCTTGCCGACGCGAAAGCTTTGATGCTTGCCGACGCGCAAGCTTTGATGCTTGCGACGACATGCAAGCTTTGATGCTTGTCGACGCGCAAGCTTTGATGCTTGCCGACGCAAAAGCTTTGATGCTTGCGACGACATGCAAGCTTTGATGATTGTCGACGCGCAAGCTTTGATGCTTGCCGACGCGAAAGCTTTGATGCTTGTCGACGCGCAAGCTTTGATGCTTGCGACGACATGCAAGCTTTGATGCTTGCCAACGCGAAAGCTTTGATGCTTGTCGACATGCAAGCTTTGATGCTTGTGACGACATGCAAGCTTTGATGCTTGCCGACGCGAAAGCTTTGATGCTTGCGACGACATGCAAGCTTTGATGCTTGCCGACGCGAAAGCTTTGATGCTTGTCGACATGCAAGCTTTGATGCTTGCGACGACATGCAAGCTTTGATGCTTGCCGACGCGAAAGCTTTGATGCTTGCCGACGCGCAAGCTTTGATGCTTGTCGACGCGCAAGCTTTGATGCATGCTGGCACTCAAGCTTTGATGCTTGCCGACGTGCAAGCTTTCATGCTTGCCGACGCGCAAGCTTTGATGCTTGCCGACGTGCAAGCTTTCCAACCAATGTTCTCAAAAGAGATACTTCTCATATATATTGTCATCCCTGTATTCGCCCGTTTTTGTATCCATGTATTTCAAATAGCTATCGAAGTGTAATACTTAGCTTTTCATGCGCCAATATTTTGAGTGCAAATACATGTGACCGTATGCATATAATATTAATTGCCAGTATATAACTGTACAATGTACAATATTGCAATGAAATCACACTGTAAGAGTACTAACGAAATGTTGAATACATGTGTATGCAAATAACAACAGTCACAGGGTCATCTGTTTATTATATATTAATAACACATTCGGGCGATGGTTTGGCCAATCCATAAATAATATTATATCACCCTGAGCTAGGAAAATAGTCAAACGATTATCAATGTATTATACAACAAGTTTGACACAAACGCGTAGCATTAGCAATAATAATCATGTATTGGTTTTAATATGTAGGCTTTCTCGACTCCAGTTGTATTATTCTCATCAGTATTCACTGTAGAATAGCTCAAATCTCAATTAATTTCAAATTTTATCTAAAGCTCCCTTTAGTAATAAGTTATTATGTTTGTCCGTTGAAACCCAATGTGAAATAAACAACTGAAGTAGTATTGCAAATAGTGTATTGTTATTATGAATACTTATATATCAGTATTATACATTGCCACCATATATATAGTATTCTCTACTTCATAAACTGTATTAAATAGTTATAATTTGAATTGAATCAACGGTGAATATTATATATACAGTCGGAATTGGGACATTATTTATAGCATTAAATAAGTGGTTATTTGTAAGTGTTAACTCGGTACATAGGTATTTTCATTTCATAATATGTCGTGTTTAATAATGAAATAATTACATTTTGGCTGGACTATTCTGTATGTGTATATTACGTTTATTTATCATCGCTACCGGTTACCCATATGAGCGACGCCTCCTGAAGAGATTAGTCGTTTTCGATTTTGGAGGATAGTGCATGATACAGACAGAGACCCATTCCAGAGAGTCTCCTCTGGTTCTTTTACTTGAACGGTGTAAAGCACCTACACGAGACCTCGGTTTAACGTCCCATCTGAAAGACTGTTAATTTTATTAGGGTCAGAGGGGTGATCGAACCTGCGATGCTTGGATTACCAGTCCGGCGTGTTACCACTGGACTACAGATCCGTCTGTGGACTATTCTGATTATTGATAAATATATATATATTACCCGTTTGCTCTAAGGTGGAGTTTGCAAACTTTCACAATGACCCTATTTCTCAAAAGTCATGAATGGAATATTTGACAAATCTAATCAAGCCGTTCATGATGATTAATCGTCGATTAGTAGATGTCATTGTTGGCTTAACGACACGTGTTCATTACCCAAATGTCAACTCACGTCATTTGGATAGCTGATTCTCCATGTCAAAAATGGCACCAATGACTTGTGTATGTATTACTCGATGTGTTATAAAACAGGCTACGGACGAAATTGATAATCAAAACTCTCTTGCAATAACAATATTCAAGATGCCTTCTAGAATCAAATCTCTCGACAAACGATTCACATTGGGTGAAGCGGAGCATCGCTTCCGAAAGGCCTGCGATCAGATCGTCCTGCTCAACAAGCGTCTCGGCGATGTGCAGAATCGGTACAAGATGGCGAAAAGAAACAACAATCGTTCGTTCAGCTACAATCTGCGTCTGAAGCTAGCCGTCATCGAAGGTTCGTGTAACATGTTCTACGACTACGCCTATGTCAAAGCAGATCAGGTCGCCGGACTTCGTAGGGAGCTGTTCAATGAGTCGGTCGAAATAGTGTCTGGTTCCGACTTGGATTCCTCAGAATCTGAATGAGACTAACTGGAAGCAAATCGCCTGTCGTTTTCCACAACGGCCCTTCTCAGAGCCAACCAATGTTCTCGAAAGAGATACTTCTCATATATATTGTCATCCCTATATTCGCCCGTTTTTGTATCCATGTATTTCAAATAGCTATCGAAGTGTAATACTTAGCTTTTCATGCGCCAATATTTTGAGTGCAAATACATGTGACCGTATGCATATAATATTAATTGCCAGTATATAACTGTACAATGTACAATATTGCAATGAAATCACATTGTACGAGTACTAACGAAATGTTGAATACATGTGTATGCAAATAACAACAGTCACAGTGTCATCTGTTTATTATATATTAATAGCATATTCGGGCGATGGTTTGGCCAATCAATAAATAATATTATATCACCCGCTGAGCTAGGAAAATAGTCAAACGATTATCAATGTATTATACAACAATTTTGACACAAACGCGTAGCATTAGCAATAATAATCATGTATTGATTTTAATATGTAGGCTTTCTCGACTCCAGTTGTATTATTCTCACCAGTATTCACTGTAGAATAGCTCAAATCTCAATTAATTTCAAATTTTATTTAAAGCTCCCTTTAGTAATAAGTT
>CM026390.1:69169831-69200632 GCA_014843695.1 Archivesica marissinica
AAGTGGTTATTTGTAAGTGTTAACTCGGTACATAGGTATTTTCATTTCATAATATGTCGTGTTTAATAATGAAATAATTACATTTTGGCTGGACTATTCTGTATGTGTATTTTACGTCTATTTATCGTCGCTAACGGTTACCCATATGAGCGACGCCTCCTGAAGAGATTAGTCGTTTTCGATTTTGTAGGATAGTGCATGATACAGACAGAGACCCATTCCAGAGTCTCCTCTGTTTCTTTTACGTGCACGGTGTAAAGCACCTACACGAGACCTCGGTTTAACGTCCCATCTGAAAGACTGTTAATTTTATTAGGGTCAGACGGGGGATCGAACCTGCGATCCCTGGATTACCAGTCCGGCGTGTTACCACTGGACTACAGATCCGTCTGTGGACTATTCTGATTATTGATAAATATATATGTATTACCCGTTTGCTCTAAGGTGGAGTTTGCAAACTTTCACAATGACTCTATTACTCAAAAGTCATGCATGGAATATTTGACAAATCTAATCAAGCCGTTCACGATGATTAATCGTCGATTAGTAGATGTCATTGTTGGCTTAACGACACGTGTTAATTACCCAAATGTCAACTCACATCATTTGGATAGCTGATTCTCCATGTCAAAAATGGCACCAATGACTTGTGTATTTACTGCTCGATGTGTTATAAAACAGGCTACGGACGAAATTGATAATCAAAACTCTCTTGCAATAACAATATTCAAGATGCCTTCTAGAATCAAATCTCTCGACAAACGATTTACATTGGGTGAAGCGGAGCATCGCTTCCGAAAGGCCTGCGATCAGATCGTCCTGCTAAACAAGCGTCTCGGCGATGTGAAGAAACGGTACAAGATGGCGAAAAGAAGCAACAATCGTTCGTTCCGCTACAATCTGCGTCTGAAGCTAGCTGTCATCGAAGGTTCGCGTAACATGTTCTACGACTACGCCTATGCCAAAGCAGATCAGGTCGCCGGACTTCGTAGGGAGCTGTTCAATGAGTCGGTCGAAATAGTGTCATGTTCCGACTCGGATTCCTCAGAATCTGAATGAGACTAACTGGAAGCAAATCGCCTGTCGTTTTCCACAACGGCCCTTCTCAGAGCCAACCAATGTTCTCGAAAGAGATACTTCTCATATATATTGTCATCCCTATATTCGCCCGTTTTTGTATCCATGTATTTCAAATAGCTATCGAAGGTGTAATACTTAGCTTTTCATGCGCCAATATTTTGAGTGCAAATACATGTGACCGTATGCATATAATATTAATTGCCAGTATATAACTGTACAATGTACAATATTGCCAGTGCATAGTTTTACAATGTATTGCCTTACATCGTATTCAACATTCACATTTTTAGCATGGAATGAAATCACACTGTACGAGTACTAACGAAATGTTGAATACATGTGTATGCAAATAACAACAGTCACAGGGTCATCTGTTTATTATATATTAATAGCACATTCGGGCGATGGTTTGGCCAATCAATAAATAATATTATATCACCCGCTGAGCTAGGAAAATAGTCAAACGATTATCAATGTATTATACAACAAGTTTGACTCAAACGCCTAGCATTAGCAATAATAATCATGTATTGATTAAATATGTAGGCTTTCTCGACTCCAGTTGTATTATTCTCATCAGCATTCACTGTAGAATAGCTCAAATCTCAATTAATTTCAAATTTTATTTAAACCTCCCTTTAGTAATACGTTATTATGTTTGTCCGTTGAAACCCAATGTGAAATAAACAACTGAAGTAGTATTGCAAATAGTGTATTGTTATTATGAATACTTATATATCAGTATTATACATTGTCACCATATATATAGTATTCTCTACTTCATAAACTGTATTAAATAGTTATAATTTGAATTGAATGGAATCAACGGTGAATTTTATATTATCCATACAGTCGTCATTGGGACATTATTTATAGCATTAAATAAGTGGTTATTTGTAAGTGTTAACTCGGTACATAGGTATTTTCATTTCATAATATGTCGTGTTTAATAATGAAATAATTACATTTTGGCTGGACTATTCTGTATGTGTATTTTACGTTTATTTATCGTCGCTATCGGTTACCCATATGAGCGACGCCTCCTGAAGAGATTAGTCGTTTTCGATTTTGTAGGATAGTGCATGTGCATGACCCATACCAGAGTCTCCTCTGGTTCTTTTACGTGCACGGTGTAAAGCACCTACACGAGACCTCGGTTTAACGTCCCATCTGAAAGACTGTTAATTTTATTATGGTCAGACGGGGGATCGAACCTGCGATCCCTGGATTACCAGTCCGGCGTGTTACCACTGGACTACAGATCCGTCTGTGGACTATTCTGATTATTGATAAATATATATATATTACCCGTTTGCTCTAAGGTGGAGTTTGCAAACTTTCACAATAACTCTATAACTCAAAAGTCATGCATGGAATATTTGACAAATCTAATCAAGCCGTTCACGATGATTAATCGTCGATTAGTAGATGTCATTGTTGGCTTAACGACACGTGTTAATTACCAAATGTCAAATCACGTCATTTGGATAGCTGATTCTCCATGTCAAAAATGGCACCAATGACTTGTGTATTTACTGCTCGATGCGTTATAAAACAGGCTAAGGACGAAATTGATAATCAAAACTCTCTTGCAATAACAATATTCAAGATGCCTTCTAGAATCAAATCTCTCGACAAACGATTCACATTGGGTGAAGCGGAGCATCGCTTCCGAAAGGCCTGCGATCAGATCGTCATGCTCAACAAGCGTCTCGGCGATGTGCAGAAACGGTACAAGATGGCGAAAAGAAACAACAATCGTTCGTTCCGCTACAATCTGCGTCTGAAGCTAGCTGTCATCGAAGGTTCGTGTAACATGTTCTACGACTACGCCTATGTCAAAGCAGATCAGGTCGCCGGACTTCGTAGGGAGCTGTTCAATGAGTCGGTCGAAATAGTGTCAGGTTCCGACTCGGATTCCTCAGAATCTGAATGAGACTAACTGGAAGCAAATCGCCTGTCGTTTTCCACAACGGCCCTTCTCAGAGCCAACCAATGTTCTCGAAAGAGATACTTCTCATATATATTGTCATCCCTATATTCGCCCGTTTTTGTATCCATGTATTTCAAATAGCTATCGAAGGTGTAATACTTAGCTTTTCATGTGCCAATATTTTGAGTGCAAATACATGTGACCGTATGCATATAATATTAATTGCCAGTATATAACTGTACAATGTACAATATTGCCAGTGCATAGTTGTACAATATATTGCCTTACATCGTATTCAACATTCACATTTTTAGCATGGAATGAAATCACACTGTACGAGTACTAACGAAATGTTGAATACATGTGTATGCAAATAACAACAGTCACAGGGTCATCTGTTTATTATATATTAATAGCACATTCGGGCGATGGTTTGGCCAATTAATAAATAATATTATATCACCCGCTGAGCTAGGAAAATAGTCAAACGATTATCAATGTATTATACAACAAGTTTGACTCAAACGCCTAGCATTAGCAATAATAATCATGTATTGATTTTAATATGTAGGCTTTCTCGACTCCAGTTGTATTATTCTCATCAGTATTCACTGTAGAATAGCTCAAATCTCGTGTATCGTGATAGTGAAATATCAATCGAACGCAAACACTAGTGCATATACTAATAAAGACCAACTGACATTCAAACGAAGCGGACACAGTGTCGATACTGACAAATATATACGTACATAAAAGATGCAGTCGAAAATCATGTTACAAATATATTTACTTGTGTATTCCTTCTCCGGGTAAAGAAATCTGGTTGTGAAAAAAAAAATTACGCATCGTCCAGGATTCGATCCGGGAGAGCAATATTACAAATCACACGTTTTATCCACTAGACTACGTAGATAGTTGATTCAAATTTGCGATATTAGATATAAATCGTATACCATGTCCATCCCAATTCCCTATTTCATTGTTATGGGTTAATCCAGTATTGGTAAATAAAGGCCACTGTTATCGCGTTTTACTAATAAGTCATGTTCAAGGCTCGTAATTCAGCAAATAATAGACAGTCTGTTCCTATATGATATTTCAAATAATACGGTATTCTTCTTTCGAAAACAGCTAAGCAGCATGGTAGCTTATATCAGTAATGCTGTAACATGTGCAGGAATATAAATAGAGTTCAACGAACGACAACACCGTCACCCGCCAGCGTGACAATACGCTACAATGCAAATTTATTTTATTTAATCGGACATTACAACGCAAAAAAGCAAAGACATGCAAGCTCTCGCATATAAATAACACTGCAAGACAAAACGTGCTACGCTACACATTATTTGGATATTATTGGAATAATTCATTTTCATCACTAAACGAGGTTTATACGATCTACAAACTCGCAACACTGAGTGAAAGCACCGAATTTCTGACACTTCCGGTAAAAGGTCACTTCCGGTAAAAAAACAATGTCAATCTTTCCGAGTTTACAACAGCAAATAGTGAACTATTTTTCACTGAGAGATGATATAACGAGTCAACAAACATTGGTAACTGATAAATATGACATTATTTTGAATTAGTAAGCTGAATTAGTAAGTTGATTGAAAACGATAAATCTGATGATGTGTCATGTTTCACAACACATAGATGCCGCCCAAATTCAATCGTCGTAAACGGAACAAATCTTCGCCTGGTCAAAAACAGTATGTAAAAAAAATACAGATTTGATTTATCTAACATAAACGCCAGTGATAGTGAAGATACCGATTATTTTGAAGCCTTAGAAGATTCGTCATTTTTGGACAATCTGATAGAAACAAATACCCCACCCACACTGTCAAAGTCAACAAATATTTCAACCGTGAACCTCTCCAATGAATATCTGAGTAGCCTGGCGTCAAAGCTAGCCCATATGATAGTCAGCCTTATGAAAGAATCGCTCATTAACGAATTAAAAACGGAACTAGGGGTTGAACTGAAGGGTATGATTGCTGCTGAAACAAAAACCCTTTCAGGAAAACTGAGTGATCTTGAAAATGAGCTCAATAGGACCAAGCGTGAACTAGACGAACTGGCACAATATGGCCGAAGAATGTGTCTAGATAGAGAAGAAAGTCATAGATCACTGTATGTCTAAGGGTATTCATTTGACAAATTCTGATATCGACAAGATTCATAGAAAGGGAATAGTGAAAGATGGGTACAATAGAAGAACCATCATTAAATTTACAAACTCAAATGCCAGACAGTTGTTGTATACGAGGAGGAAGGAACTGGGTGGTGGCATTTTTGTCTCGGATAACCTCACCCCTCTCAGAGAGAAGTTGGCGTATGAAGCACGCCAGCTAGTGCGCCAAAGGAAACTGTCAAAAACATGGGTTGCTGGGTGCAAAGTGAAGTGTGAGATGCCAAACAACAAGAAGCCCCAAGTGATCAGAGACATGATTGACATTCAATGTATCAAAGAGGGGAAGCCACTCACAGTATACACCATCGAATGAATGAACAGTCCTCCTGTACACAGTTACATTAACAGATGTGATAAACTTATGCTCTTGTATTTATAATATATACATATATACTGTTATGAAACAAAACCACAAATAAGTAATGATCTTATATATACATGTATGCAATTCCAATAGCTAAATGCTTGTTTAATATAATTGTTCTGAAACAAAACTTCAAATAGCTAAATGATTGTTTAAAATAATTGTTTTAAAACACAACTTCAAATAGCTAAATGCTTGATTAATATAATTGTATTGAAAAACAACTTCAAATAGCTAAATGATTATTTAATACATATGTTTTGAAACAAAACTTCCAATAGCTAAATGCATATTTAATATAATAGTTTTGAAACAAAAACTTCAAATAGCTGAATACATATTTAATATAATTGTTTTGAAACAAAAACTTCAAATAGCTAAATGCTTATGTAATATAATTGTTTTGAAACAAAAACTTCAAATAGCTAAATGCATATTAAATTTAATATAATTGTTATGATACACAACTTCAAATAGCTAATTGATTATTTTATATAATAGTCTTGAAACAAAACTACAAATAGCTAAATGCTTAGTTATTATAATGGTTTTTTTAAACAAAACTTCAAATAGCTAAATGCTTATTTAATATAATAGTCTTGAAACAAAACTATAAATAGCTAAATGCTGAATTATTATAATTGTTTTTGAAACATAATTTCAAATAGCTAAATGCTTATTAAATATAATTGTTTTGAAACAAAACTTCAAATAGCTAAACGCTATCAATCTTGAAACAAAACTACAAATAGCTACAAAACTAACAATTATTTATTATATTTGTCTTGAAACAAAACTTCAAATAGCTAAATGAATAACATGTACAAAGATATTGTTTTGAAACAATTTTCCAATAGCTAATGCTCTTGTATATACATGTACAAAGATATTGTTTTGAAACAATTTTCCAATAGCTAATGCTCTTGGTTATACATGTACATAAGATATTGTTTTGTAACAATTGTCCAATAGCTAATGCTCTTGGTTATACATGTACAAAGATATTGTTTTGTAACAATTTTCCAATAGCTAATGCTCTTGTATATACATGTACAAAGATATTGTTTTAAAACAATTTTCCAATAGCTAATGCTCTTGGTTATACATGTACACATATATTGTTTTGTAACAATTGTCCAATAGCTAATGCTCTTGGTTATACATGTACAAAGATATTGTTTTGTAACAATTTTCCAATAGCTAATGCTCTTGGTTATACATGTACAAATATATTGTTTTGTACAATTGTCCAATACTAATGCTCTTGGTTATACATGTACAAAGATATTGTTTTGTAACAATTTTCCAATAGCTAATGGTCTTGGTTATACATGTACAAATATATTGTTTGTAACAATTTTCCAATAGCTAATGCTCTTGGTTATACATGTACAAAGATATTGTTTTGAAACAATTTTCCAATAGCTAATGCTCTTGGTTATACATGTACATAGGATATTGTTTTGTAACAATTTTCCAATAGCTAATGCTCTTGGTTATACATGTACAAAGATATTGTTTTGTAACAATTTTCCAATAGCTAATGCTCTTGGTTATACATGTACATAAGATATTGTTTTGTAACAATTTTCCAATAGCTAATGCTCTTGGTTATACATTTACAAAGATATTGTTTTGTAACAATTTTCCAATAGCTAATGCTCTTGGTTATACATGTACATAAGATATTGTTTTGTAACAATTTTCCAATAGCTAATGCTCTTGTTTATACATGTACAAAGATATTGTTTTGTAACAATTTTCCAATAGCTAATGCTCTTGGTTATACATGTACATAAGATATTGTTTTGTAACAATTGTCCAATAGCTAATGCTCTTGGTTATACATGTACATAAGATATTGTTTTGTAACAATTTTCCAATAGCTAATGCTCTTGGTTATACATGTACAAAGATATTGTTTTGTAACAATTGTCCAATAGCTAATGCTCTTGGTTATACATGTACATAAGATATTGTTTTGTAACAATTTTCCAATAGCTAATGTCTTGGTTATACATGTACAAATATATTGTTTTGTAACAATTTTCCAATAGCTAATGCTCTTGGTTATACATGTACAAAGATATTGTTTTGAAACAATTTTCCAATAGCTAATGCTCTTGGTTATACATGTACATAGGATATTGTTTTGTAACAATTTTCCAATAGCTAATGCTCTTGGTTATACATGTACAAGATATTGTTTTGAAACAATTTTCCAATAGCTAATGCTCTTGTTATACATGTACATAAGATATTGTTTTGTAACAATTTTCCAATAGCTAATGCTCTTGGTTATACATTTACATAAGATATTGTTTTGTAACAATTTCCCAATAGCTAATGCTCTTGGTTATACATGTACATAAGATATTATTTTGAAACAATTTTCAAATAGCTAATGCTCTTGTATATACATGTACATAAGATATTGTTTTGTAACAATTTTCCAATAGCTAATGCTCTTGGTTATACATTTACATAAGATATTGTTTTGTAACAATTTCCCAATAGCTAATGCTCTTGGTTATACATGTACATAAGATATTGTTTTGTAACAATTTTCCAATAGCTAATGCTCTTGGTTATACATGTACATACGATATTGTTTTGTAACAATTGTCCAATAGCTAATGCTCTTGGTTATACATGTACATAAGATATTGTTTTGAAACAATTTTCAAATAGCCAATGCTCTTATATATACATGTACATACGATATTGTTTTGTAACAATTTTCCAATAGCTAATTGCTCTTGGTTATACATGTACATAAGATATTGTTTTGAAACAAATTTTTCCAATAGACAATGCTCTTGTATATATATATGTGTACTTAATATAATGTTTTCCGTACCCTTCCATATACACAGAGGCACTAACCTGCTGTATTAGCTGTAGCTCCTGTATACTTCAATGTCATTGTGTGTAAACAGCTACAGGACTTTCGCCTGATTATATATACACGTGTTCTACAGCACAGCACCGGTAAGCTGCCACAGTCAGGTTTATGACAATTATATTTTTACTATGTCGCCATCGTATTTCCATGATCAAGTACATAATTCTATAACACCTGCATTACCATGATCATGTAAACCGTTCCATAACACCTTTATTTCCAACATCATGAATATCGTTCCATAACACCATTACTGCCATGATCATGTAAACCGTTCCATAACACCTTTATTTCCAACATCATGCATATCGTTCCATAACACCTTTATTTCCACGACAAAGTATATCCTTCCATAACACCTTTATTTCAATTGTTGACCTCAATATTCAAAATACGATTTTTTAGCGTTTAAATCTTCCTATGGAATTATCCATTTATTTCGCTAACCAATAAGCATACATGTGATCATGTGGTTTACTGTGTACCCATAAGGTAAATTCATCATTAGTCATTTAAGACCAGCGAACTGATACGATATTTATATACTTGGCAAAACTTCGGTTGTCCGAGCTAAATAATTGTTGGCAATAGTTGACTGGGGGTAAATCTCGATGTTGCCTGTATATGTGTATGGTTTATTAACTTATACAAATACAACATAATATCATGAATGACATGTAACATTTAATTTGCATGGTGATAATTTACTGTGAAAATAAGTCAGAAATTTCGTACCGTACATATTACACTAAATGTGTTGTCTCCAAATATCATGAACATACATTTAAGGAGTGAATTTGGTGCAAATCATGCACCGATTTGGCAAATGTAAACGTAATGTGACTATAGCAGTCATTTAGACGTATGTGTACAATTCTATTATTGATGAAACCAAACCATACCATAACCAATTGCTGGTCACGAGCATGATTACACGAACTACACTCCTCAGTTTGTTAGATTGTCAGCGGCTGCAAAACCTGTTTTTGTATTATAATTTTACACATAAACCAATAACTGCTTTACGGATGTTTGCCGTTATTTTATCTGTGATTAATAAGTACTATGTAACAATACGCTTATTTTTGACCTAATAAAAACGAGTAGGCATGGTATAGGCAACTAAATACACTCTCTATATAATAAAATATAATATTTAGATAAGGTGTACGGAGTGTGCAATCTAGTTATACCAACTTAGTGAAATACAGGCCGCTTCTCCATTTTTCACCAAAATATCCGTAGTATACGGAATCAATTAGACTTTATTCGAGACAACCTTTCCGATTTCGACATGTTATGTTTCACCGAAACACATTTATCTGGAACTGTAGTAGATAGCTGGCTTCAAATTGAAGCGTATGATGACCTTTTTCGCAAAGATGTGTCGGCACATTCTGGTGGAATTCTCGTGTATGCTTCAATGCATTTATGCCGAAAAGAATTAATGATTTTGAGGTATTATTGCCTGAAGCCTTATGTGTCTCCATTCGAGATAAGAATGACACTTTTCTAGTTTGTACTATCTATAGACCACCCCATATTTCAGTTGATTTTTGGATGAGATTAAGCATAGCCATCGACAGAATGAGCGAAACTTTTTCCGGAATAATTATTCTAGGAGACATTAATGAGGATCAATTGAATGATTCCTGTCACAAGTTTCGAGATATTTTAGCAATTACAAACATGAATAACGTAATAACAACACCAACACGTATCACAACACAGTCTAGTACTTTACTCGATCCTATTGCAATCTCGAACAATATAATGTATCTGGATGCCGGAACATTTAATACGCCAAGTCATATAAGTGATCATTATGGGACATATGTTTACATAAAATCAAATAAACAAGCAACACCGTCATATAAAAGACGAGTATGGAATTATAAAAATGCTGATTTCCAACTATTCAATCACCTCGTAGCTACTACAAACTGGCTTTTCTTACAAACAAATACAATTGATAACGCGGCCAAGATCTTCTCAGAAAAATTCTTAGAAATTGCAAACGTATGTATTCCCTCACATCTTAGTACTATTCGTCCAAAGGATAAGCCATGGTTTAATAATGACATACGAAGACTCCTAAGGAAACGCGACAGATTGAAGCGCACAACTGTATTATCAGGCAAGTTATCTGATTGGTGTTCATATAGATATCTATAACCAAATCTGCAAGGCCTTCGACGAGCGTAAGAACTCGTGTAGGTTTTTCTGCGATATATAAAAAGCTTTTGATAGAGTCTGGCATCGAGATTTAACTTTTAAAATTCAGCAATATGTAATAAATGACAACCTGTTAAAATGGATATCAAATTATCTGTCTAACAGATCACAAAGGGTCTTTGTAGGTCCTTCTTTTTCAGATACCAAAACCGTTAAAGCTGGAGTTCCCCAGGGATCAGTTTTAGGACCTCTATTGTTTTTGATTTATGTTAATGATATCGCTGATTCATTACTTAGTACAACAAGGCTTTTTGCAGATGACAGTTCCCTTGCAGTTTCTTCTTCCGATACACGCCATATTGAAACAACACTCAATCATGATTTGAAAATAATCTCAGACTGGTCCAAACGCTGGCTAGTAAATTTTAACTCGTCCAAAACCGATGTCATATTCTTTTCTCTTGGTCATAATAATGATCGACCAAATCTTATTTTTGAAAATACTGAGCTGGGATTTGTTGACAATCACAAGCATCTTGGGTTAACTTTAAGTAATGATGGGTCTTGGCACAAACATATAAACAACATAATGAAATATGCTTCCAAAGTACTCGGATCAATGAGAATGCTAACATTTAAGCTAAATCGCTCTTCACTAAATCAAATATACATTTCATATTTACGACCTTTATTAGAATATTCATCGGTGGTTTGGGACAATTGCACACAATACGAAAAGGAAACACTTGAACAATTGCAGTACGAAGCAGCCAGAATTGTAACAGGCCTAACGAGATCAGTCTCAATTAACAGGCTACTAACAGAAATAGGGTGGGTGTCTTTAGCGGATAGGCGCAGTATGCAAAAACTAATATTAATATATCGTAATAAACACAGTATACTGCCTTCTTATCTAAACGATATAATCCCGACAACTGTTGATGAAACTAATCCATATCCTTTACATAATATAAATAATTATATAACTCTGCCAAGGCGTCTTCAAATATATGCACATTCAACTATTCCCTCCTCTCTAGACATATGGAATAAGCTAGATAATTATATCCGTGACACTAACACTCTAAGTGAGTTTAAAAGCAAGCTGAAACAAATCTACAAAGGTGCTATCGTACCCGAATTCTACACCACCGGGGAAAGATCTTCATCTGTCCAACAAGCGCGAATACGTAACGCATGCAGTAACTTGAATGCTCATCTACATGTCAATTTCCTTCGTGATAATCCTAACTGCGAATGTGGCCATGGTATCGAAGACCCCGAGCACTACTTGTTTAGATGCAACAAATACAGATTAGAGCATATACATCTTTTCAGAAATACTCGTAGATTTCATCCAATAAGTACAAAAAAGCTTTTAGTTGGAACTGAACAATTGTCTATCTCAGAAAATAATAAATTGTTTATAGAGGTTCAAAGATTTATTAAAGCGACTCGACGATTCGCATAATATCAATTATTTGTCCTTCTTTTTGACTGGTAAGCATGGAGTGGGGAGAGCTAATCTTTGGGGTTGGGGTGGGGTGTATGCACTATCTCTTAGTATTAATTCTTAAGCTCATATTCAAGTCATAAACTAACTGTACGTTTTTCTATTTCTTTGTGTCATTTTTTTCCTTTCGCATATGATATAATAATTAACAAATATTAACCACGAAACTAATTTTATGTGTTCCTTTTCTGCATCAGATCATACAATACAGAAATTGTTCATCCAACATTGTTTATTTAGTTCGAAGTGATGGGGAGGGCTGTAAATAATGTTGTTATAACTTGTAGCCCAACCCATTTGCTTTTTCCCCCTTGACAAAACAAATGCAACGTATACTGCAATCATATAATTACATATTAATCTCTGATTTGTTCTTAGAATTGTATGTATATATGTAATGTATTGTATGGAAAAAAATGCAATAAAATATTATTAACATAATTTCTGACACGACTTGGAAGGGACATTTACTTTTGCAGTTCGTGTAATTATGTGTTTGGACTGGTGTATTTGGGGCGGCGGCAGTGAATACTTGCGGCGGGCAACGTGTTCTCTAATTTGGCCCCGGTCGAATTCGTAAGATATCTTCATAATAGATAGTTGAATACTTGACTGTGTTATGTCCATAATAGCGAATTGTCATACTTCTCGATGTTGAAAACGGATGCTTAGAACTTATTATTGTTGATATATATATATTTCATTGGAAAGCAAAATCGAAATCAATAACATTTCTAGTTGCACCATTTCTAACTTATTATTTCTAGTATGCAAAGCAAGCAGAACCCAGTATTTTCTGAATGCCTTGTATCGTGATAGTGAAATATCAATCGAACGCAAACACTAGTGCATATACTAATAAAGACCAACTGACATTCAAACGAAGCGGACACATTGTCGATACTGACAAATATATACGTACATAAAAGATGCAGTCGAAAATCATGTTACAAATATATTTACTTGTGTATTCCTTCTCCAGGTAAAGAAATCTGGTTGTGAAAAATAAAAATGACGCATCGTCCAGGATTCGATCCGGGACAGCAATATTACAAATCACACGTTTTTATCCACTAGACTACGTAGTTAGTTGATTCAAACTTGCGATATTAGATATAAATCGTATACCATGTCCATCCCAATTCCCTATTTCATTGTTATGGGTTAATCCAGTATTGGTAAATAAAGGCCACAGTTGTGGAAGTCGTGATAGCGCAGTGGATGCGCGTTAGCTTCACGTGCGAAAGGTCCGGAGTTCGAGCCCCACTGGAGCCGTTACGATTATGCGCTTAGGCAAGGCATTTAAATTCCACGTTGCCTCTTCTCTCTGCCTCGTGACGATGGATTCCATCAGGAATGAGGTCTCGAGAGTTATTTATATAAGTTGAAATAACTTGTTTCGCAATCGAGCTAAAATAAATTTGTATAAACTAAAGGCCACAGTTATCGCGTTTTACTAATAAGTCATGTTCATGGCTGGTAATTCAGCAAATAATAGACAGTCTGTTCTGTTCCTATATGATATTTCAAATAATACGGTATTCTTCTTTCGAAAACAGCTAAGTATAGTATCTTATATCACTAATGCTGTAACATGTGCAGGAATATAAATATAGTTCAACGAACGATAACACCGTCACCAGCCAGCTACAATGCAAATTTATTTTATTTAATCGGACATTACAACGCAAAAAAGCAAAGACATGCAAGCTCTCACATATAAATAACACTGCAAGACAAAACGTGCTACGCTACACATTATTTGGATATTATTGGAATAATTCATTTTCATCACTAAGCGAGGTTTATACGATCTACAAACTCACAACGCTGAGTGAAAGTACCGAATTTCTGATACGACTTGGAAGGGACATTTACTTTTGCAGTTCGTGTAATTATGTGTTTGGACTGGTGTATTTGGGGCGGCGGCAGTGAATACTTGCGGCGGGCAACGTGTTCTACATAATTATCTCTAAAGGTTGTATTACATTTATAACACTCTATTTTATTATTGCTATGTTGTTTGTTTAATTGGGGGTAGAATTTATTGTGGGCATCACAACGCTTTGTACATAACATGTATTTCGAGATCAAATGTGTGTTTATTTTTCTTAGCTTAGATCTGAGAGTTGCATTTTGCTGTTATGTGCATCTAAATGCTGGAGCTTTTTGTGTATAGACACGGTTCTGTCTCACAATCCCCACTTCACTATATATCGAGGTATCATGTCGGTGCACGTAAAAGAACCAGAGGAGACTCTGCAATGGGTATATGTCTGTATCATTGCACTATGGGCAACCGGTAGCGACGATAAATAAACGTAAAACACACACACATTGGAATGGATCTCTATCTGTATCATTGCACTATCCTCCAAAATCTAAAATGACTAATCTCTTCCGGAGGCGTCGCTCATGTGGGCAACCGGTAGCGACGATAAATAATGTAAAACACACAGTAGGAATCTCCTTATCTCTCTTTATTATGTATCTTTCTTATATGGGACACATGCTTTTGTAGACTGGCCATACAGTCTGCTGTCAGCAGTGTGTCCATCATACTCCATGCCTTATCTTAAGTTTTCGCTGTATCTTGACACCTTAATCCTTTTAATGACACAGTCATAATGAATATTGGTGTTATTTTATTGATTATAAGATCTCTGTCTATTACTTAAAAAAACTATTTATTTATTGTATGTGAATAGACTAGACTGCACTTTAATAGGCCCTACCGGTATGTGACCATCCTAGGAACTATGTGTGTTCCGTTTTGATAGATTTTCTTGCTACATTTCTTCCATGAACCTAGATCAAATATATCCTACAGTTTATTTTTAATTGAATAGAGATATTTGAAAACAAGCAGTACATAAATGGTAATTGGTTGCGTTTTGTGCGTTCGGGGGGTTTCTCCCGATTTGGGTTACCCACGTACTGGTAATGTGCAATTGCCATTTTCACTACTTTGATACTCTCCTTTTAAAATTACCTCCCTTGCACAAATACCCACAATACGACGCGCGCCACGTCTGCATTCGCCATTCTTGGACGTGGAAGTTTGACAGATCTTTCAACATGAATGTTTTTCGACTTTGTGGTGATATGAGCCATTTATTGGCCATATTGCTATTGCTTTTAAAAATGTGGAAATCGCGATCAGTTGCAGGTAAGTTTTAAAGAGCAGACAGTGTTGAATAACGTCGTATTTCAACTTGTAAACAAACATTTCTTTACCGGTTTTCACACTCCCCACCCACTTCCAAGTTACAATATTTGAGATATTTAATAAATATCTCATACATTGTTACGCATATTACCAAGATTGAAACACCTGTACTGTCGAAATAATGCGAATATTCACTAAGTCATATCAGTTCGTACCCTTGGAATATGGGATAATGGGTTTTGTAAGTTTAACAAGAACATGGTCCTATAAATAAGACGTAGAGTTGTGGAACCTATGCTCGGTGTATTCCTATGCTCTGCGTATTTTTTCCATTTACATCCGTATTGAAATAGTTATAACCTATTTTCGCTGACAGAGGTGAAGATTGATTCAATAACATTCCGTTATGCGGTAGCCTAATACAACTGTCACCTGACTGAGTCAGTAGCCGAATATAAACACACTTGTTGGGGACATTTTTTTCCACTGAAATGTGCGGTTATGAGCATTTCAGGTAGCTATCCGAATTGGAAAAAAATGTACAAATAACCAGAAAAAAGTTTATGAGTTGTAATATTGTTAGTTATTGATGTTACTATTACTAATATATTCAACATTTACCCATGCATAAATAAAAAAATTCATGTACGCCGTGCATAGGTACCCTAAAGTATCTAGTTCTCCATGGAAACAAGTGCCGTTGCGATAGCTGTATTTAGGCGCATGGTTACTTAAAGCAGCATTACATCGTAATAAAGGATGTTTTGGGTAAAATATAAATACTGATATGTGTGTGTTTACAAAAATCGAAATAGTCTCCCAGAAACGATAAAATCCAATAAATTTAAACCGTCGTATACGCGAATTTGTTTATCAACACACGAAATGTAAAAACACACACAGCGCGCATGCGTGAAACAACAGAGGATGTAGAAAAGAAATACTATCTATCTATCTTCCTCTAATGTCGAACCCCTTGTGGGGATGTAGAAATTCCCCTAAAAGACTTGGCTAACAGAGGTATGGATCAACATATCAAGTAATTTAATTAAAAAGGACAACGTGGGACAAATGGGGACGATGCATTCCGAATGTAAACAAGTGCGGACGATGCATTCCGGTTGTAAACAAGTGCGTGACCGATCGACTCGGAAAGTCCTACTTTCGGTTTCGAGTTTGTTTTATCGCCAAAAAACACTGTTTACCAAATGAACATATGCATACAAAGTATAATGTTAGAATGTGTAGCAGCATTGCTACCCATATGCAAAAATTGAATTTTTCAAATATCTTTTATTTCATACGATGTAATGCTGCTTTAATGAAGATAAAAATGTTTATGAAAGTTGTGTTCACGACTTAAACATTAAACTTTTTTTATAGGCCAGGGATCAGTTTAGAGGGCAATGTGGGCGAAATTGTCGCCCTAGGGACCCTGACTGCCCTCTGGGGGCCCCACTTCCCCCTAAAAAAAAAAATTCATACAAAACTTTGTCTAGTAAGATACACTGGCCCATTATAAAGCACTCCTTCTATTCAAATGTTGTATTTAATGGTTGTACTGTGCATTTTAACCCTATTTTGCAGAAGTATATCAACCCTTTCAACACCACAGACCTCTAAATAGGCTTACAAAAAGTGTAGATCCAGATGAGCCGGCTCGTGACGAGCCGTCGGTGATCTGCACTTTTTGCCAGTGATGTGACTATGTTTAGACATAATTACCCATTTTGATAAATGAACTTGTCCAAATATGATTTTCTGATTCATTTATTGGTTTATGAATATCATGGACCAGTCCATGTGAGTTACTTGGTGTTGAATGGGTTAAAGAACACCATTTAAGGAAGCGATCACACGCTTTCTCACTTCTCCCAAAAATTCTGACTTAGAATGAACCCTGTAGGCCATGATATGTAGGATTTACGCCGTTCCACCACTATACATAAAAAAATTCTGTTATTTCGAGGTCTTATCATTAAAGCTCATTTTCGCATAGCACTTTCCACCCTGATCCGATGGCGGGATTTCTGACCACTATTTTTGAAGCTTTTCGGACATGAACGGTTATAAATGTGTGCATTGGTGTTAAGAATAATCATAAATAAAGCTGTTCAGAATGTAGATCTGAAAGTTATACATACTACAAGCACAAGACACAGATATTTTTGTGTGCCCTATGGCCTTACTAGTAGTAATTTTGTAATATGTATTCAATATTATTATTGTGTCTTGTGCCTGTGGATCATACAGACATACAAGTCAGCTTGAAAAAGATTTGTCCTGGATATAATGGACCTGATTAATCATCAAAGATGATTGAGCTTATTTACCATTGCCAATTCTGGGCTGTATGATGGGTACTGTAGCAGTTCTATTTCCAGTTCCTTGATTGTGTCCGACACAACGTGGCTGCTATGGCTTGGCACGTTATCGTGGTGCAGCAGAATCCCATATCTCTCGTCTCTCAAGCTGTGGGCGCTTTCTTTTACTCGCCGGCAACAGTTCATATTTAAGTACTGTTGCATACTAGTTTCCAGTAACTAGTTTTCGGAGGAACAAAGTGATTTAAAATTATACAGTGGAACCTCTCTTAAGCAGCCACTCTTGGGAAGGGCACAAATTGGCTGCTTAAGGGAGGTGGTTGCTTAACGGAGGGAGACTGCTGGACAACTAGAAATTATTTTCAAAGCAAGCATGCCTGGAAAAGCTGTGATAACAATAATCTGTCAATGGGATTGCAGGTGTATCCTAATTATGCTTACCTTAGGAGATTAATCCCAGTAATCCGATCAAAACAATGGTTTTCAGCGCCTTGTGTGATCACTCCAAGTTTGTTTATGATTTAATAACCTATTGTGTGGTGCCCGACTTTGTATTTTACACTCTTCAAAAATAGAATGGAAAACCAGGATGACTCATCAATTTCCCGCATAATGGCCGATAATCACGTATGATTGGAGACTTCTGTAAAAACGTGTGAAAAACTAATCAATATTGTTTTTAAGGCCAAAATATCATTTGATAGCTGTAATATAACTGTTAAAAAATGATAATTATTAATAAAATATTTCTTTTTTTCCACTCCGTAAATTCAATCTTTCAATGTCTACATCTGATTTGAATGTTACATATTTTCGCGACCGCATCTCTGTAAATATTTTGCCGATTTTTGGATGATTTTGACCGTTTAAGGTAGGAAATTTTGTCCCAAAACGGTCACTTTGGTGGCCGCTGGCCGGAGATGAGAGGTGACCGCTCAACAGAGGTGTAATATATAGGAAAATCGCTCGGGGGGAATAAAAGTGACCGTTTACCGGAGGTGACCGTTAGTGGAGGTTCCACTGTACTTTGTATATCGCAAAATATAATGACTTGGCAGACTTGGAAATCAACGCTTATGTCGGTGAAGGCCAAGAAGGATGCTTCCAAATTGAGTTCTGTTGTTTACTTTCCGACTCTAAAAAGTGAATCCATGTCTCATCACATGGAACCTCTCGATTGAGAAAGACATCACCCTCGTCGTTGTACGGTTGGCAGTATTCGCAGCACCTCTTGACCCGTACCCCCATTTTACAACGTACGCTCTTTTTGTGACATTAGAATATGGATATGACGTCTTTTGATTGTGACATCATCAATGCCGGCGCTTGCTGCATCAATTGGAGAATGATTTAATCTTTGAACACACAAAATTTCATCACGCCTTATGAAATAGTGAAATTAGTTCACGAAATTATCGATGGACCCTCGTGTATATATTTTTATATATTTATAGGCATAAACTCGTAAAAAGTAGTAATATGTATGTATGTATGTATATACCATTAATGTCAAACCCCTTGCGGGGACCTAGACATGTTTTCCTGGGCATGCTTAGCCGACCATAGCGGTTAACCAGTACTAAGCAATGTGTGTGAGGTGCCTTGCTCAATGACACTACATACGTGGCCTGACTTGAGTATCGAACCCGGACCGTTCGATTCCAAATCCGACGCTCTACCATTGGACCACGGACGCCACAATATGTCATCTTGTAATCAGCAGATACACACATATTTCATTATTTCAGGCATGCTTTTAAAAAATGTATATCAAGTTGTCAAGAGAGTAATGTGACTTTTATGTATCTGGATAATATATTGATTCGTCTATTATTCAACATAACTTTTATTAGTTTTCTTTCTGTTTCAGGTATATCTGGAAAGAGTCAGATTTTGTTTGCACTTGTCTTTACAACAAGATATCTGGACTTGTTTACATCCTTTATCTCGATATACAATACTGCTATGAAGGTGTTCTTCGTTGGCTCTTCAATCGTGACTGTGTACTTTATCTACCAACACTTCAAAGCTACATATGATTCTAACCATGATACTTTCCGTATAGAATTCCTCGTTGTGCCAGTAGGAGGTCTTGCCTTCCTTGTCAATCATGACTTTTCACCACTTGAGGTAAGTACACCAGCTGACATGTCTTTCAAAATTTTAATCAAGTGAGACATGATACTTGGAAAGTGGACAATTAGACAAGAACCAGTCACTACCTTAATTATAGCTCATTTTCACTATTAAATGCATTAATGATTTCAGGAACTTTAGGCATTGGGTGGAATATTGTCTGGTATAAGTATCTGACATTTAAATACACTGAATTCCGATATAGAAATCTTTTCAAACCAATTTGTTTTTGTTAAAGCATGTGCAGATTCTTTACCATAAGTACAAGAGCCTATGTTCCAACTGCAGGTACATTTGATTATAATATAGAGCAGGCATATGACTTAGGTGATTAGACTGCAGTCTTATACCCTGCAGCATGGTAGAGAGCTTCATACTCATTTATAGATGAATGGCGTCTTTCTATCAATACGGTCTGTGGTCGAGTGGTTACGGTCGCTGACTTGTATACCACTGTAACCTATCATCACTGATGGTCACGGGTTCGAGACCCGCTCAGGCCGTGTCTCATTTATATGAAAAATTTGGCAGTTTCTTACAGAGGTTGGTGCACCCAAGTACTGGTTAACCGCTGGAGCCTGTCCAGGAAAGGTGTTGTTAGGTAAACTGCCCGCCGGCGATATAGCCCAAAATGGTGCTGATGCAGGCGTAAAACCCGAAATATAAATAAATAAACTATCAATTTACAACATTAAATTTTGATTAATTTGTCATTAATGTTCTGAAATATATTTGATGTACTGTTGTCTTGTGGCAATTTAGTCTATGTCTCGACCATGATCAAATTCTAGATTATATATGATAAATTTTATATATAATTTGTACACACGCTCTTCATACAGATTCTGTGGACATTTTCGATCTATCTGGAGTCTGTAGCCATCTTGCCGCAGCTGTTCATGGTGAGCAAGACGGGTGAGGCTGAAACCATCACAAGTCACTACCTGTTTGCTCTGGGCTCGTACCGCGGTCTCTACCTCCTGAACTGGATCTACAGATACTACTTCGAGGGATTCTTCGATCTTATTGCTGTCGTGGCAGGCTGTGTACAAACAATACTCTATTGTGATTTCTTCTATCTATACATTACTAAAGGTAAGATATTGTAGTGCATGTTAGTAGCAAATGTATAGAAGATATGTGTTATTTAACTGGTACACAAACTATGTATAACTTGCTATGCTTGTTATTGGAACCATAGACGAAATTTTCATAAATCGAGTGAGACTTGATCAATCAAAACAAATAAGTGTTGGGGACTTGTGTGAGCTTGAATGTGTGTTTTACTTTTCTGGCATGGTTCAATAACAATTGGTTTATCTACATCACTAACTAGGCTACTATAAGTGTTAATGGTGGTTTAGGAACAACTTCCATATCCTGTGGTTTTTATTCGTTTCAACTGAGTCGTATACAGTGGTTGTGGAATGAAACAAAATGATCAGAAAAGTGCAGAAAGGTCGAACAAACGAAAAGTGCATACGTGATTGCGGCATAAAACAATTTGGGCCACAGAAATTTAGCCGTAGATAAAAACGGGACATCTCATAAAAAGATTTGGGTCGCGGGAATTAAGCTGAGTTGGTCCGGGTTATGCCAAACAAACAATTTTTTAAGTGTGACCTCATGCAAAATAAATTGTCCATGAAAAATAACAGTAACATTGTATAGTATACAATTAATTATAAGATTTTAATGCACCAGTCAAATGTAACTGATATGATATTGGGCAAGGCTAAATTTCCTCTATGCATTGCCTGGGTAAAAGGCGTGACTTGTGGGGGACAGATTGCTTGTACTAGTAACAGCTGGTGAGAACTTAATTGACCCCTCCTGGCAAGAACTCTTCTATTTCACAGTTGTTAATGGCACAAACTATTAAAATACTGACACTTCCTCAATATTATGCGGTTAGTCAGCTCAGTGGTAAAAATCTAGCATTGATCCTTTTCCTCTCCCCCAGGTAGACAGGATTGCAAATAACTGCATAGGAGGGTATTTTAATAAGACACTGCAGTAGAACTGTAACTAACACTAACCCATGCTAGGAATAGTTCAACACAAATCCCATTCAAAACTGTTGAACAGGTGATTGTACTGTAATTAACTTGATTATATTCACCACTGCTGATGCGTCTTGGCAAGTTGTAGGTGCTACATGCTCTGTCTGATCTATATACATATATACATGTATATAGAGTAGATACTACGGCAACTATTGTAACAACAGGTCTGGTTATGTGCTCACACTCATATCTGGACTCTTTATATGATTACCAATTCTACTGCTTACGTTTGGCGGAAAATTCAGTTCTACTGCTTGCGTTTGGCGGAAAATTCAGTTCTACTGCTTACGTTTGGCGGAAAAATCTGTGCGAGTAAATGTGGCAACGTGAAGCCAGTATTATTTATTTAAATTATCGAAATTCTTCTTTTCAGTGCTTAAAGGCAAGAAGATCAGTCTACCAGCATAGAAGAAGGACTTTAGGGAGATTTTAAATATGAACAATTACGTTTATGATTTATGGAAACAGTTTCATATCCTGACAAATGGCGCTCTGCATTGAACTGAACTGGTATTTTGTTGTCAAAACACTGAGAATTGAAAATTCTTTTCTTCAAAGTTTTATAGAGAATTTTGTCACGTTTTGGCATTGGCTGCATAAATATATGTCCAGTTAAATCTGTCTCGAGTGTTCCGTCATTAGAGGTGAAAATATTGGCCATTTTTCATCTAGATTCAGCAGTATGTGTACTGAAACAATTGGTGGTCTAATGAAGACAACATATGACAGTACTGGTTTCACTGTGCATGCCTTAACATTAGGAAAGTATTATTACAGAGTCAAAACCAGCCAGAATGACCAATTAGAAGGAATATGCATGAAGCTTATTTGGAGATGGCCGCAAGGCACACACTTTGTAGATAAAACATTGGTAATGGATGGGTGCATGCATGAATGGATGGATGTAAGATAGCTTTCAATGTGCAGAAGCAATGATTGCATGTTGGTAGCTTCTATGTCGAGACCAGACAATGTTCTGTGATGTGTTTGCTTTCAGGATATGTATGCTAGCTTATAGTAAACATAATTTCATTCATATTAGGATTATTTTGGCAATTTAACAGAAAAGTCTTTTAAGTTTAGTTTCTAAGTGATGTACATACCATCATTATTTATTTGCATTGTTATCTAGTCGAAAAAGATTTCTATCATATGAAAGATGCATGTAACTCTGGGGGGTCCAGCAGGATCTTCAAAATGTGGCAACATTTTTGCAGTATTAAGATTGGGAGTTCTCTGTTCGTCCAGGTATTTCATGGAGCATTGGTAATACTAATAGTATCTAAATACTGGAACTAAAACAAGGTCCCACATATACTGAAATCATACAGTATTTGGAGAATATAATGACTGCACTAAACATCTGTATGATCATAAACAATCAATTAGTGATGGTCCAGCTTCAGTCGTATGTATATTATTCTGTGGTAAAACCATGGCAAACGATGGTCAGTACTGGACTAGCTCTGGGTATAGATGTTAGTTCTGGTTGACGAGTAGAGTAGATGACCTGTTTGCAATCTAGATGTTAGTTCTGAAAGTTGAATCAAAATATTTTCATATACCGGTAAATGGCTGGACCTTCAACTGGAGTATTGTAATATCTATTGCCAACGACAGCAAATATTCAAAACTTGTGATATCATTTTATTCATGTGTCTTGTCTAACTGCATTACCAAACAAACTTTTGAAGCCAAATTCCATTTTGAAGTAAAATAATTGACATTTTGTTATTTCACATGAGCCCATAAAACCAAATAAAATTTCTCAATTGTGTTAAAGCAAATCGAAGTGGGGTAGGTAAAAATAATGTCTCCTGGATTTTTATCTTCCGATAAATACATGTATAAAAAATTAGATCAGGACACAGGCTGCTTTCTTTGTCATTAACAATTATTCTGTAGTATATTTTAAGTTGAAAAGTGTATTTAAAACACTGGTCTATCAAATACTTTGCAATTCTATTGGGAAAATATGGAGTGCTTATTGCACAGAAAATATACCATACAGACATAGTTCATATTTTACTTTTATGTTAACATAAACATGTGTAATGCAATGTGGATGATTAAAATACACGATAATCTCGGTACAAAGTTTCCTGGAGTAGTTCCGAGGCATTTAGTTAATTTTGCTCAGAAACGGGTATGTTAATCTTCTGGATTTTGAGTTGTATAAATGGCCGAGATTGTATATCACTTTCCCAACTATAAACATTACAAGAAGAGACATTACATCGAGACATCTAGCATGAAGGCTACAATGTACTATAACATGTTACCTGCAGATTTTCACTGGATAATCGTAAATTTAATATGTTGTTCAACCCTGGGTGCATGTTTATCTAGGAAACCAACTATCCCACAGCGATGTAATACAATTGCGGTTTATTTTGTATGATCCAGAGGTGGACATTATAGACACAATTCAGCTGATTGGAACAATTCATTTGATTAGAACCAGAGGTTCTAGCATGTTTTGAATGTTTTCTCATGTTATTGAAAGAATTAAAAGACTGATTTTTTAACTTTTATTTGTTGTTCGATCATCCAAGTCAAAACTCAAGTCAATGACCGGTAGTTTTAGAGACCCTGATCAGTAGTAACTGTGCCTTTGCAGTAAGTTCAATGTTGCATTTTCAGTCTTATTACTGTTAGATGTGGCAATATTTGCATATAACCTGTTTCCGTGACTGCCCGAGGAGTAATGAAAATGCACAAGGTGGCACATTCACGAGTACATGATCCCTGCCACAGATAGATGGCACATTCACGAGTACATGATCCCTGCCACAGATAGATGGCACTGCATTCACGAGTACATGATCCCTGCCACAGATAGATACAAGGTGGCACTGCATTCACGAGTACATGATCCCTGCCACAGATAGATACAAGGTGGCACTGCATTCACGAGTACATGATCCCTGCCACAGATAGATACAAGGTGGCACTGCATTCACGAGTACATGATCCCTGCCACAGATAGATACAAGGTGGCACTGCATTCACGAGTACATGATCCCTGCCACAGATAGATACAAGGTGGCACTGCATTCACGAGTACATGATCCCTGCCACAGAGTAGTGGCACATTCACGAGTACATGATCCCTGCACAGATAGATGGCACATTCACGAGTACATGATCCCTGCCACAGATAGATGCACATTCACGAGTACATGACTGCACATGCACATTCACGAGTACATGATCCCTGCCACAGATAGATACAAGGTGGCACTGCATTCACGAGTACATGATCCCTGCCACAGATAGATACAAGGTGGCACTGCATTCACGAGTACATGATCCCTGCCACAGATAGATACAAGGTGGCACTGCATTCACGAGTACATGATCCCTGCCACAGATAGATACAAGGTGGCACTGCATTCACGAGTACATGATCCCTGCCACAGATAGATGGCACATTCACGAGTACATGATCCCTGCCACAGATAGATGGCACATTCACGAGTACATGATCCCTGCCACAGATAGATGGCACATTCACGAGTACATGATCCCTGCCACAGATAGATACAAGGTGGCACTGCATTCACGAGTACATGATCCCTGCCACAGATAGATACAAGGTGGCACTGCATTCACGAGTACATGATCCCTGCCACAGATGGATACAAGATGGCACTGCATTCACGAGTACATGATCCCTGCCACAGATAGATTCAAGGTGGCACTGCATTCACGAGTACATGATCCCTGCCACAGATAGATGGCACATTCACGAGTACATGATCCCTGCCACAGATAGATGGCACATTCACGAGTACATGATCCCTGCCACAGATAGATTCAAACTCTTGATTGGCCTCGTCATTCATCTCAACTATACAAACTGTATGCAAACAATATGTACATACGACTGATAGTTTTAACGAACGGAAATGAAATGCCAACACACATCTTTTGTTAGCACTGGATTCTTTTTAACAAATTTATTTTCATTAATACACATCTTATGGTAGTATTATGATACTTGTCTTTTTATGATACTTGTCTTTTGATATGAATGTAGATTGTAAATAGTAGAAATTTGATTAAATGTCCTTGAATTAACATGTCTACCATAAAGTGTAATAAGCAACGGGTTGTTTGTTATTTGTATATGCAGGTGTGGAGCTAGAGGGTGATTTGTGAGAAATCTCCACAAGCTGATGCGGCACCATCCAGCCGACTTGTGGCAAGTTGGTGGTTCTACACGAGTACCTGAAATACTACTCGGATGAGCAACAGGGGTCTTTTTCCACCACTAATAGCTGAGGTTGCCATATGATATACACTTTTGGTGTGGCTTTAAACAAACTGATACAGAACCAACAAATCTTCAGCTGTAGGAACTCCATTGTATTTACCAGTGGTGAGAGTGGCTGCTCACTTCACAAGGTTTTGTAATTGAACCCTAATTGACATAATTTCTATCCAGTTTCTTTGATTTTTATAGACTGGCTACATGGCACTGCACCCATTTCCAAACACGGTGAGATATTGCAAATTGTGTGACTGGTGCGTTTTTGCATCTTTTACCATCCAGGGTCATAACTGGATTCATTTTGGTCGAGTATGAAAGCAACCAAGATCTCTGCAAACTGCCGAAGTGTACAAATTAATGACAACTGGAAGTGATGCAAACACCCACCAAATTGACAAGAATAAATGCTTAACCCATTCAACACCAAGTAACTCACATGGACTGGTCCATGATACACTGGACATATAACAGAACCAGAATTGGAGCATGTTCTATATATCCTCCAAATAATAAAATGTCTAATATATTTCTGGAGGTGTTGCCCCGATTAACCCATTCAACATGGACTGGTCCATGATATTCATAAACCAATAAATGAATCAGAAAATCACATTTGGACAAGTTCATTTATCAAAATGGGCAATTATGTCTAAAAATAATAGTCATATCACTGGCAAAAAGTGCAGATCCTGATGAGACGGCTCATCTGGATCTACACTTTGTAAGCCTATTTAAAGGTCTGTGGTGTTGAAAGGGTTAATGTTACATTAAGTGTATTTTCGTACATAGTGTTGAGTGGACACTTACTTTCAGACTACATGTCTTAACCTATTTATACAAAAATCAAATAGTTCTCTCCTGGACCAACACTATTTACATCTGCAAAGTTTCATCAAAATTCATGAACATTTTTTTTTGAGTTATCCTGTATGCACAGACATGCAGCCAAAAACTATGTCCCTGTTCCTACCGACAGAGGTTAATAATTGGACAGGTTCAAGAAAGATCGTACATATAAAGTCGACTTGTGAACAAGACTGATTCTGGTTGGTGCAACGATGCTTCACAAAATTTGGTAATATTTCTACTAGTACCACTGGTTCAATGTTTTTTTAAAGGTGTCGAGTTCAGCGGACCAAACACCAGTTGCAATACACGTGAACTAAAGAAGAGGTATAATGGAGAAGTTCTTGTACTAATGTAGGCGAAGTTAACCTATAGTATAATGCAAAAACAAAAATGGCCACAACTTTCTACTGTTTTCGAAAACCACTTCTGTATTTTTGTTTGTGACTGGATGGTACATGACTGAATGACTAGACTTTTCTGCCCAAGATAATCTTTTGTGCAAATAGTTGGGACACGACACTCGTGCGTCTATAAGGGTACAACAAAGCACTGTGAAGAAGACGACATACACAACGGTTCTGAACAATCGCTAGAGTTCTTGCTATCCAGTCAGTGGTTTCTGTGAACCTTCAGCACGGCTTTCCTCTATTTAATTATGACAGAACATCAAATTAAATGTCTTTATTATGAAATGGAAACATATATATATAATCACCTTCATAAACAAGAGTTGCCAGCAGTAGATTCAACTTGTAAATATAGCAATGACATATGTACCAATAAAACAGCACTTTGCAAATTACCATGATGAATGTTTTATATGTACGGTGTATCACTGTTTTACACACAACTGTTGAAGAATTGTTCTCTGTTCAATGTTATGGAAACGGGGCAACTATATGCTAGTCGTGCGGGAAACATCAAGCAAGGGCTGACCACACAACCCCACGTTAACACCAATAGGATCTATCAATAGTCCAAGTTGGTCAGTTACGGACAAATGGTTGACAATTTCAACAGATAAATATTCTTTCCATGTCCATTTAGCAATCTGGCGGCGACTATCGTTGAATAATATTCCTCCAACAACATCGATGCTTCATGTTAACATCACAGTGGGCTATTCATCAATGGGAATCTATTCCTGAGCTCCAGCCCACTAAACCATCTATCTAGGTATGGACGTCAAATTCCAGCGTTCACAGTCCAATTGGTGCCCGATCTGTATTGCACAGATTCCATATTTTGCACAATGGTTTGATAGAACCACTTATCATGTATTATCAGCTTGCTTGCTGATATGTTATGTGTTTCGTCAGGTGCAAATCAAGGTCGTTCACTGCCAGAGTTTGCTGAAACAGAATAGATAACTACAATGTATAGCAACGGTGTGATAATAAATTATTTTTTATTTTGCCTTCCCAATCTGCTTAGATTTCATATACAATTATCAGCCTGAATATGACAGACTACAACATACAAGTAACATGGTACAAGTCAGATGTGGTATATGACTATAAGTAGCATGGGGTGGTGTAAGTCAGGTGTATGATGTGGTATATGACTATAAGTAGCATGGGGTGGTGTATGATGTGGTATATGACTATAAGTAGCATGGGGTGGTGTAAGTCAGGTGTATGATGTGTATGACTATAAGTAGCATGTGGTGGTGTAAGTCAGGTGTATGATGTGGTATATGACTATAAGTAGCATGGGGTGGTGTAAGTCAGTGTGGGATGTGGTATATGACTATAAGTAGCATGGGGTGGTGTAAGTCAGGTGTATGATGTGTATGACTATAAGTAGCATGTGGTGGTGTAAGTCAGGTGTATGATGTGGTATATGACTATAAGTAGCATGGGGTGGTGTAAGTCAGGTGTATGATGTGGTATATGACTAAGTAGCATGGGGTGGTGTAAGTCAGGTGTATGATGTGGTATATGACTATAAGTAGCATGGGGTGGTGTATGATGTGGTATATGACTATAAGTAGCATGGGGTGGTGTAAGTCAGGTGTATGATGTGGTATATGACTATAAGTAGCATGGGGTGGTGTATGATTGGTATATGATATAAGTAGCATGGGGTGTGTATGATTGGTGGTGTGTGGGGTGGTGTATGATGTGGTATATGATAAGTAGCATGGGGTTGTGTGGTGTATGTGTGGTATATGACTATAAGTAGCATGGGGTGGTGGTGTGTGGTGTATGATGTGGTATATGACTATAAGTAGCATGGGGTGGTGTAAGTCGGTGTGTGATGTGGTATATGACTATAAGTAGCATGGGGTGGTGTAAGTCAGGTGTATGATGTGGTATATGACTTAAAAGTAGCATGGGGTGGTGTAAGTCAGGTGTATGATGTGGTATATGACTATAAGTAGCATGGGGTGGTGTAAGTCAGGTGTATGATGTGGTATATGACTATAAGTACATGGGGTGGTGTAAGTCAGTGTGGGATGTGGTATATGACTATAAGTAGCATGGGGTGGTGTAAGTCAGGTGTATGATGTGGTATATGACTATAAGTAGCATGGGGTGGTGTAAGTCCATGTGGGATGTGGTATATGACTATAAGTAGCATGGGGTGGTGTAAGTCAGTGTGGGATGTGGTATAAGTTGGAGCATGGGGTGGTGTAAGTCAGTGTGGGATGTGGTATAAGTTGGAGCATGGGGTGGTGTAAGTCAGTGTGGGATGTGGTATAAGTTGGAGCATGGGGTGAGAATGGCACAGAGTAAGTATAAGTCAGTATGTTGACAATGACATGAATTAAGTCATTAAATCATGGTTTACGTCAGAGAGTGACAAGTTTAGTTTTGTTGACAGCCTGTTTCAAGACGTCATATGACATGGTTCTTAAGACCACAGTTTACATTTTCAACAAGAAGTTATGACCACGGTTTACATTTTCAACAAGAAGTTATGACCACGGTTTACATTTTCAACAAGAAGTTATGACCACGGTTTACATTTTTCAAACAGATCGAGGAAGGATGGAAACCATGACAATAACTAAAGCTATACCTTTATTCCAGTGTCTCTGTTACAGACATTGATAGTGCCCGTGTCTATCGTTGAATCGCTCACTATGACTGTAAATGGAATGCCCATCTCGTTGTACCTACATGCAAGACAGTGTACATTAGTTTCTCAGTATAATCAGATAGACAGCAGAGTATCACCGCTGCTTCACACAAACAAACTAACTAGGTTGCTTACATGGTGGGCTTGGCTACATTTTCTTAGTGATTAAAGATAAAGAAGGTAGCTAGAACAGTTTTTCTCGGTAATCCCCATGATTTAGATACAAATTGTGTATATTATTCCATAAGTGACATGTACAACTATTCAGCTGATGAAAGATGGTAAGATAGTGCCAAATATACGAGCTATGTAATACTGTTAAATTCTGCTAAGCCCTGCAAGACAGTGAATTAGATCGGCTGTAAAGATATTTTGACATGGTGAAAGTACTAGATTCAATATAGATGTGTCATGTTCAGTTGTATTGTACCGTACAGCGACACAATTTGAACAGAATCCTGTAATATAGATGTGTCATTTCCAGTTGTATGTACCGTACAGCGACACAATTTGAACAGAATCCTGTAATATAGATGTGTCATTTCCAGTTGTATGTACCGTACAGCGACACAATTTGAACAGAATCCTGTAATATAGATGTGTCATTTCCAGTTGTATGTACCGTACAGCGACACAATTTGAACAGAATCCTGTAATATAGATGTGTCATTTCCAGTTGTATGTACCGTACAGCGACACAATTTGAACAGAATCCTGTAATATAGAT